>JABBOT010000002.1:15879404-16440920 GCA_016165875.1 Acanthopleura granulata | reverse complement strand
TGGGTGAAGGTGTGGAGAGGGGCAGAGTTGAAATAGGTGAGATTGGTCATGGGAGAAGGTGTGGAGAGAGGGAGAGTTAAAATAGGTGAGATTGGTCGTGGGTGAAGGTGTGGAGAGAGGGAGAGTTGAAATAGGTGAGATTGGTCATGGGAGAAGTTGTGGAGAGAGGGAGAGTTGAAATAGGTGAGATTGGTCATGGGTGAAGGTGTGGAGAGAGGGAGAGTTGAAATAGGTGAGATTGGTCATGGGAGAAGGTGTGGAGAGAGGGAGAGTTAAAATAGGTGAGATTGGTCATAGGAGAAGGTGTGGAGAGAGGGAGAGCTAAAATAGGTGAGATTGATCGTGGGTGAAGGTGTGGAGATGGGGAGAGTTGAAATAGGTGAGATTGGTCGTGGGTGAAGGTGTGGAGAGAGGGAGAGCTAAAATAGGTGAGATTGGTCATGGGAGAAGGTGTGGAGAGAGGGAGAGGTAAAATAGGTGAGATTGGTCATGGTTGAAGGTGTGGAGAGAGGGAGAGCTAAAATAGGTGAGATTGGTCATGGGTGAAGGTGTAGAGAGGGGGAGAGTTGAAATAGGTGAGATTGGTCGTGGGCGAAGGTGTGGATAGAGGGAGAGTGAAAATAGGTGAGATTGGTCATGGTTGAAGATGTGGAGAGACAGGGAAAGTTAAAATAGGTGAGATTGGTCATGGGAGAAGGTGTGGAGAGAGGGAGAGCTAAAATAGGTGAAATTGGTCATGGTTGAAGGTGTGGAGAGAGGGAGAGTTGAAATAGGTGAGATTGGTCATGGTTGAAGGTGTGGAGAGACGGGGAAAGTTAAAATAGGTGAGATTGGTCATGGGTGAAGGTGTGGAGAGAGGGAGAGCGAAAATAGGAAAGATTCTTAGCTGGATAACTTAAAGATGTACACTAAGCTCTGCTTGTATCAGCTAGGCTAGGTAAGGCCTGTATGTTCATGTAAACATTTTGTTAGATTTTTAATGGTGAACTAAAAGACTGCAAGGTTATACTTCTGCTAGAGCGTTTTATTTGTGTACGTTGTATGAAATTCAGAGGATTCAATTAACCAGTAGTAAACCACACAAACTGGGACATAATACTTTCAGAATACCATGGATTGTCTCCCTTTAGTTTGGGAATATCTTGACATTGTGATGGATCTGTGTTATTCGCCTTGCAGTCTAAGACATCATTCAAACATTTAGTGAGTTATTTTCAAAACTAAGAGTTTTACAGTCTTATGCAATACTAGAAGAGGCCTGTAGACAAAAAGTCTGAACAAATAAAAAACTCTGCAGATCTGTGAAGACTTCAGCCTTCGTGCTTAATCATCTGTGAGGCAGTGATTGGCTCACATGTTTACGATTAGCTGAGAAAAACAAAATCAGAATGATTCCAAACCAAATCAGTTAACCGTTGAACAACTCATTCCACCTATTTGTCAGTGTTTCTGTTACGCCTCGATGCTGTTTGGCTATGTTTCAGCTGACATGGGGTTTGCACGGCTGTTCAACTCTCCGCTCAAGCCTCTAGCAGACCTGGACCCTGTGGTTGTCACATTCTGGTACAGAGCCCCTGAACTTCTACTCGGCGCTAGGCACTATACAAAAGCAATAGGTGAGGACAGCCTGATACAGAAACCTGGCTTCAAAAAGTGCATGAGACTTCAGATAGGGAACATTCCCTACCTAGAAAGATCAGTCCCAAGCTGTGGAAAAACACATCCATCATTCTGTACTTTTATACTGCAATGCTTGCGAACTACCTCTTTGCTTTAGAACTACAGCTGCACTTAAACTGTGACGATACTGCAATTCTTCAACCTTTTCGCATGTTCGCGTGTATATTCTAGCAAATTCTGAAGGCATTATCCTGTGTTCACTGATAAAATTATACTCATTGTGAAGCCCTGAAACAGGCCAATCCAACCAATATAGTTTTGTCTCCAAAATCAAATTAAAAATGTGCATAAATTGCACTGGAAGTTGCTTTTTAATTCTGGAAAAGGTTGAGGAATTATGACAAGTACAAAGGAGTATATTGCTTGGTTGAACTTGTTTAAGGAGCGAAATGTTCCCCACTTACATTCATCAGTTGTACTTTCCCATTTTGATGTAAAGATGATCAGTGTACCGTTCTGAGGTGATTAAAATAGTATTGAACGTCATGTTTAAAACCAATCTACAAACAAACCTCATATAGAGGAGCCATTGTTACGCATGCCCATTTAAACTCATTTGCCATTATCACAAAACTGATTATCAGTGTATGAAATTTTACAGGTCTCTTTATATTTTGAATATCTTTTTAGAACATACACTTAAACTAGGAAGTTTTTAATGTGAGGTAATAACAATAGCATATCATTTGAATTTACATTTTGTTAAGCATTGTCATATGTGGAATTGTTTTTCATTTCAATTCAAGGCCAGTTTTAATTGTTATTGGTTTTCCCTTATTAGTACCTTAAAGGTGCCCTGGGAGAATTATACATTTATACCTCATCTGTCTGTAGGTTAGTCCTTCACAAAACAGTTTCCCACACTTTTTTTTTTCATAACTGTTCAGTGTATTGTGTGGAAATGTAGAACATAGCTTCCTTCTCTGTGAAGAATTGCAGATCCAGTTTGAGTTACAGGCTGTTTCTTCCATCCATTTTCTGCAAAGTTATGGCCATTTTTGTCCTTCTTTGTACTTTCTGGCCTTTTTTGTCCAAAATGGTTTATTATATAGAATTGATCTATTGAATTGAAAGCCATGACAAGTTATTGGTGAAATTCAGCTTTCACATTTTAGTTTTATTTTTAAGGAAATTATCGTTGTTTTTGCCTTGTTTTGGATATCCAGACTTTTTTTACATTACAAATTGGTACTGGCATTTTACCTCACTATGAAAAATTACAGACATTGTTCAAGTTCTACTCTGTTTTGTTCACTCTGGCCTTTTTTGTTCTGCACTTTGGCATCATTATGCATATTATTCTGATGGCATTAACCAATAGGTTCTTCTGTTTCAGTTCTTGTTTGCCATGGTAGTATATTAAATATAGATATGGATGTATTATGATATTTATGGCGTATTTGATAAATTCTTGAGGAATTCTATTTTGTCTGGCAGATATATGGGCAATAGGTTGTATATTTGCGGAGCTGCTTACATCAGAACCGATTTTCCACTGTCGACAAGAAGATATCAAGACTAGCAACCCATATCACCATGATCAGCTAGATAGGATATTTAATGTTATGGGGTTCCCTCAAGGTAAGTGCAGTTATTTGTTTGTATTATAAAGAACACGTTATGTTATGTTGCTCTGTTTGCTTGCATGCCCTCTCCCATGGATATCCAGACTGGCTTGTCTGCAGATCATCCTCAATATATACATGGTGTAAGTTGTCAGGTGTTGGGAATTTTCGTTACATGCCTTATTTCTGTCACGTGGAGCCAAACCACTGAACGATTGACAATATCAGCACTTTCTCACTTCAGATTGTAGGCTAAGCTCAGTTTTGGGCTAGTGTGTGTATGTCATTATTTCCTGGAGCTGTATGCTTGATGACTTCAGCATGGCATTTCAGTGAGGTAGCACCATTACTCTGATATTCAGGGGACTGGCAAGCTATCACTGCTGTGATATGACTGAACCGAGTTTGGAAGTGCAAGCAGAGAAAAGTCACCACATCATAATATTTTGTCGATGAATCTTATGATCAGAATGAAATATCTACATTTATGAGTGTGTCTTTATGTCTACCTGTTTGCTCAAGTCCCTTTGTTTTTTGTTTTCAAGAGAAAGATTGGGAAGACATCAGGAAAATGCCAGAACATCCAACACTGATGAAAGACTTCAAACGATCCAAGTGAGCAATTTAGAGACTTAATGTTTCATCATAACCCAGTCTGATCTTGGTCACCAGACATATTACGACTTCTAGTACCAGATAACGCCCATCTGAGGTGCGTGTAAGTTAAAATTAGTGGAAAGACCATTGAAAGCTGTCCAAAGTAGCCTTTTCTTACTGGTATTTTTTTTGGACTGCATAAAATGTAATCAAATGTTTGGATTATAAAGTGGACTTTCACGTCCTAAAACGGCACTTTCTCAAAACAAAGTTGAGTAAATAAATATATTATGGGTGTGAAATAACTCTTGCGGAGTTAGCCCATGTCTGGGTTGTACAATATAAAGCTTACCATTTTTTAAAAATGCTTGACTTTCTTGACTAGATGCTTGCATGTAGGTAAATGTGAGAGAAACGATACAGTGGTACTCACAACTTCGTGAGTAGTATGCCATTGCAGAGAGTCACCATTATTTTGAAGAGCGTCATCTTTCGACGTTTCACCCTGTATGAACTGCCTCAAAATGCTTATGTAGAACACATTATCTAGAAGTTGCTATTTTAATCATTGGATTTATTTCACCTTGTTTTTTTCAGTTATGCCAGTTGCAGCTTGATGAAATATATGGAGAAGCACAAAATCAAATCTGACAGTAAATCGTTTCACCTTGTAAGTCATTCATGAAAAACCTGTATCATTCAGTAATACGACACTATTATTCTTGTCCTCTTGAAGGAAAAGACTGGGGAAGTATTAGGCAATTTATGATAAGAGAGTATGGTTTGAAGATTTAAAAACGACTATTAAATTTTTTAGTTCTCAGACAACAAATTTTAACATAGTTCATAACACAGACTAAATTGTGAATAATAAATACCTCCTTTGAAAACAAGGGGCTTAACTGTGAAAATGATTTTGACCAGTCAGAACGAAGGATTATTTAAGTCCATGTTAACAGATATGACATGAATCGGGCCCTTAAATCGTTATCATTTGTGCTCTGGAATGCACATAGCGCTACCCAATTCGATTATGGACAGTTGGGTGGTGCCCCTTGAATAATCAAGGTGTCAGTGAACAGAACAGAATCAAGAGCTGGCAGGCTGCCACAGTGTGCAGCACAAGTAGCACAGAAAATACAGAGAGGAAGGAGCCCGGTAGATGTTCTTGTTTTCTACTTTCTTTTACGTAGAAAGTTGTTGTGACTGTTGAGACATAACGTACGCATAGTGTGCTGCCTAGACCTACACTTCACTAGATGAGGTCCCACTTTGCATAGTTTTATGCCTCAAAACTAATCTCACATTACATCATAGTGGCAGATGTATGGCGAAGGTGATAATTTAATAAAAAATTAAATGTGTAAAACGTAAATGAATGGGACAACAGTAATGACAAGGATTGTTGAAGCCCAGTATTCATATTAAAGATAGAGTTTACATTAGAAATGTACAAAATATTAGTTGAATGGTCTGTTGTTTTTTTAATACAGCGTACAGTCCACCGATTTGGGATGCATATCTAAGTTTCGCGTGGGAAAGTATGCCAGTTACTTTCCATAGATCGGTGGTTTACTCCAGGCACTTTGGTTTCTACCACCCGTTTAAACTGCCATCATGTATGTGAAAAATTTTGAGTGTGGTGTTACTCAGCTAGCAGATAAATCAACTAAATAAGCATGTTTTTGAATGCTGTGCTACAACAACCCTTTGGTGATAAAGAGGTGCTTGCTGTGGTTGTCCACCTCCTCCTAGATCTCAAGTGATGACCATAATTTACTTTCAGCTTCAGAAGTTATTAACAATGGACCCTACAAAGAGGATCACATCAGAACAAGCCATGAAGGACCCTTATTTCCTGGAGGAGCCGACGCCATGTCCAGAGTAAGACCATTACAAACACAGCATTTATTTGTTTATTTAATTGGTGTTTTATGCTGTACTCAAGAATATTTAACTGTTATGCGGCGGCCAGCATTATGGTGGGATATAAACACAGTAAATGGGTGCGCTGTTATCTCAGAGGTTGATTTAACATGAGAAGAAAAAACACATATACAAATGTGTTTAGCCTAGGGGAGTGGGATATAGCTCTATCTGTAAGCTCGAGCCTTGACCATTGGCACATGGGGAGTAGGTTAAATCCCAGCTGTGACCAGGGAATGGTCAGATTGCCCAGCTGTCATTGTTTTATGGGCCTTGATAGTGACCATAAGCCATCAGTGCACACACATGGGGTCATTTTACACAGCGCTAGTTTCGTGCTGAAGGCCATTTGTCTTGTCCCCCTACTCTCCCAACCAATACCCAATGTGGCATTCGGCCAGTACATCTATGTCATGTGAAGGAAAGTTCATCAGTAAGTTCATCACCAAGGTAAGTGGTTTTATATTGCACTCAGAAAGACATCATGTGAAAAGTCTTGAGTATGACAGTCAATTTTGACAGCAAATAATAATTTAAAAAGTATGGGAACATTCAGTGTTTACCCCTCAGTCAATGGGCCAAGGGGTATTGTTGTAACGGGCGACGTCCCTCAGTTAGTCTGTCCGTCTGTCTGTACATATTCCTCGTACTCTCTCTCTAGAACAGTTTATCTGATGCTCACCAAACTTACACCACACTTACACATTGGCATGAAGAAGAACCCTATTGATTTTCAACACCCTTGACCTTTTTCTTCGAGGTCATTGGGGTCATTTGAGTTAAGTATTATAAAAGGCCTGTAAACATGATTTCACTAAACGCTTTGGCACAAGTTCACCAAACTTACACCATATTTGCACTCTGGTATGAGGAAGAACCCTATTGATTTTCAGTGACCTTGACCTTGTCTTTTGAGGTTGAAGTCATTTAAGTTTAATTTTATAAAAGGCTTGTAAGCGCTCTCTCTCTTGAACAGTTTGTCCCAAGTTCACCAAATTTGTACACCACCTGTACAATTTTATGAGGGGCTGGTATGATAAATAATACATACATACATGGTCTATGTGCTTAAGGCTCAAGGGTTTTAACTGCATTGCACAGTAATTTTTTTTCTTTCTTCAAAGAAATAATGCTTTTGACTCCTTGAAGCAGTGTAAATTGCTAACCTGATCAGTGTATGTAAATCTAACTTTTGTTTTATTTTGAAGGCACTATTTTTTGGGGTTACATATATGGCATTAATCTGCCCATGCATCTTGTGGGTGGAAACAAGTGAGGTACAAAAACTGATGCCTGTGTTTTGATGGTGGTTGTGTGATTCAGTATATTTGATGGTGGGTGTCTGTGTTTTGTGTATTTAATGTTGATCTGTATTTTGTAGTGTATTTGATGGTGGCCCTATCCCATACCCAAAGCGTGAGTTCTTAACAGATGATGACAATGAGGACAAGACAGCATCTGGAGCTAGTAAAGTAGGTGACAAGGTAACAGGTTTTATTCAGAAAATTATGTAGAATTGTAATTCAGACAAGTATCCATGTTGTGTTCTGTTGAATCTTTTTAACTGTTTATTTTGTATTGGCATTACGTTTTTAACATACATGGGTATCATTTTGTCAAAAAACAAGTTCATTGTAGACATGTTGTCATAGGAGCTGTCTTTAGTTGGGAGTTTCATTGGTCTTAGGAAGGTGTTTTTAAATTTGTTTTGGGGTTCAGATGGTATTCTACTGACAACAGTTATTGCACTGAGAGTATGGGTATCATTTTATCACCTTTTGAAAATTTAAAAAATTGAGTTTATGGGAGGACAAATATTCGAGGCAAACACCGTGTGTTTTTCTTAAAAACAGCAAATGTGCTGAAATGCTTGGGTATTGAAATGTTATGAAATCATGTGCTGAGACTTTGATGATATTTCTGACAGGGTGCGGGGACGGATCAGGCAGGCAGCCATAACCAGCCTCCCAACAAGAGATCGCGAGTGATGCCCCCGTCGACAACAGCCAGTAACAGCATGGTAAATACAGAACCAGCTCCAACATCTCTCCGTCTCACAACAATATCTTCATGTCTTTCTCCTCTTTCCCCTTGCCTTGACTGGTCATTGCTGTCAGTAGGTGTGTAGAGATTTTACTGCATGAAAGCTGCTTCAGTATCCTCATCCTTGGAAGCTTTGTATGCTCATGTACAGGTGTCCTCGTCTGTGACTTTACTGACGTCCAAGACATCAGCTAGTTTTGTGAGAATTAGAATACATTGAAGAGAATCAAGAGTGACCCAAAATAATTATCCAAATGCAGGCAAACTTTACTGAAACAGTGTTGGATAAACAAATCTGCTGACATGGTTGTGTTAGTTTGGGAGCATAACGATAGGCATTGGTGAGGTGAGGTCAAGAAAATATTGAAATCTATTCATCGTGGCCTAGAATTATTTTAACAAATTGGAGGCAAATCTTGGTAAAGCTACTTTTTATTGTAAGAAGTTTCTCAGTCTTTTGTACATGTAATTTGCTACATTTCTGTTGAAGAATTCGGAAGTGCCCCCAAAATTCTTTCATAATAAATGTTCAATCAACTAGTGACTCATTTCTTGGGAATTTTCAGATCTGAAGTTGATGGACATTCTTAAGTGTGAATTCTGGTAAAATTTTTTGTGTACTGTAATATTGAGAAGTTTCATGAACTTAGGCTCCTAAAGAATACATGTTCAGTAATCCCACAGGTGTGACCAGCAACTTCAGTGTCCTTTTCCTCACTTTTCATGAATGGTCTATGATCGTATAAGTGACATAATCAGTCATTATTTTTCCTGTTCCAAAAGTTGTCTTCTTTTCCCCTCACGATTCATCACAGCTTAATTGCTATTAACAATGAGAAAAGCTACAGACAACCATCCTTTTCAGTTGAATTCCTCTGGTTGGAGAAAACCTACATGCCTTAAATGGGGTTTTGAAATGGTTGTTTTTGCTAAGTGCAAATTATTGCAGATGCGCTTCATCTGAACATTGTGTAAAGATGGAAATCTTCGCCACTCATCTACATATTTCTATACCCACCTGTCGTATGTGAATAATAAAAGCCCTGCGTGTAACAGTTTAAGGAAAAGTTTTTTGGCTCAATTTAGCTTCAGGTACACGTATATACCAAAACTATCAGATGATGGTAATAGCGAAGCAGCACTAGATTATGATTGCAAAGACAATAGTGACATGTAGTTTAACACCTGTCATTATTTTTTCTGTCTCCCGTTGAGAAATGTAGGAATTCTCCAACCAACAAATATGTATTTTCAGCACATGTAACATAATTTCATTCTGCCCATGTTTGTAGTGTCCATATTTTCGAGTGCCATCGACTCAGCTTGCTGCTGTCCTTTCATCTGTTAGTGCTCTTCTTCTCTAATTTTGCAGCTTCCCTTTCTCCATACTGCATCATATGCTTTACCATGTGCTAGTATTTTGTACTTCTACCAAACCACTAGCACCCTGTTAACTGGTAAAACATTACCATTTTGTTTATATTCTTTGCTTCTGTCTGACTTGTATTTTTCAATTCTACCTGTTTTAATATATAATCTGTTATTTTGGATGTGACACGTGTGAACTGCTGATGTTTGAAGCTGGTGGATGGAGTATATAGCATGTTGTATTTACTTGTCTAGGCCTACTACCCTTACCAGTACAGGAAGGTATGCTCACCCGTCAAATACCCTCACTTGGACCCCTGCTACCTTGTTCGTATTTGCCTATTAACCAAAAAAAAAAAAAAAGAATGTATATGGTAATTGCGTTTTGGAAAGAAATTATGATGATCAGAATAACTACATGATCCAGTGTCAGTCTCAACAAAGAATATGTTACTGCATATTTGTTCTCTATAAATAACCACATTTGATTTAGGATCTCGTAGAAATTATTACAAATAGCACCACAGAACTGCTAAGCTTTCATTCAATGTTTTGAAGACTCTTCTTCAATAATGGTGAACTGTGAAAGCCGTTGTTGACTGAATTTTGTCATTCACCCCAGTCTTCTCCTTCATTAAATTAAATTTTAATTGATTGGATGTTCTGTATTGTGCTGTTTCTGGTTTGAAATTGTCCTTGAAAAATAATTCTGTCTAACAACTTACGTTGCTTTTGTATCTCTTACCTCCCTTTGTTTTTTGTTGAAGTTTGTTTTGGTCTGAATTCTATGTTAGAAGCACTGATAAACAAATCATAACTCTTTTATGAAAGATAAACCCACAGTTTGTCTGATATGATCTGTAATAAAGTGCTGATGTCTTTTTTATGAGAATAATGCAAGAATGACACTGCAGTTTAAAAGAAAACAGAACATGTTTAGCAATAGCCTCATGGTTAAGGATCCGAAGGTTTCTTTGTGAAAAAAATCTTACTCTATGTGTTAATAGTAAATACATTCATATGAACTTCGTAACTTGGAAAATTGTGAATTGTGTTCTCAACATGTAATGCTTTGCACTGTTCCTGCATTGATTTAGTTGATAGCAAATAGTGATGTAATGGTTTTGGTTAAATCACATAATAATGTAAGCTCTTAATGTAATGATAAGCTCTTTTGGCACACAGTTCATTTAAATCTTTAGTATAATTGTCTACATTAGGGTATTGCATAAACAGCATTAGACACATGTAAACAGAGTAGTTCATCTTTTTTTTTTGCTGAGTATTCAAGTTATGTTCATCCAAGTTATTTTTTAAGTAGGATAATATATATGAGGAGCTGTGGATTGACTGATCCATGCCTTTCTGAAAATGCAAAAGGAATGTACATTACAAGGCTCCTTCCAGTTTAATGGGAAAGAGCGATGTCTCATTGTGACTGACAGGCACTTGACCAATGAGGTCACATGTTTGAATCCAACTCTCAAAGCTTTGGCTGCGGCTTTACGTCCAGAGGTTGTCAGGTAGCCAGTGAAAGGTGCTGTTATACTCCAGGGAGTGCAGTACTTATTCATAAGCCCAACCACTGTTATTGTCACAAAAGGCAACAATTCTGGAGTTCAGCATTAAAAGGCAATCAAATAAATATGTACCTATCTTAATTTTCTGTTTTGCATGTGAAAAAAATTCCTTTGAGTATTTTATCACCTTAAGAAATGCTTCAAAGTGATAACCCCTGATTGAATTTGGGTATGAGCGTGGTGCTGAAGAATGACATTGGATGACATCCTGGTAGTTTACTTGTCCAAGAGACAGTGTATGAAACGAGTATGGTGTAAGCTTCAAAATCTGATACATTCATCTGATTTAATTTTGAAAATGACCATGGTTATAACCAGGATTAAGTACTGTTATAACCAGGATTAAGTACTGTTATAACCAGGATTAAGTACTGTTATAACCAGGATTAAGTACTGTGTTGTTTCATACCTTTTCTCCCAAGTACCCTTTGTTGACCAACTGGTGTTTTTTTATGATTGTTATGATCATATGATCATATTTTTATGATTGTTAATTAGCACACAGCTTTCACAGCTCTGTCTTCAAAACCAGACTTGAAGTTCTCATTTAAGAGCTGCTCAAAAGCTGTAAGAACAGGGAATGTTCTGTGCAAAATGTTTCCTTTTTTTACATGACTTACTTTACTTGAATTTCAAAGTGAGTTAAACTTTTGTGGGGGGAGGGGGGTGCTAGAAGTTATTGTGCGAACATCTGATATGTGTTATAACAAGACAGAATCTGTCTAATTTAGAATTGTCATGCCTTGGGAATTCTGCCTTGTAATTTAATGTCAGTGTGTAAACCTTATGGTTTAATGGAAGGCTCACTTAATCAGTGGCTACATCTGCAGTTCTATTTTTCTCTAAATAAACAGAATGGGAAAAGTTAGTTGATATTAACATTGACATATTTGTGAGGTAGTTGTACTGGTACTTGTATGCGTTAAAACATTTCCCATAACCCTGCCAAAAAAATTACTGGTAGTTACTTAATGGTAAAACATTCATTTCAAAGTGAAGTTTGTTTCTACATGTTACCTGTCAATTCTGAAATGAGTTCTGAATTATCAGGACATTTCACAACCAATATTCTAAGTCAAAAGTAGAAGCAACAACAACAGCATCCGCTATCCCTCTTTTAGTGTGAATTTGCACCATTTGAAGTGTCTTTTGTGCTTTAGCACTTTGTTCTTGATGAGGACAAGTGCACTGAACTGTTGTTTTAACCAATGTTCCACTTTGTTTTCTAGCATGTCCACAACATGCAAGGTAGCCAACAACAAGGAATGACGTCATCGTTCTCAGGGAACTCTCAAACCACCAACTCCACAGTATATGGACAGACACGGTTCTGAAGAAATCAGTGACAGTGACAAACGGATAGATTAATGGATATGTCAAAGATGCCAAATCGTTGTAATGCTTACATTAATATCACCTTTACTGTGCGTACGGCCCACAGTCTGAATAAGACTAAGATAATGACCTTGTCTTAATCTCAAAGTTCTGTTTATCTTTAATATATTAAAAGGCGTTTTGATTTTTGTTTGGAAGGTAGGATTATATCCTTTGTGCGTAATGACCCAGAAGCCTCCCACCAATGTGGTCGTCCTGAATTCAAGTCCAGCTCATGCTGGCGTCCTCTCCGGCCGCACGTGGGAAGGCCTGCCAGCGATCTACAGACAGTCGTGGGTTACCCCGGGCTCTTCCCGGTTTCATCCTACCGTAATTCTGGTCACCGTCGTATAGATGAAATATTCTTTAACACGGCGTAAAACAACAATCAAATAAATAAATAAATAAATAAATATCCTTTGTGAAAATTTTAAGTTCAGGGCCAAAAGTTTTATTTTATGATGTATTATTTCTTCAAAATTGCATGTTTGGGTTGATTTTTTTAAGGAGCAAATGCAGCCTTTCATCTGAAGGGACAAAAAGCATTTAGATTAGTTTTTTAACTTTATCGTTGTTTCTGTTTGCAGGACAAAAACTTTTTCCAAACTGAAGCTTGAGAGTACATCTGTATTAGTTTTGGAAAAAAAATTAATTTTTCAAACAAAGGTTAAGCTGAGGCGTAATATTGCTTTATGGTGATTTGATTTTGACCATGTTATTAATGTTGCCAAGCTACCACTGAACGTGATGAGGAACTCATGAGTGTGACCCCTGTAACCAGAATCTGGGTCTCAAGCCTGGAGGTTTATTGTCTTCAAGCATGAAAGTGATTAATTAAAGTGCTTTAAGGTTTAATCTCAATATGAAGACTACAAATCTGCAAATTGATATTGATGTACAATTTGAGTAGAAATTTGTGATGAAAGCGTGTGGACTTTTATTGGGACTAAGTCTTTGTGTGCGAGAATGAGGTGGTTAATTAATTTCAAGAGTGAAAATCATGGACGTATGCATCATCCTCGTAAGAATGAGGTGAATGCGTGTGAAATAAAAATAAACTGTGTATGTATGATTAGACATCATGTGTTTTGTCGCTAAACTGGTATCTTTAAGCTTATGTTAAGCTGGAGCTAAAACCGACAATGGCTTAATGCAAAACGAAAAAAAAAGAAAAACATTTATGGGTAAACTGGCCAATTTGAATGATTTATGGATTAGTGGGAATTATGTGAAATAAATGTGAAAGAAATAAAGTACGGTAACACAAAAATGCGAAAATATTAGTTCAGAAAAGAGAAGAAATAAGGCTCCCTAGAAAAAGACAGGTGAAAAAATCTTAAGATTTGACCAGTTGGCCCATCTTCTAAATGGATGCATCTTGCTCCGGCTTGGGTTCCTGACATATTAATGCCATACCGTTAACCAAGAATTTTTCACCACCGTATCATACAGTGCGGCGAACAGACTTATCAAATAGTCACAAGAGGTCAGTCAGTTTATTTTCTGTCCATTTGTGTGTACGCCCGTCCGTTCATCTATGCACCCAATCCTTCAGGGTCCGTGGGGGAGGCTTTCTGTAATTCGCACACAAAGGTGCGTGTTACTTTATAATGAATCAAAGGAGAACTATAAAACTAACAAGTTACATTGAATATGTAAGATATTGGTGGTAGATGCGTAGGCTATCTTTCACCACCTCGGTGGCCTAGTGGTAAAACGTCCAAGGTTGGGTGATCCGGAATCAATCTTGGATCGGGTGATACCATATAAAATTGGTATTTGTAGCCGCGTCGCTTGGCGCTCAGCTCTGAGAGGGAAGGGCAAGGAAACAGGACTGATCTCGGTGTAATGTGACTAGGTGCGTGGGGTGTTATGTCTGGTGCTCAGGCGTGATGTTCCAGTGACAGCAGCACATCAAAACATAGTACATAATATACATAGGCCTATTAATGATTCCTCGTCGGCATATTACTAAAAAATTGTTAAGGATACTAGAACCCATCGTGAGCCAAATTTCACCTGTTGCATTGTTTAGCCCAAAATATCGATCAAATATAGCCATATGTATATATATTCTGAAAAATACAACTGCTGATTTTAAAACCGAAAACTTAAAAAATTTATCCAATTTTAATATTATCAAAATAAAGAGAAAAAATCACAGCTGTTTTTCAAATTGCTATTTTTTCGTAAATTTTCAAAGTTTTGTTGCTCAAGTGGATAATTTACTATTTAAACTAAAAATGGTCTCGCAGATCTTTAATATTCATCTTAGATTGTTCTGAGTGATCATTTAAAGTTAAATTTAAAAAAAAATTGAAACTTTGATGTTCTTTTGCTAATAGCTGTCAAACCAGAAAAGATACATGTATCAAAAATCTGTAGGATCGATTTTAGCTTAGGCATTTGGCGACGTGTGCCGAGTTTCATAGCATTATGTTGAAAAATAAGCCAGAAATGAAAGTATTTCACCACACAACCGCCTCATAGTAGGGGAAAGAAGGCGAAAAGAAAGGGATGTCTGAAGGAGAATTATGTGTGACAAAATTCGTCATTAATGAGTTTGCCAATTAATTTTAATTACAAATTGTCCTGCCTTCCTTTAAAATCTGAACATACGCAACTGTTTATGTACGACGTATAACTTAAGCATAGGGACCGTCTATTAAGTACGTACAGTCAAAGAGAGGTAGGGGGGTGTGTCCACAAAACTTTGCGATGTAAATGTGTAAGCGTCATATGTGCTGTCGTACCGATTGGAAATATTCACCATACATTGGGTACCAATGTCCTGAACAGAGAAGGTGCCCGTAATAGTTGTCAGCGAGTTTGCGCCATCAGCGCGTGGTCTGTATAGTTAGGCAAAACCGTCCAGTCAGGGATTAGCTGAACTGAAAAGGCATCAAGGCTCCACGATACGCTTATCCGAAAGCGAATCTATGTGAAAAACAAATGTGCTGTGACAACAGTCAACAGCTTTGGAACGAAGTGAAAGCCAGCCTTTATAGAGGCGATCTTAAATCAGCTAGCTAGAGAAGTCGCAGCTGGCACCAATTTGACAGTTCCTTTCTAAGGTCATATGTGATTTTAATACGTTAAACGCACGAGATGGTTCCAATTTTAAATCAGTGATAAATCTGCAGCAAACCGGTGAAAACTGTTTTTTTAAAAATTTTTTTATTGTCGTTTAAACGTCAGTTTGTGTGAGTCTTTATATGGTAATGGCTGCATTCCTTCATTGTCGTAGTTCTGTACATCTTGTGAACCTACATAGTTGTTCAACGTACTACGTACAGGGAGTGAGGGAGCGAGACACGCCATTTTGTATAACGTGTACAGGGAGGGACGGGTAGAAAAAGGTGGAAATTTGAGCGCACATACATACGTGCGCACATACATACGCACATACATACATACGTACGTACGTCATGAAACAATTACTGAATATCTAAATATGTTGCTTCATGGATAGATAGATATTTTTTGGGGTGTAAAATGGATAACATTACTGAAGTACACATCTAGCGCTGTTATCATTTATCAACATCAGGTTTAGGGGCATTGTCATTCATAATCTTTAATATCAATAAACAATTTTCAGTATGAAAAGCGACCTCAACCTAATCCGTCATCAGCAGTCTAGGTTACCTTTACAAAACTTGTTTGGTGCCAATCGCTTTCTTCAACGTGAGTGCTAAGGGTCAGATGGATCGAAAACTGTTTACTTTGAATCACCCTAGAGTCCGTTCTTCGGAGTGAACAATCTTACAAATCCGAAGTCGGTTTTGACTTGGAACAAGCCCTTGGCCACATTTGCTCAGACTGAAAAATTAACCCCAGTTTGATCTTTTTCTGTAAAATCTAATAAAAATTATTTTTGCACTTACCCCTGCCTTATGCCAACTTGTTATGGCATGATCTCCGAGTGTCAAGAAGAGAAGTCATTTAAAAGAGATCTAAAAGATAAAATCATGGCTATGGTAAAGTTTTCGACAAGCTTGAATTCGGTCAAAAGTCATTCAAGGTCCTAAGGGACCTCGAATTCTTATTCCACTAACTTCATTATCGTTAAACTAATCTGAAGTAAATAGAGGGCAAACTATTCTCGACCTATTTTGACAATAACTTTCCAATAGTCTTGGTCCCCAAAATAGGTCTAACACTCTAAGTCACAAGATATTCCTGAATTGTAATTAAGGTTCATACTTTAAATTTCGTAACAGCACGGAGAGATTACGGAAAAAAAACCTTTCCTTCTTGGACAGCTATAATGTTATGGGGCAATAAAAACCACATTTGAATAAAATCATGTCGTTGCATTGTTAAGAATGGCAGAAATTAAGGTCAACTTCACGTCTTAATCTTGTGATTTTTTTCTTTCGTATTTAGAGAACTCGTCACAAAGCCATGTTGTATGGAGGCCAGCGATTGTGGCCAGCGACTGAGAGCAGCTGTGCACGAGTGAGCACATCTTGGTGCCCGTTTTACAAACAGGGTGTAAGTTAAGTCAAACGTAACTGTCATGACAACACATACTGAAGATATATGTCGCCAGAGTAGCTACGTTTGACGTAACCTTACACCCTCTTCGTAAAACCGGCCCCTGTACACCATGGCCGAACTACAACATACCTGGATTTTTGCAGCACAGTCGTAATCAATCTCGAGTTTCCAGCCAACACAACAGACATGTTGGTACATGTATGTCAATGCGCCTAGGGTAGACAAAAGCAACCTGTCAGAATCACAATCACCAGAGTAGCCCATACGTTAGAGCGCGAGCCTAGACACTACAGTTCAATGTTCAGGCGACTTATATACAAAATTTAAAGGCAAAGCCAAAAAAAAAAAAAAAAGCACCGAAACATCAAAAACGTCGGATGCAAGGCCATTAAACACTGCCCAAGAAAATAGTTCGATCTATTTTATTTTATTTTATTTATTGATGAATCGATTTATTTATTTATTTATTTATTTTGATTTTTAAAACCAACACTGCAGACAATGGGACAATAAGGTACCGTTTAAGATTTCTCTAAAGGTCGTTAGTAGTAACTCTTGTCCTAAGTTAAAGCTTGCGACCTACGAACGTTTCACATAACAATACCACCTGTGCTTTACTTTGTACCGTCTGGTAAAACTTAGGACTTAAAACGTAAATTTTAGATTTATGACCTAAACGTTGCCAGTGAAATGAGGTCCAGTTGTGTTATATCTCACAGCGGGGAAGAACCGTGTTAAAAATCCATGGATCCGGATCACCCTGGATCACTATAAAAACACAGCTTATTCATGGCTGTGCTAAGGCTAAACCACCACAAAGTTTCATCAAAATCCATTCAAAACTATGTCCATCTGTCAGGGGCGAAGAATCGATTAAGAAATTCCTTGAATCGGACCCATTGCTCACCTGCAAGAAGCCTTCATTGATCGTCACGAGCACGTAGCTACCTAGCCTACAGTGCTGATTTTCGGGCAGGTCTTTTTCCGTGAAGTTTCCGACAGGTATTTGGGTATGCTGAAAACATCGACCCGATTTATTGTATTAGGGCTTAGCCCTGGGCTCTACATTTATTCTGATTCCGTCCATGTCTTTTTTCGTAGAGTTGTTGACAAATGGACAAGTAGGCGTCACCAAAAACATAACCTCCATAAGAGGAGGTATACATGGAGTGTGTGAGGTCATTAATATTCACTGAATCCCAACAGACCTGAATATAGAATCAGATGCCTAAAAAGCAAACAAATAAACCGAACTATTTTTCTGGACAGTTTAATGATCTTTCACATGGCATATAATAGCTCATTCTACATTTTAGTGGTTTCTTTGATCCAGGCGTTTAAAGCAACTAGCACTCACCTTGCCAAAGAGCTCGGGGAGAACAGCCGCCTGTAAACAACGCGATAAAAGCCTTTTACTCCTTTCTTTATTTTTGTAATTTCAATGCCTCTGCATATATATAGTTGCCGTTGTAAAGTAAATAGGTCGTTCAGAATCACAGCAGAGAATGATATGATGTTACACATCTTGGACCCCGCATATGTAAGCGGGAAATGTTGAGCGAACACATCCACTACAGAGACACACACACGGGCACACACTTGGTATGGCAGAAAATATGTATATAGTATGTATAAAAGTGCAAAGGTACTTCTAGATAGCAAATTTTCCAATTATATCAGAAATGTCAAGTAAGCAGAGACATTTCACCCAGTGTCGTTTAATAAAGTGAGGGGAAAAGCAATTTTTCAAACCGATCATTAAGTATTCACGAATGGGCCACAGGCTGGCGAGGAACATGGACGTCAGTTATCACAGCTGGCGAAGACACGACACAGACACGTCATCCACATCAGACTTCAAACTTGGTGTAGCTAGGTATTCGTATATATACATCTGAATCTAGGCGTCAAAGCAGACATTCGTACACCAGCGGTCAAGCATGATGGAAGTTCCCCTTCAATTCCAAGTGTTTATATAAGAACCTTGGCGAATAAAATGCTATTTGGCACGGTGCCAGTTTTGAACACAACAACAACTGGGGACTTGCACCGAAGAACCTTGACGAAAAAAAATGCTATTTGGCATGGTGCCAGTTTTGAACACAACAACAACTGGGGACTTGCACAGAAGAACCTTGGCGAATAAAATGCTATTTGGCACGGTGCCAGTTTTGTGCACAACATATGATTTAGGATTGCGCTATATAAATGCCAAATAAAGGAACTAACCATAAAGGACAGCACACCAGCACTGCATAAAGATTGTTGATCTTTGATCACAGTCATACGATAGCCATCTTATGAGACACTTGAGATCCCATTTATTCTTGCTGGTTTCGTGAATGCGTGATTTATGCTGAAACGCCAACCCATAAGTGGGATTGTTACCCCACACAAGGTCTGAAGAGGCAGCAAATCAATAATACGTGGTATTGAAAGAAAGCCCAAGACTTTTGCTTATTAATGCTACAAAAATCAAATTTTTCAATCATGTCTGTTGCTATACAAACACATTTAAACTTATGCGTTATTCAGAAAACACACCTTCCATTTCGACGCAGCCATTGTTTGAAGTCGTGTCACCATTAGCCAACCAAAACGCTTTTTACACAGGGCCATTGAAAAGTCGGTGACGTATAAGATGCACCATAGCCTTTTTTCTCAACTCGAACAGTGTTAATAACATCGTGGATTTTCAGAGATTTTTAACTAATGACAGGCACACAAATTAATATTCAGGAGCAGATGTTTGACATTAAACTTACTTCATTTGGTTAATAGTAAATTTTTAAGTTTGTCACTTTTTGTCTGTCTTTAAAATAACATTATGTCACATCGGTAAAATGATTAACCCAGGAAGCACAGACTGGCGTCTAGCCCAAAACGAAGCAAGCATGCAATTTTCTTTGCAGACAATAACTAACAACGTTCCATGTGACACTTAGACTCGTCCATATAAAGGCTGAACAGGTTGTTCATATCCTGTGGCACAACATATCAAGTTTAATGCCAAAGTTCATACCCCCAAAAATCAATATTACGTGACTTCTTCGGACATATCCAGTGAGTTGAGAGAAAAGGGATAAAGTTTCATATTTTTTAACAGGACTTCACAAAGTCTATCCTTTGTTGTGAACGCCTGTGGGCCCTCTTGTGCTTACAATGGTATGACTCATTAGGAGAACGATGTACTGGTACAACATGATAGTGTTGAGGCTATTATAGCTCCATCCATTTACCAAATAACAAGGTCAAAAATACTTATATATTAACGTTTTCTGATATGTTTGTAAGGAAAGCAAAAAGTTTGATATTTTTGCGAAAATGCCATAGATATATGCAAGAAAAACGGCTGGGCCTGACTTTTTGAGAACTCGGCCTGCGATCCCGCCCTCAGACAGTTGGTCCGTGTGGTTTCCGCCCCACTCCCGCATATTTGCAAAATGGCGCTGTGAGGAGTTTGAAGAGCGCAATGGATCTCTGGATACATCATACTCATTGACTATAGCCCTGAATATAGCCGCTTTTGCAAAACCACCTTAACGGACAATTATTTAAAGTTCCACAGAGGAACAACGATGTGAAAGTTTTGCACTTGGATAACGAAAATAGAGCAGCTTTTATGACTTGTAACAATAATATTCATTATTTGCTCTTTTAAGCAAGAGAACTTGGGAAAGCAATTCTCCTGACCTGAAAAACAAATTATTCTTAAAACAGAGCTCTCTCCCAGTTTGAAATATGACATGACATTTTATGAACTTAATATGAATTGAATCTCACTAGCTATTTATAACTTTTAAAAATTGTTTTATTTGTGCTGTATTTTCAGCCGGTTGTTTTGGAAACCATAAATGTTTCCATTATTTCGATATGAATTTTTTTCACCAATTTTTTGCAAGGCTTGTGTGAAACTGTACGATTATATTGTGCTTATGTTATATATATATATATTACTCACTATTTATTATCCGTTGCCATGGAAACCGGAGATTTGCTGAAAACGGTCTCTCTTCAAAATGGCACCTAATTTACTCCAATCTCGTGCAAAAACGGAATAAATACTATTTGGGTGCAAACGTTCATCATTCGAACTTTCCGTTTCTAGTCAGTTGCCATGGAAAGTAGAAATTTTATCTAGACAGCTTTATTATATGTAGGCACTTATTTCACCTCAAACATTACCTAAAGGGCTTCTAAAGGGGGGCTTTAAACAGGAACCTAGTCCACCTGAATATGACTCTACATAACAAATCAGCAGTCATTACCTAATGTAGTTCACCTCAATATGGAACTTTATATCAAATACGAAATCACAATCTAAACTGGTTTGGCTTACGTTCCGATCCGATACGGACAGGCGGACAGACACACTCGCTCGCACGACGTTAAACCCCAAACACTCACTCACACACTCAGACACTACCACTCCGTCATGATACACTAATGAGTTAAAAATAACAAGCGTGGATTTTGTTGTTGTCAAGAATCTCTTTTACCATTTCATTTTACAGCTCCGCACTATAACATCCTACAAGAATATTTCGTTTATATATACGCCCCGGTATGCGTAATAATTATTACGTTATGGGTAACAGTCAGTGAGTGATGACTGTCCAGTATCTAATATGTTTAACACTATGGGCATCCACGATCCATGTATGTTTTCCAGGATTTCTCCGAGGTGGCCATATATATAACACACAGGCATTCAGATGGGATTTCTATGATGAACAATATGCTTTTCGCTTCTTTCCTTTGCCTTAGGGCCTGTTGGTAAAGACTGAAAGCACATTAGTGTTGGTTACCAAGATCAATCAGTTTGGACTCCATGTATTGTATTACTTGTGTTTCAGGGGGTAAGCCCTCGGGAACTATGTACCAAACTTCTCCAGTCACTTTAAAAATTCCCTGATGAATTCGAGCACGAGATTTCACTGGTCAGGATTTACTTAGTTGTTGTTTTTCGCAGTACTTTACAATTCCTCATTGGCCATGTTGATCTTAATAGTTTCACAAGGCCTTTGGTAACCTTAAGCACTGATACATGTTGCTTATGCATGGGCACAGCACCCATTGTTCGGTTTTCCGACCGTCGAGTATTTGTTACTGGTATTTTATTTCAACTTGGTATATGTATGTCACATTTTCATTTTATCAAGATAGACACTTCATCTATAGGTATGGAAATGGGGTGATATAATAGCGTGGTGACATATGTGACGCCCAATCTGTTGGAGCATCTGCGCAGTTAACACGAGTGCTGACATGGGCCTATCCAGCTGAGTTACATGCAGTACATATAACACATTAGCACTAGTATTCTTAAAATTGCTCTACCCAGGGATCAGCATAAGGAGAAAAGGGCAAGATCAAATAATCCCTGTAGGCCTACAAGGACCTTTGTCGAGTGTGACATCTGGTGTCTTTGTCCCAGTTTTCGGATGAGGCAGCACCATAAACATCTCAGATCTGAGACATAATTATGGTAACATGAGCGATATAATGTTAAAAGCGGCCTTAAAAGTCGTGCTACTTTTCATCAGATGAGAATTGTGCTGGAAGCATGGTCCGTTTGAAATTCCGGAACTGCAGCATACTCATCGATGGCGCATGTGCCGTTTCACGCGGCATTTGTCGTACGGATCTATAATCGAGACTGAACAACATACAGGCTTTAAGTGTGCGTAACAATCCGGTTCTTTACACTGTAATAAAAGGGAATGCATATCAACGTACATGTATGAAGTGTTTATACAAACAGAGGTAGAGAGAATTTTGACGTTTTATGACATCAAAAAGCACTTTAAAGCATTTGTCTTGTTTGATTGATATAGCATGTTCCCGTTAGACCAGGAAGTACGCTGCAACAGGTTATTCATTCCCTCGCAGATTACTGGTGGAAACTTCGAACCAATAACGTCGCCTGGTTGAAGCTTAACTTACTTTTAACATGTCAATCTCCTTGTCTGACACACTACTTCTCCACGCTTTAAATATCAACAACAGCAAACAGTTTTGTAAGTGAAAAAAAGACCCGACATTATAGTCTCATGTTCTGTCTCTAATAGCATTGTCTGCTACTGCAAGCATTATTTACGCCTGATCAAAGACCTCATCTAAATAGTCAACGCGCAACTTGTGCTACTCAGTCTGTACGCGACCTTCATAGCTGGCGCCACCACTCCAGCACGCTACAGGATGCTTCAGGTAAACGTTTAGGAATTCGTCTCATCCATGCATCATTTTGTTTACTATGGTGAGAAGCGGCCACTTGTTGGAATCTCTTGTCTGTATAGATGTAGACCTATAAAAAGCATGTGATGGTTTTGCGATTGAAAGTGTGTGCACCATTTGTCCTGTGAGCAGACAGAACATGAAAGGGACTTCATATTCACGTTTAGGTGTGTGATAATACGATTGTATTTTTTTTTTAATTCTTCTTTATCGCCATATTCAAAAACTTTTTAACGTGGGCCCCTACACGGTAGTTGTCAGTTTCACGGGTTAGGGTTTGAGTAACTCCCCTCCTTCCTGTTTGTCCTGGTGACATGGGAAGACTGACGGCAAGGCCGATTTTCGTTACTCTTCGTATATTTATTTATTTATTTATTTATTTATTTGATTGGTGTTTTACGCCGTGCTCAAGAATATTTCACTTATGCGACGGCAGCCAGGATTATGATGGGAGGAAACCGGACAGAACCCGGAGGAAACCCACGACCATCCGCAGGTTGCTGGAAGATCTTACCACGTACGGCCGGAGAGGAAGCCAGCATGAGCTGGACTTGAACTAACAGCTTCGGGCCATTGCGTTGTGCTAGCGCGCTAACCGAATGAGCCGCGGAGGCCCCTCTCTTCGTATATAAATTATTTCTAGCGCTATTGTTGTAAATCATATCGCCGAATGAAATGGTAATCGAGTTAGCGGCATGTACAAAAGATGTTAGAAGGAAATGAACTTTCTTCAGTGCGGCCACTGGGCTCTTTTCTACCAGGGGCTTGTTTCACAAAGCGATTTTTGGCCAAAGCCCAAACCTTTAATCTTTTTAAAAAAAATAAATATTTGATTCTGTAGGCTCAGACTTGGTTGAACTCTCCCTATGACAGCAGAGGGCCAGCGGTAGAAATTTGACTTATGTGATGTATGTATTTCACAGTTTAATTTGATTACAATTTTAGGCTAGAGCCCATAATTGGGCTCCAGTGATTAAAAGACCACATCGGTGGCCTGGTGGTTAGAGCGCCTGCCCTAGGAGAACGGGAGATCCCGGATCAATCCCGGGAAGGGTCATACCATAGACTTTGAAAATGGTACTTGTTTCTGCCTCGCTTACCGCTCAGCACTCAAATGTTAGACCAAGGAAAAAGAAGTGATCGGGGCAGTGTCAGTATAATTGGGTTGTCATGTCTGGTGTTCTTCGGCATGGTAGTCCAGCGGTGGCAACATTTTGGCGGCATGGACTCGTCCAGTTACAAGAAGATACAGTATGTATATATTCTGAGAATCCCTCGTCCTCGTATGAGTGAAAAATTGTTAAGTGCGACGTACACCTCAAGCATACATACGTATACATACATACCATTTATTAAATTTTGATTTCTGATTTTCAGAAGACAGGCGTCAAGGAGTTGACCTGGTTTCTAGTACTAATTGGCTCTAGCTGGGCACTCAGTAGTGAAGGGTAAGACAACTAATAGTTGTAATTCAACTGTAAGAAAATAAGTGCTTGATTACGAATAAACGGATACATTTATTTAGTATGTAAGACCATGATAGGCCTAAATACATGATAAACATGTAAAGCATTAACTGTTATAGGAGGTATGTATGTATGAAATTTTATGTGCTTTACGCAGTAAGATACTGTGCCCAGCATGCTTAAAGCAAGACTATAAATTGATATCATATATAGTATTTAGATACATTTAGAATCTATAGGATTTCACATACGCAAAAACTTTTTTATGGACACTCACATACTTAATTATTTATTTCACTGATGTTTTACGCCATGCTCAGGTATATCTCACTTATACGTAGCAAGTACGGTACTTAAATACAGGTAATGTGAATTCCGGGAAAATATTCTCGGCGAACGAATCACCACTGACCTCTGTGGTGCTCCTAAATGTCTGATTCAAAACTCCCCGTGAACACGTGAAAAACCCCACTGAAGTATTTTTAATGAATCTGACAACACACACTTGCCAGAAAATAAAACTGACATCACATGAAGACAAACTTACTAGGTAAACCTGGAATTATTCTTTTGTAATTTCGATGGTTCAAATGTTGGCGACCTTTGATGTCGAACTAAGAACTATTTTATGCTCATAAGATGTGAATGCATGTATATTGATGAATATTGATTTTTGTGAGTCCTTCTTGGCATTCAAAACTTCTTACAAAATTAATAAAAACACACATTTGTTAATAATAAAATGGATAAAATAAATGGATTTTAAGGAAAAGAAAATCAAACAAAGGGAGAGCTTTGTAAAGAGCTTAAATGTTATACTATATTATTCTAGAAATTGATTAAACAATTACAAAATAAAGTCTTAAATTTATCGACAAGCCATGATAAATGTGACCTATAAAGGAACAGTAGATTCCACACTGTTACCAATACGTCTGTTTCCTTTCGTTGTTTCCAATTGCTAACTGATGTATGCATGCAATTTTTAAAGGCATACAAAATCGACACTGATTGAATGACAGTGGAGATATGGGTTGTTGGGTTAAACACCGCAGCCTCGGCCATGTTTGAAATTTGTCACACATAATATTCAGCTTAGGCTAGGCAAAGCTTGTTTATCTCTCACACCAGTCAATCAGCCGAAGTGCACTCGTTAAACCACTCTTTTGGCAAGTTACCATCCAACTTTCCCACATAGCGTATTTCACAACATTTTTCGTGTGACATATTTTGCTTGATTCTGATTGATTCCTCCACCTTAATTTCTTACCAGAAAAACCTAAATGGTGGTATGAAAAGTATCATGTTAAGGCCTTCATGTCCTTCTGAAAGTACATTTTAACAAGCTGATTGCTGAGTGAAATACAGTATATAATCCATATTGGTAGCAGACTATTGGGTCTCAACGAAAGTTAGACTATTGGGTCTCAACGAGTTAGACTACGCAAACGGCTATACTGGTGTCTTGGACCATTCTATGGCAATGGGACACTCGTAAAACCACTTCCCGCCTTTCACAAAGGGGCCCAAAGCCGTGTGCTCCTTTGTTCTTTCATCAGAAAACGATGCATTTAGACCTTTCTGTGCAGCCCGTCCAAGTCTATGATTGAATCCATATACCTTATGAGGCCCAGAGATTAATAGTCTAACACGTACTCAGTATATGAAGTTTGTTTTAATAGATTAGTACGGTCTTTACAGTGACAGTGACAATGAAACGCATTGTTTGGATAACCGTGAACTGATAAGCGGTTCAGCTTATCTACGTGTAATGGATAAGCGTTAAAGAGACTATACCGGAGAATTATCGCAAATTTTCTTTTAAATCAATTCAAGTTGAACCTTTTGTATTTTTCCTCCAAAAGCCGACTTAGGAGCTTTCAGAAAATGTCACCCTTGCGATTTTTATTTTTTTAAGCTATAATTAATTTTCCAAAACATTCCATGTCGACCCGAACTACGAAAGTTAACGTATGCACGAAAAATAATGAGTATTACCATATGTGGATATAGAAGGCCGCTCGGCAAACTTCTTGGAAAATAGACTCTTACATTTCATTCCATTCTCGTCGAAGGAACTGTTATGTCAAGACCTCTAAGAAAGACTGACCATATCTAACCACATTTGGAAGATCTGCGCATATTTCTGGCTTGTCCAAATCCACTCGGGAACCACACTCGGGATTTCAGACCGGAAATATACGCAGATCTTCCAAATGGTCCAAATCACCAGTGTTGTTTCCCGAGTGATCTAACCAATGTTTGCGTCATCCCGTTGACGTTTTGGAACAACACTGACGTCATATGCATTTTCTTGAGTGACAGTTCGGAAAAAGGCCAGCCCTTAAGTTGAATATTCACGAGGTCATGCATATCGCAGAAAAGGTCATAAAAACGGGGTTTTCCAACCCAGTTTGCCTTCTTTCACGTATATTTAAGTCTACAGCATTCTAAGCTACTTTGTGAGTTCAAGGCATATAAAAGTTATTATAATATAATAATGCCAAAATAGAAATTCTCCGATACAGTCTCTGTAAGGCATGAACCAGATTTCACGGATTTCCATCTAGCTGGAATCGGTCGACCAGTGCAAGCATTCAAGCGCCAGTAGCCAACGATCTCGTGCTATTCTTCTAAAAATTCATATTCCATTGTCCGATCTCTAACATCCACTTGCCTATAAACTTAACAGTTGGACGATGGCTTTCTCAATTCAGCAATTTATGGCTTCAGCAGAGCAGGTCATGTCTTTTCCTTTTTCTTCAGCCTTCTTTTGGTATAATAAAACATATGTTGCAGGCTCTGGGATTGTATATGAGAATCTGTGAGGTCTGGACAAGTGATGTTCAAATTGCGCTCCTCACTCGTTGAACATCACTTCTCTTGAGCTCAGAATTTATCATATACAATCCCACAGTATGTACAATCTGTACATCGTAACATCATGACACCGTACTTCATAGCCTTTAATCAATATGGTTAATTATATTATGTCCATTTTGAGTATCGCAGTAAAATGTAGAACCGTAGGCCTAGGTGGGAAGGTCTGGGAGCAACCTGCGGATGGTTGTGGGTTTCCACCGGGCTCTGTCAGGTCTCCTGCCAGCATAATGCTTGCCGCCGTGGTATAAGTGAAATATTCTTGAGTAAAACACCAATCACATAAATAAATCAAATGTAGAATACTATAGAGTGGGCTGGGACAAGGTTGTTATGGCACCTGTTTTTCAATGGCTAGGACATAGGTACAGGTTCAAACCCGTCCTTGGACGGGCAGTTTGTATTTACACCTTAAATTCATTATTCATAGGGACAGTGATTATATCTAGCGGTCGTCGATGCCGGGTAACCGTTTGTACAGTTTCAACATTCACAACGGACCGCTTGTAAGTATTATGTCAGAAAGGCCACTGGTTTACCCCGGGCGAGCACCCCAGTTACCCCTCACCCAAAGAACTGAATATCATCGTGCAAGTGAAAAATTCTTGAGCATTGGAGGTAAAAATAATTAATAAATAAATAAATAAATAAATAAGTAAATAAATAAACAAACAAACAAATAGTGTTTAATCATATGCGATTAATCCTACATGCGAAGGAAATAGCGAAATTAGCACTTGTTTGATAAATGTTTGATTTCATTAATTTTTGCAGGCGAAATGTTTGCAGTCAGAGCAGAACTGTGTCATATTCACAACCCTACAAAACTTACACATCGTGTGGATTTTTGGGGTGGCAAAGGTGTGCAAGAATCAGGTAAATACTGTGGCACCTGTTGCATGAGTAATTCCACGTTAATTCCACGTTGTTGATTTACTGATAGTTTAGATTTCATAACTGTTATTACACTGAAATATGCATCTGAATTGAGCCGAACTTCTCAACCTTTTATGACATTACAGAGTTCGGGAATTGATCATTTTAACCATGTATATATTGAGAGGTCCATTCCGAACTCCACCCCCTACCCATGTCCACTAACATATACAGTTTATACCTTTTTTTTTATGTTGCTCTCAATAGTTAATGACGTTTCAGTGTGATTGATTAAATGAATCTATATACACTAAAATATGTTTGATTATTAATTTGAATGATTGCTCGAGTTGTAGAATAATTGTGATAACGGAGCTTATTAACCAAAAAAGTTCTTTCTATAAGTACAAGATTGGTTGATTGGTTGACTGATATTGTGCCAAAGAATATTCCTCTGAAATGACTGGTAGAGGAAACTCGAACACACGACTGGTCCAGGAATCTGAATACACCGAGTAAACCACCGGAATTTGGCAAGTAACTCACCCACTTTCTCACATGTGAGACGCAGTCAAAAGTTTAGAAGATTTAGATTTTTTTCTGATTTTTGAGTGATTTAATGCTTGTTTTTTCCCTTTTTGGGAAACATTGAAAATTTAGATTATGATCTACTGATCAATAGCTGTAGGCCTACAGGTGTTTCACCCAAGAATATGTCATTTCTAAAACAATTGCCCGCTATATAGATTTAGATACTATTGCAGAAGCCATTTTTAAAGTAAATTTCTCTGAAACAAAAACCACTTATGAAATAAAAATTTACCATTTTGGGCATAACCGTGCCGATGACCTCTGAAATAAATTTCACAAATTTTAATATAGAAAGTTTTTTCACAACTGTAAATTTTTGTCCCAAATTTATTCCCGTGCTGATTAATTTGTATTTTAAAAGTATTGAGCAGGGTTATTTTAAAAGTGTTTAATTTGTATTTCAAAAGTGAAACTTATTTCAAAAGTGGCCAATTATTACTTCAAAAGCCAAGTTTCTTTCAAAACTGACCGTTATTTCAAGAAGTGTTTCCACAGTCATTCTCCTGACAAACAACCTGGCGATGTGCTGATCTAAATAAGCAACTCAGACGCAAGTGGTCTGGTCTGAAGTGAAGCTCTTATACGGCAACAGGTGCAAGTTTTAATGGAAAAGATCATACAAAATGAAGCTATGGTGAGTGAAAAAACAATTAAAAACTATATCTGAAAATAACTGAATTTTTTTAGGTTTTTTTGTACCAAAACGTAGGCAGTCAAATGTTTTGATTGTATGGTGGGTTTTATGGACCATATTGATGATGTAGTTCACCGGTGACATCACGCCGACTCTTACACAGGCCAACATTACAGGAGTACTCTTTACAAGAACTTTATTCAGAGCTGAACATAAAACTGTGCACAAAGTTGTGTGACGTCACTGGCGAACCACATTATCAATATGGTCCATAAAACCCATCATGCAATAAAAATATTTGGCTGCGTCTAATTTAGTGGAAAAAAATCTAAAAAGCTGAAGGTATTTTCAGACACAGTTTTTCATGGTCTTGTCACTGGTCATTCATTTCTGTGTGGTCTTTCCCTGTAATGGTATCTGCCATCAATGATAACTGGCACGATACATATGGGTCATTAACGAGCGAAATTTACAGAGGGTTTTAATTTTATCTTATCTGGAATTAATCTTGTAGATACAAGAGAGCTTACAAACCCGACGTGAGCTATTTCTGCTGTGCGAACTGGGCAAGCGTGGACGGTGTTCATTGTGACAAAGGTAACACTGAGTCTGTCAACCTGTGGCTTCTCTCATGTCTACAAGGTGTTTTTACTTATCTATAAAGATTTATAGGGGTTCAACACTATATCCAAGAATATTTTCCCTGTGGAGGCGTTCAGAATTCTGTTTATTTCCTCCCAGCATAATACTGGCCACCGTCGTGCAGGTAAGCGAGGCTTAAGTCTCCATTCAAATAAATAAATGACGGATCATTCTGTATTTTTTCACATAGACATACGGTTATTTTTATATAATCCATCGACCTTAATGCGAGATTATATATTGTATTATTTTATTTTATATTCGTGAAACAAAAGTTTCAGCTAAGATGTTGAATGCAAAGTAAGATTTCGTCATGGCGACTGACATGTAGGCCATGATTGTTAGTATGGGGTAAAGCACAGAAGAACTCATGAGCAATCCCTAAAACCAGGCCTTGGACAGAGAATTTGTAGATCCCTTCACTCTCTGTGTTTGTATGGCCTTGGTGACCTGTCAAAGGTATAGGTTTACCTCCAACTGTAAAAATGATTGCCACCGCATAAGTGAAAAATTCCTGAATATGGCTTCAAATATGGAATAACTAAAATGAATGTACCAAACGGGTAAGCACAAGACGAACAGTTGACTGATCGCCAGTAGCTTTACATTATAATGTAAATTATTCCATTTGATTTTACAAACGTCCCAGTAGTTTGCTCAGAATTGCGTAATTAATGTTTTAAAAATTAATGATATTATATCAGAGAATGCTGCTTTTAAAAGTAAGAAGGTATTGGAACTGGGAAAAGGGTGATAAGAGAAGTTGGCAAGATAAGATAAGAGTAAGGAGAATGCTGCTCAAATCTTTAAATGATGAATACTGTTGAAAAATACAAACTTTTCATGATTTCCAGCAATTTGTTTTGGTCTCCCGGCTGGTTCATGTCCTAATGGGGGAACCTGTAGGGTTCCCGGTGTCTGCTCCTGTCCACAAGGCTACTCCGCACCAAATTGTACCGGTAAATTGTGGTTGCCTTTAACCCCTTCGCTTTCCTATGACTCAAATATGATCCATAAGCTGTTTTTCACATGCTAACGTGCGCATTTTTGAAAATAGGACTCTTTATATTTCATATAGGTAACAAATTATATGTCACTGGAAACCCAGAGAAATGTCGATTGTTGTTATCTGAGTTTTTCGTGGTTATAGTAGAATGTTTTATATATCAACCAATTGAATGTGGTAAGGACGCTGCAAGATGAGAACGGAAGTGGACCCTGCTAAGGGTACCGTATATTTATAACTTGGTTGTTCTCAACCACCGATTTATGAGAAAACCTTGGAAATGAATAGAGTGTTCTGAATTAAGAGGGCATTTTAATGGTACTAACACATCTAAATTTGTCGGGAGTATTTTTAAAGCGAGTCGAGACTTACAGATACCTTAGAAAATTTTTGTTCTTCAACATAACCCGGTAAAAAGTCTGCAAGCAAGTTGTTTTATTGTCCATATAAAACACATCACTTAAAACAGAATTTAATACTGATCACACCATACCAATTTATTACGCCTAAAGTAGTGTTGCTTTAGACAAGGAAAGACTATAAATGTAGGCGTGGTCCGTTATTTCGTCTTTTTCTTCGTGCGCGTCGTCGAGTGTTTGTCATGTTTGTGATTGGTCGAACCTCGCCAATCATTTACAGTCTACTCGTTTTCGGCCTTATCTCACTCATACAAACGGTTGTACTAAAATGGTCGCTTGTTCAATTTTATATTGTTGAATACTGTTTCGAAAAATGTCTGTTGGGAAGTTATGGCATAATGTTGATAAGCTATATCGGGAAGAAGGCCATTTGATGGAGTTTACGGTGGTATTATTTTATTTTATTCTGCTTCATAACCTCCGAGATGCACGGGTAAACATTTTAGATTGCGGGTCATAGAACAGGGCAGTTTCACAAAGTAACTTATTTGTCGGAGGTTTACAAGGATGTCAACAACCAAATATTTATTCCTCAGTTTGGAACTTTAAAGATGGTTTCTTCCATTTGTAAACCCGGAGGACATCGTACACGAGAAAATTTTTTGAATCACGACGTTATTAAGTAACAAGGAAAATAAATAAATAAATAAATAAAATAGGTAGATAGATAGATAAATAAACAAATCCTATGCCAATTGGTTATAAAAATACTCTGTATATAGTTTTCAGTGTTTCTCGCTTAACCTTCGAAGATGACTCCCTTGACACAATCAGTTTCCTTTTACTGCTTCGTTTCAGATATAAATGAATGTGCCTCCCTTAACGGAGGGTGTTCGTACGGGTGCGTAAACACAGTGGGGTCTTACAGGTGCACATGTGCATCTGGGCATGGACTCACAAACGATGGCCTCAGCTGCCAGCGTAAGTACTTATATTAAGATCCTAGCAATATGTAGGATCACTTAGGCTCTCGTTGTCTAAATCCTGAAAGTTTGGTGAATTAATATAATAAATTTGAACATTCGTTTTTCATAACCATGGGCCCTTCCGATGTTCGGAAGTGTACCCATCAATATGGGTTATATACATTCTACTGCTCATTGTTATGACTTATATTTCAATCCTAAATTGCATTTAGTCAACTTAAACTTTATTCTGAAATGTAAGAGGTAAAAAATAAATGTGGACGTTTATCTTCATCCGCACTGCTAGCTGTGTGTTTTGGCCACCGGCCGGGACTCTGCGCTAACGAGGGTACCTGTACCGCCCCGGACACCTGCGATTGCCCCCAGGGGTTTGACGCCGCCCAAGGTTGTGCTGGTAAGTATGTGTGCCTAGTGTGACAATGGCTGTGTTGGCCATGAAGAGGCTTATCATTCTCAGCGGAGTGCTCAACGTTAAAATTCATGAAAGAAGGATTTCAGATTTACCATTGTTAGCTTCCTGTCGTCTTGTTGTTTGTAAACACCTGCTGGCTCGTGCCATCCCGGGGCAGTCTTACAGCACCTGGTAGAAAAAACATGAAGCGTGAAACGTAAGAACGTGAAGAGCCAAAATTTAGTGCAAGGCCCACTCTAAAATGTAACTTTGTAGTGTTGAGAAAAGATGTGGCCAGAATGATATCTATACACACAAAAGAAGTCTAAGCGGTCGTCGCACACTACGTTCTTCACCATGAAATGGAATTTCCTTATTTCATAATTTACGACATGTTAGCTCTGTCCTTTGGTCTGCATGTCTACAAGTCATTTTTGTCAATTTTATAAAGGTAATGGTGTGAATAGTATTAAATTACATTAACATGCTTAATCACAAGTCTGGCTTACCGGATCAGTGTTTTTTTTGGCCGTATACATCTAGCCCTATTTTGGTACAACAACGCTACTTTTCACCCGGGACTTACATGGTATTTCGGTGTAAGCTTATGCTACATTTGGGTGTAGGTCTAAACCACTTTATTGGATACGGCCAGCATGATATAGGGCCTTAGGTAGTACAGTTTCCGGTATAGAGGTCTACACTATAGCAACTGGATACACTACTTTTTTTATCAATACAATTTTATATTGATTAATTTGATTTATGTAATTGTTGCTTAACGCCATACTCATGAAGTTTTCACATATACGACGGCGTCCATTTTTATGGGTGGAGGAAACCGAAGTGCCGCGGTAGACCACGGACCTTTGGTAAGTTATTGACGAACTTACCCCCATGATACGCACAGATATGTTCACCATAGTTGTGAAAAAACATTAGACCAGCGTCGCCTACCGCTTACCGCCACAAAGACGCCACAAGAATCGAGAACGGAGGAATGAATAAGTTCCTTTCCATGGCTGGGTTTGAATTCTCACCCGTGTGTCCTTGCAATTGAAAGGCAAGCTCCATTAACCACTATTAACCACACTAATGAACCCCCGCTCGTTGTAATTTTATTTGATGGCGACACACCCATGCATTTTCTCTGGAAGACGGCATAATATTCCAGTCACATTAATAACTATACCTCATGGGTTGTGATGGATGTAGTGAAAGGCCCGGACTTGTACTGCTTAAGCCAAATTTGGCCGTTACTCGTCAAGAAGACGTTAATGTATTAGTGTCAGCAGTTTCTTATTTACCTTACCTTAGTGGTACAAAATCACAGAAATGTACACGTTTGGAACCGTGATATAGAATAGGCCTATAGTTTATTATATTCCCGTTCGGATGTATAACGTATAAGGGTAGAAGGATTTTTTTGATTCGGATTATTGCACAGAAGATTGAACATCATGTTACCGAACAGTGATAACGGTAAAAGTGTATCTTATTTGGACTGTTGTCTAGAAGAACCACGGTTCAATTTGTGTTTGGGCACACACCACCATAAAAGTGTAGTTTTTTCAGGCTTTTAAACAGAAGAATCACAGTTCAGTTTCCGTGTGAATGGGTGCCGTAAATCCATAAAATCGTAGTTTTATTCAGGCTTTTGTATAGAAGAACTGCATTTCATTTTGTGTCTGGGTGAGTGCTGTACATCCATAAAAGCGTAGTTTTATTCAGGCTTTTAGATAGAAAAATCACAGTTCAGTTTGTGTGTGAACAGGTACCGTAAATCCATAAAAGTTTAGTTTTATTCAGGCTTTTGGACAGAAGAATCGCAGTTCATTATGCATGTGACCATTCATAGAAGTGTAGTTTTATTCAGAGTGCGGTATATACGTCATTTACTGTTTATCATTCAATCTGGTAGGTACAGTAATTGTATACTGAAAATATCGTCATGATCATTTCAGATAGAACCTGTTATAGCCTATAATCATTCATTTGAAGTATCTTCTTATTTACAGACATCGATGAGTGCGCGTCGGGGAAGGCCGACTGTGGACAGGCGTGTGTGAACACCCCAGGCTCCTTCCGCTGTGAATGTTTCTCTGGATATGGTCTGACAACCGAAAACACATGCTTACGTAAGGAAAGCTTTACTTAAATCGGGCTTTTCGCATGAAATAGTAGCCGGAGTTCCGGCACCTTTTCACTTGATTGCTGTCATGTAAATGATATGATGTTAAGTAGTCTGGTAAATTCCAGTCAAATAATTAAATAGATAGGCGTAAATGAAGAAAACATACAGAAAGTGTTTTTAACTTCACCTGTATCTTTTGGGCATAAAACCAAAGCCACCGTCAAGTTTCAAATTCTTGCAGCTTTTGATATTTATGAGCGTTCGGATATTTAGAACAACGAATTATAGCAGTGGTCCTCTCCAGGTGTAAGTGGGAAGGTCTGCCAACAACCTGTAGATGGTCGTGGGTTCCTTTCATGTTTATTAAATACGTCATTCTCCGATTGTTCACATTGGACTATAATCTTTATTTGAACCAAACGTTTCTACTGTTCTCCCCATTTCCAGCGGTGTGCGGTGGGTCCCCGCCGGGTACATGTTCTAACGGGGGCACCTGTGTCAGCCCGGGAAATTGTACTTGTCCGGCTGGTTTCCAGACACCAAACTGTCAAGGTATGTACCGTGGACCTTTTTTGCATGCTGTCAATGTCAACTAGTCTACGTGGTATTTGTCTACACAGTTAATAATCCATTTCGGTTAACATTAGGTTTTGACATGTATATGTCTTTCATACCCAGATAAGGTATTGTATAACGTAAAAATATAATATGAGAACTCCATATGAAATGGCCAAATTGATTAACCATCGCCTTTTCTATAAATACTCTACAATTATTGTGTATGTAAATGTAGTAGCGGGAATACGGTGATTTTGGGATATCCTGAGGGATCCCAGTCATGTTGATTCTGTCCTACCCCGCAGCATCGCAGTCATGATCATTCTTTCCCACTTTGACATCGCATCATGATAACTTTATCTTACTCTGTAATGATGATTCTATACACCGCGGCATCACCCTCATGACGATTGTATCCTGCTTCATGTCATTGCAATCATGATGATTTTATCTTACTCTGTTGTATCACAATCGTGATGATTCTATTCTATATGGTACTCTCTGCTATTCGGCGACATTTGAGTTATTTGTGATTTTATTTTTACTCGAGCTCTGTGTAATAACCCGTGATGACTCCTGAACGTTACGGCGTATCTCCTATAAGGACTATATTACCTACACTTTCTGGTATGTCCCCTTAGATGATGCATCATCTAATCTTTACTCTGACTAAACAGCATGTCCATTGTGATGATTCAATCCTCAATTGCAATATCCACTATTATGATTGCATCCTAACTTGAACTCTCTGGCATATCCCCTAGCGTTAAAATCCTATCCTTACTTAAACTGTCGGGCGATCATTTAATCCTGTATGGTACTCTCAGCATATCTTGTCTAACGCTTTTAGACATGTAAGCTCTCTGGGGAGTCCCGAAACAAGAAAAAAAATTTCTTTTAAAAGTTTTGGCTTATTCATAACTTTTAGTTCAAGCGTAATTTTACCAAGTGAAAGAAACTGGCTTATAACATGTTTTTTCAGACATTGACGAATGCCGTCTTTCGACCGATGTCTGTGATATGAACTGTGTGAACACCCACGGGTCGTACAGATGTGATTGTGCCCCTGGGTACGGCCTTGTGGGGAATGGCCAAAGGGACTGTCTGCGTGCGTATATCTGGTTATTTATTTCATGCAATGTTTGAAGAATCGTTCACTTTAATTGTGGTGCTTAGGTTTATGTGTGCGGAGGGGGGGGGGGGACCAAACCTGGCGAAACAATATCACCTCTCAATCCACTGACGTAAAGCCGCAGCCTGTGAATCCACGGATGGAGATTTCTTTAGTGATGCATTTATAATCAAATGATCCTTCACACACACGTCAAATGCTTTGTATTTGCCAGATATTCGGACAAATGTAGGGACATACATGTCACCCGCTTTGTTTTAGTCAAATATTCTTGAAGAGAAGAAGTATAGATGTTACTGGCTTTGTACTTGTGAAATAAGCAATAGAATGAAAGCGCACGCGGCAATGGCTTTGTATTAATTATATCATGGGTCGAATGGCAAAAGTGAATGGTTCACCGTTAATGACCTGAACAACACAGAAAGGTGGCAAATTTAAAGACAGTGCTAACATTTAAAACACTAATATAGTAAGGACGTTTATTGTAGCTTGCCCTGAAAGACATTTTAAATTCAGGTGACGAATATGTTAACTAATGCTGCGGTTTTCTTTCTTCGTAATGAATTGTTTACATGAAATGGCATACCGTATTTTCTAGCCATTTGCCATGGTCTGACACCGGGTGAGTGTTCCAATGGAGGAAGCTGTCAGTCACCGAATATCTGCGATTGTCTCCCTGGATTCACTGGTAATGAGTGCATAGGTAAGCAACTCTAGCTGGATAAACTGGCACTGGGTGCATTCATAAGTAACTCTAGTTGGATTCAGTGGTAATGAGTGCATAGGTGAGTAACCCTAGCTGGATACACTGGTAATGAGTGTTTAGGTAAACTACTCTAGGCATACACTGGCAATGAGCGCATTGATAAGTTCTTCTAGCTGGATACACTGGTGTTGGGTAATTAGGTAAATAACCCTAGCCGGATTCACTGGCAGTGGGTGCATTGATAAGTAATTCTAGCTGGAAGTAATGAGTGCACAGCTATACCGCATAACCTTCCGCAACTCTTTGGGCTGGAGCCCCCATGAGGTAAAGTCATTCGGTATTAACCATGGTGTGGGCTTGCAATTTTCGTCTGACACAGAAATGCCGTATTTTTTTCTTCGTGCGTAAAGTTATTTCTTTTCTAAACCTTGTTGATCTAACCGAAGAAAATATGAATTTCTATGAAAGATTTTCAGACGTTTGGTAGTATTAAATCCCTTTGTCTGCTATTCTTGATGAAAAGGTTCTTTCCAAATATTGGTGTGGTTTTATTTTCTGAGCGCCAGTTCTTTATCAAATAAAAAGTCTAACGAAATACTTCTTGTAGTAAAACATACAGAACGTTCACATGATACTTTTACCATTTGGTTTACACTACATTTAAACTATATCTACACTACATTACGCTATATTTACACTATATTTACAGACATCAACGAATGTATGGATTCTAACGGAGGATGTGAGGTAGAATGTCACAACGAGCCTGGGTCCTTTGTCTGCGGCTGTCCTTCGGGCTACACGTTACGGAGAGACGGAATAACATGTGCAGGTCTGTTAGGACATCTCTTCGCCACTCTCCGAATAAAACAAATATTGATACTTCGTTGGTATAGAACCAAGACAAATGTTGACAAGCCATTCGTAAAGTCTTATTGAACTATTATGTCGTGAAAATCTTAGTGGAACTGAAGTGTGCAACGATGGGTCCTATCATGTGTTTGTTAGGCCCATTGTGCACTGACATAAGCCCTCATGGATAGGGTCTCAATAGGATAGGATAGCAATAGGACAGGATCCATTAGGATATGAGATCTTAACCCTTGTCTTAATTCTGGACGAGCCCACAACAACGTATTTTAAATGTGGGCATTTGTTTCTTATATGCCAACTCTTTTCTATACGATTAAGACATACAGTGAGATAAAAGTATTAAAAACAATATAGGCCTACATGCATACTGAAAATATGTAACATTAGGAAAAATTGGGATGAAATCCTGAAAATCTCTATGGTGTTAAAATAGACGAAGTCTGTTCACTAGTCTGAGTTTCTGTTCGATGTGTACTTTTTGTTTAAACTAAACTCTTCAGACAAAAATGTTAATTGTTTTAGACAACAAAATGAGATGAAACATCAACATGAATAACACTTAAAACAAAATTTGTACATATGTGCCCAGATTTTACAAGTCCCTGGGAACTGCATTCGATGTAATTGAAATATTTTTTTGTTGAATTTCGTTATATATCAGTCCACACACTGCGTGATTATGACTCATATAAAGGTGCAGACGTTGATTTCAAATAAAAGAATAGATACTTTTAGAAAAGAAATATTGTTTTTAAGAGACATGGCCGCTCAAAATTTGGATTTCAAAACAAATTCTGATTGCCACGCTTTTACAAAGTTTTGAAGTTCGTTCATAAACTGACTCAGTCACTTTGAAATGAAAAAGAAATATTCATTGAGTATGTACCTTGTACGAGCCCGGGCAAGTTCTGTCGTTATTAGAATTCAGCACAAAGAGGGCCGGCCATGTTTGGCGTTTTTATCTCAGTTTTGACTATAGCATTATTAAAAACGATATTTCCTCTGAAGAAACAATGTCGTAATGTTTTATTTAAAATCATTAAGTGTTAAAGTAATTTAAGTATTTAAATATAAGACGCATATTTCTACATTTAAAATACATAGTTGAGGGCTTATGTTAAGAATTGGCCGATCGACAGGAGAGAGTTAACCGTGTCCACGGGCCCGACAATCACAGCTACGCAAAACATTTGAGCTAATATCTGGGACATCCGCCAGTTGGCCAGAACTAAACCAGGTAGCATTCTCTCCCCCTTCACCCCCACCCTCCCCCAAGTGACAACGATCATGAAGGGATTTTACTTTAATTTAGGGCAGATTTCAAGCTTTTAAAAATAAGAATGTCTTTCACGTTTCCACTTAAGCCATTCGCCCGTAAGAATTCAGAATGTTTACTTTTCTGTGCCTTCAAAACAGATGGTGTTTATTCACAAAACAGTCAGTGCCAGTCAGTTATGCTTTTCTTGTGAAACTTCTTTCAATTTAATTTATTCGCATATAGGCTATTATTCCTTGCATGTAAGAGAGAATTGTTAAAAAGATGACAGCCCTGAATATATATTCTGGTTTAGTATTCTCTATATATTAAAATTTAAATTAAAAAAATTAAGTTTTATCCCCAATTTAGCCTAACTCAATTACCCTAACGCATTCACGAATATCCCTAAGCGTCCCTATGATATGGCTGAAATACTGCCGATGTGGCAGCCATAATCATTAATTCACATTTACATGAACTGCTACACATCGCAGGACTGACTCATAGGACTAATTTTAAATGTGTCTTTCCACACTTCTGTCTGGTTTCGGAAGTGGGGCAGATGCTGTCGCACGGATCAAACAGCCTTGATACCGACTGGCTGTGCATAACAGTAAAGCTGACTAGTCATCTGTACAAGGCTACACACTTGTGCGATAAATAAGATTGCATTCGGGAAGAGGGTATAAGTAAACTTAATTATAAATCCTTCAGTTATTATCGAATATGCAAGAATTTCTGAATATAGAACATTGTCAGAAAATTCTCGACAATCCAGTAACATGTTTTATTTCAATATGTTCACATGATTTTTGCAGTTAGTAGCACTTTCTTCTGTCTGCATTGATTACTGCCTATGGCATAACACGGACTGTGTAAAGCGTTAACTATCTGGACCAGGTACCTGTCCTGACTCAGGTGTTTGCATCGGGTTTCCTCATTTGCTAGAGATAAATTGGGAGGCGTAGCCACCGATCGGTCAATTAAAATAAGGGCCAAGGCCTCATGTCCTACACTCATGGAGGCTTTGTTAAAGGTATTTTTTCTTGTTCGTGTAGATTTCAATGAATGCAAAGAGAACAATGGGGGATGCGAGCAGATTTGTGAGAACAGTGCTGGCTTCTTCAACTGTAGTTGTCAGAAAGGTTTTCGATTGGACTCAAACGAGATTACCTGCACCGGTGAGCGGTAAAATATGTATCACTCATAGCATATGTATTAGAGACAATGTGGGCAAAGATTACTAAGGTAATCACTGAGCCTTTTGACACTCTTTGGAGGAGAACTCCCATGGAAATGATGTCACTGTTTAATAACCATGGTTTTAATCTTCTTAAAACAAGGTTAAATGCCTTGGTAGAAAGTTTGGCATCCAAGAGGGCATAACTCTTAAAGACGCGCCCATCTGGGCCTTTTGTTCTCAGTATATATTTACCCAAGATTCGAGTAATGGGATTTCCTCATTAAGTCTCTTTATGTTCACTGCAAATATTGAAAATATATATGATTACGCTGTAAAGGTCCATTCACTTATGAAATATAAGTTGAAAATTGTTTTTGTGCAAAGATTTGTGGAGATTTGACCTAGGCTATATAGAGTCATCTGAATCGAATGGATGATGGGCTGTGGTGAAAATCGAGGGACGTACATACATCCATCCATACACCCATACAGACAGACTGACACACAAACAGACAAGCAGTCGTCCTTGGTTAAATTTGGAACCATTTCAGTGAATGGCCTCCATTTACCTATGAATGTGTTTACTTCCCAGATATTGACGAATGTTCAGAAGACGCCGGGTTCTGTCATCACGACTGTGTCAACATTCCAGGATCCTTTGCTTGTGTCTGTAACAGTGGCTACATCTTAAAATCTAACCGGAAAACGTGCACTGGTAGAGGCTTACTTTGTTTTGACACTTTTGGCCCATTTCTGTGGGCCTGGAGTAGAACTTCTTCCAGTGGTAAACTAACGCTCAACCTAAAACAATGTGACGCCTGGAATTCGGGATGAATCAGATATTGTAGTCTTCAAGACTTTATAGAATGTCGTCAGAACAACCCTGTCTGAGATTTTCAGGCGTCTCTGTATTAAGCTAAATTCAAGCACGCTCATAAATATATAGATTCAAACTAAATGTATAAACAATTATAACTTTGATTTTTTTGTATTTGCACAAAAAAGAACTTCATTCACATACGTGCTTTGGAATTTGCCTGAAACAGTAAAATGTAAGTGTTTTGCATCTTGCACACTAAAACAGCATTGTTCAGGAGGCAACAGTGCGTGAGCCTTCTTCGCCAGATATAGGCAGTAACACATACAATATCCATCGTTTAATGGCTCTCAAAACACTGCCTCCGGTTGCTTGCTGTTATCAGCTGGGTTAAGAAGAGAACGGTAGAAGGCATGCTCTGGTGGATTCGATTCTTCTCTGTAAGAATATTTGATTTCTTGCCTTTTCTGCTATTTTAACTTTTGGTCTGTTGTCTTGTTTGGAGATATGGATGAATGTGCCAGGAGCAATGGTGGCTGTGAACAGATCTGCGTTAACGTGGAGGGCTCATTTGAGTGTCGATGTAATGCAGGTTACACGACTGGCTCAGAAAAGACCAGCTGTGTAGGTGAGTACCGTGTCCTGCTTTTCGAAAATACTAATTAGTTCTTTGTACAAACCATTTCAGACACTAATTTTAACACCCAAAACCACCTCTGCTACATGTATACCTTGGCGTCCATGCTTTATTTTAATGTTGACTCTAGATATTGACGAGTGTTTGGAAGCAAAAGGAAACTGCAGTGACCTGTGTATAAATGATCTGGGAACTTATCATTGTGAATGCCAGGCAGGCTACAAACTGGATGGAGATGGTCGCACGTGTGAAGGTATGAGATCCCTGTCGTAAGAATGAATATAAGCAATGGCGACAATATGGCGTTGCTCTTTTATGTGTGTTAGTAGATAATTTTGCTATTGCCACCGTCGTGTTTAGACTTTAAAGTTTGTACTTGATATCAGTGGAGCTAAGATGTAATGCACCTTTAACAAACTTCTGTTTCTGGTAAGGAATCACCAGAGTAGGACGAATTTTTATTTCTTGTCAATAGATTGTTACGTATGTGGGAAGGTTTGGTAACAACCCGCAAATGGTAGTGGGTTTAACCCAGTCATATAAGTGAAATGTCATTGATAACGGCGTGAGGCACCTATGAAGTAAACAATAAATAAATAATGGTTTTTGATTGATTGATTTTTTGTTTGATTGGTGTTTTGCGGCGTACTCAAGAATATTTCAGTTATACGACGGCGGCCAGCATTATGGTGGGAGGAAACCGGGCAGAGCCCGGTGGAAAATAGCTTTTGAGGAGATTTTCTTATTGATTTAGACTTAAACGAGTGTGAAACTTCAAACGGAGACTGTGGGGAAATATGTGAGAATACTCCCGGGTCCAGGAAATGTTCGTGCTCGGAGGGCTTGGTTCTGGCCATGGATGGGTCCACATGTCAAGGTTCGTACCACGCACACATATACAAGGCTTTACACCAGCTGTTCGCACGAATACAAAATCGTCACCTTCATACGCTACTTGTTTAAGCTAAACATAATTCAGCCAGGTAAATATCTTCCCTTCACATTTTTATTGATTCTGATATTTAGTTGACCGGTCGACATTTAGCCGTAAGCACTGCTGTGAACCGAACCGACAAGCGGAACTGCCTATCACAGTTTGGTGAGACCCCGTTTGTCACTATCGGGTTTTTAGAAAACGTAACTTGCAAAATTTACAAGGCCCACTTTCACAAAACTTCTTAAATCACATTTCGTAATGTTTGTTGTAAATCACGTCGCTTTATGGTGGTATAGCCTAGTCTAGTGACTTACGGAGTTTTGTGAAAGTGACTCCAGAACATTATGTAACGTTATTGTTTATTGCCATGTTTAAATTGTGGAACGTGTGCTTATGAACATTCACAATGTAGAATATGCAGTATGTCTGTAGCTGAGTTTAGCGAAGTGTTATCTCTCATCAGATGCCTCCAAATGCCCCTTCAATGGTAACATCAACTGCTGGCCAGTGTGTACTCCCTTGGATGACGGTACTTGTAAGTGCCCAAATGACATGGTGCTTCACAGCGATGGAAGTCACTGTATAGGTTCGTCCCAATTTTACACAGATTTACTGCCTAGAAAGTTCCACATAGTGTGAGATAGTTATAATCAGAAATTATATAAAAAACTGTCTTTCCTGCTTCTACTAAAATATTCTTTTGAAAAATTTCTGGATTCATAATGAATTCCTCGTTTTCACAGATCCCTGTTACTCAAGTCCGTGTTTAAACGGTGGTAAATGCCTGTTGACAAACACCAGCTTCCGGTGTGACTGTGACGGAAGTGGTTTCACGGGAGAATTCTGTGTCACAGGGGAGGTTACCCTACCAGATGTCATTATGGCACGTGTTGGGGTCGAGTCGGATACTTATAGAATCCAAGCACATCCGAAAAAACAGCTTTTGCTGCAGGCAATCACTGACAAAGACACGGAGGTTTTCCCCAGTTTCATTGTGATTACGTATCCATCCACATCGGCGTCAATCAAGGTTCGTACCAAGTCTAGAGGACTTCACGTCGTGACCTGGAACATCTCAGGTGCCGACGCTGAGCAGTACCCACAGGTTCCGCCGATTAATATTAAGGCAGAAGATGTTTTCTCCCGGCTTAATTTAGTGGGAAATATCCTACCAAAAGGATGTTTTCAAGCAGAAGTAACCTTCAAAGAGACCAAGATTCGTTTGTCTTCAACGCAACCTTGGTACAAGCTGGAGTCAGGGGTACAGTTTACTCAAGGTGTCGTTTTCCTTATGACGAGTAACGTGTCTTTGCCAGTTTCTGAATCTGGTCTGGAAATTGTTATGAGGGATAACAAAATTATGTTTGGACCAATCAGCCCCAAGAGACAACTCAGTGAAGGCCAGCTAATTGACTCTAATGGACCAGAGTCGTGCGATGAGATACCTCTCTCTGAGGAAGATTACAAAGATTTCAGCCAGAAACAAAGTCTTCTGGGGTCTTTTCTGACAGAATTAGGTACCACTCTGCCGAACTGGTTGTCGTTTAGCGTCAAGGAATTTTCTTCCAGTTTGATCCGATATATCCCTAAAATGACTAAAGGTCGAAATGTGCAGAAAATTCCGTCATGCTATGGAGCACCGGTGTTTAATAATCGAGTGTATTACACGGTGAGACTGAAAGCTGAATTCTTGATGTCCTTAATAGGAGAAAGTGTGGAGATCTCCAGCTCAGAAGACGACGAATTTTGCTTTATCATCGGATTGCAGAGTGAACTGACATTTGTAATCATGTTCCCCGACCAGGTTTCAAAACTACTACAGAACGTAGCATTTTTCAAATTTCTGAAGAAAGGAAACATCGTCGTTTCTCCCAAAGGTATTGGGATTTCCTTCAACAATCTTCTGAACACAGGTGGACGGATCTCTGACATGACTTTCTGGAATGGAGACGAGCTGTTCGAATACACGTAAGGTCCTCATAATGGATGAGAACTGGACAACTTCTACTAAATGCACTTTGTGTCTTGTACCTTGCCAAAATTAACTAGAAACTGTCATTCTTTTATTATGTTTTATTGATTTATATGCATTTGTATGTATGTATGTATGTATGCTAGGGTTTTACGTCGTACTGAACATTTTATTTTCTTTTAAATGACGAAGAAGAGTTCATAGAATATACATATATATTTTGGGTCTGTCTGTGGTAGGGCGAGTAAATGTAACATTGTTAAAGTCTTTGACCCCAGTCGGTATTAATCCCGGATCTCCCGACCTCGGGGGAGACGCTCTAACTTCTTGACCACTGTGGCAGTCCTGTTTTTATATAATAAAATACACAATCAACACATAGTTCAGTAGCAAGACATACCTGACATAATATATTTCAACTTTACACTTGTCAAGATGTCAATGATGAGACGTTTGTACTATACGACGATGGTTGTGATTCACAATGTTGCAGGCCCCCTGAAAAGTCATCTTTGTGGTTTGGTGTTGAAGTTAATAAAAAGGCAACAAAACCGAATGATTATTCCCTGGAAGTCAAGGGAAATTTCTTTCTGGCCTTACAGGATGTTCGAAAGGTAAGTTTTGTTAAGTTCTATTTCGAAATAAATTGGACAAACGTTCTGGCTGATGCCTGAATCCTGAAAATTAACTGAATGGCTCAGGATAATATTGGCTTTCTGGTTATTAACTAATCGATCAATAGGTGCTTAAATCCATGCTCAAGAATTTTTCACTTATATAACTGTGGTCAGGAGGAAGGCGGAATAAACCACCTAACTTCGCATGGTGCCTGACAATCTTTTTGACAAAACAGCAGTGGAAACAAAAGATCTGTATTGGAGCACGGAAGCCCCAATCTAGCTCTCGTTAGGTCTGATGGTAGGTATCTGGTGATGCCATTTATCTGGTAAATGGCAGTGATTTACGTTGTTGTAGTGATAGAAAAATTCTGGAGTGCTGGGTTAAACATCAAATAATGAAATAAGTTAAGACATTGCCACGTACAAGTTGACTGCGTCATTATTGATATCTGTTTGGCGTTCCATTTTCAGACATTCACTGATGTGTTCAGTGATCCCTGGTCTGCCATGCTACAGATAAGCTCAAAGCTTAAACTCGCCTTGACGGTTCCTATCTTCAGCAAGACATGCACCGTATCCGTGAATTACCAATACAGTTTGGGGGTTAGCGCTCTGGTTTCATTGGGTGGTAGGTACAGTGGCAAAACATCATAAGAAAAAAATAGCTTGCCTGGACATATCTCTTTGGATGTCCATTGACTTGGGAGAGGTTGTTCCACTTCATACAGTTTTTACTTATTTACTACGTTAATTTAATATCTGCCTAATAACATGAAAGAACTCAGTTATAAACTTCTGCGGTTTGCTTTTTTTCGTAGGTCAGCAGGAGAGGAAATATTGTGGATTAGACGCTAATCCTCCAGGCGTTTTTATTGCGGCGAGCATCGGAATCCATCTGTTGGAGGATTTATCGTTTATCACCGATTTGATATTCGACGCATCGGTGGAAGGGTATTTTTTTAGGATATTAGATTCAACGCAGTTGAAAAACATTCAAGAAATCCAGTCGAATCTGTATACAAACCTGAACCTCATACGGAGTGATTTGTCCAGGTTGACAGAGTACCTGTCGTCAACGGTGGTTACTGGGGTGTCATGGGTAGCAGACAAGCTGCAGCGGTTATCAGTTCTGGTACAAGGCACCAGTGCTCTCCTTAACAGCTTTCTTTCAGGTTCAAGCAGCCCATCGGTTGAAAACATCTCTTCATTTTTGTACGACTTCATTGAAAAGGTCAGAGTTTTGTCGAAGGAAACGTATCTCTTTGTTCTTGAACTTTCTTTAGAAATTTCGTTTCACTCGGCAAACATTTCCAACACTCTGTCGGGATTTATTAGAAGCATCCAGTCAAATATAAAAGAAATGCAGGCAGCATTTTTACAGCAATTCTACGCACTGATAAACGGACCTGGTAGTTGGGGCGTCAAAGGTCAGATGTCACTTTCACTGTTAGGTCAACAATTTCTCCTCAGTGCTGATTTTGTAAATGCAGACTCGAACATTGGTCAGTGTGGACGATTTGCAGATCTCTACAAAGAAATGTCCGGAGAAAAAGCGGTGCGCGTGCATGGTGTCGCAAAGGTTCCAGGAGTTGATGTGGCGTCTGTGAATGTGCCACTTCCTACAAATATAATATGGAAGACTTTCCTCACCATCGATGGAGGAGCCTTTGAAATGGCTTTAGCAAAAAACAGTGATAAGTTCTTGATTAGAGTGGAAGTGATAGCAAGTATTTTGGGGATAGAACTGAGCACGAATCTAATTTTAAGGCGCAGTGGGCTCTTTGCGGTTTTTGAAGCTAATTTGGTTGGTTCATTCCGGACAAGTTTGTTAATATCTGCAAACATTTTCGTTCCCCTGCCTGAAATGGCTTTGATCGTACAAGGCAGATTCCTCCCTGGTTCCCATTCTTTTGATGGCAGTTTTGGCGATTACATACGCCTCTTTGCCAAACGTTTAGCAGATTCTGCCGTAAAAAGGCTCGAAGAAGCACAAAAGGCAGTGAAGTCTGCAAAAGCGAAGTTAACGGGTGCACAAAATTGGCTGAAGGAAAAGAAACGGAATCTAGATGGAGCTCATGCCGCCTTCGATAGAGCTATCGTTGTACTGGAGGGAGCAAAGCAAAAACTGGAAAACGCAAAGGGTCCATTTGAGAAAGCCGTTGAAAAACTGAACGCTGCACAGAAACGGGTAGATGGTCTTTGTAAGATAAGATCCTGTTCAGGTGTGTGCATACCCGGCATTAAGATTCGCTTATGCTGGGCAAAAATTTTGTTTGTCAGAATTCCATACCCATGCGTCAGTTTCACCAGCTGTATGTTTCGCATTCCGGATCCCACCTGTCTTCTTGCCAATGTTGCCTGTAGAGTTGTTAGAGGTCTGGCGTATGTAGCTTTAGAAATTGCAAAAATAGCGGTTCGCATTCCGATGATAGCACTTGACATCGCGAAAGTGGCCGTGTCTGTGGCACAGATTGCCGTTGATAAATCGCGTATTGTAATTGAAGTAGCCAAAGCAGCATTTGATCTGGCAGTTTTGGGACTGGAAGGAGTGAAAGTAATTCTTGATGCGGCAAATATTGCACTGGAAGCAGTGAAGGTGGCTATAAAATTAGCTTACCATATATTCGACTTCATTGTTCAATATGGTTTACAGAAAATCATTGACGTTAGGGAATGTGGGTTTGATCTGGAACTTTCAACAAAGAATATCTTTGAAATTGGAGTTTTTTGTGACGTAAATCCGTTTTCCTTGGGATGGAGAAAAATCGGTTTTAAGATAAATTTGAAAAATATCGTAAGTAGCTTATGGAATGCTGCCAAGGCCATGGTGGAAGGATCTCTAAAAGCTCTAGGAAACCTCTTCGGTAAGCGGAAAAGAGATGTTGATTTCATCATGTATTCGAGACTCCACAAACTGTATAGACACAGACGGCAGACAACAAAGGATGACGCTGATTTACAGGGAAATACTACCATTCCACCTTCCCCATTTGATAGTGCTAGCTTCTGGGACAAACAGTGCTCTACGTACAAACCAATTTTTGATTTCCTGAGGTTAGGGGTGGACATTTTGTTTAACGTTTCAGTGGAGATGGAGAATCAAGCAAATTCTGCAATGGAAAACTCGACGCGTCAGCAAGCCGTTTTTGGTTCGCTGCAGACCTCAACGCCAGAATCTCTTGGGATAGACATCAACATCGCTGCAGAAGACTTTAACTTGACCGCTGAAGAAATACAAACTGCTCTCAATAAAACCGATCCAGAGGACGACGAAGTATTTCGAGAGAGTAAAACAGCGACAGAGTTTATTCACCAACAAAACAACGAAAGCGTCGCAAGAACAATGAGCTATAAGATAATACCAGCGTGGAAAGCTGAAATGGAGAACCTCACCTCGGAATATTTCAATTCGTCAAGTTGTTCGGGTTTTCATGATTGTGTGGTGTACAGTTTCGGGGAGCTCTACCAGCTATTTAGCTCTGTAGATCCCAACCTGGTAGTTAACGCCCGAGAGAGTCTTCCTGATTTAGAGAGTTCGTATATGGATTTACTTGACAACGACACTCGAGAAGTTGTAGACGTAAAAAATGTAACTAACAACATGTTGGAATGGGTCGACTGGATCGACGCCACAGACATTTTTTGTGGCACCATTCCGGTGATTACAGAATCTCCTAGCAACACCACGGCCATAGAAGGGTCTGACGTAACATTCACATGCAAGGCCGAGGGCATTCCCATGCCAGTCTATTACTGGTACAAAAATGGAGATTTACTGGCTAACGGAGAGCATCTCTATTCAATCCAGCTGTCGAATATCAGTGCCGAAGACGATGGTTTGTACTCGTGTGTGGTAGGAAACCACATTGCCAACTCGACGGCTGACCCTGTTTACCTCACTGTAGAATACTCAGCCAGAGTTACGTCACAGTTAGAAAACCTAGAGGTTCTAACAGGAACCGAAGTCACCATAGAGTGTCCGTCGTTTGGCGTCCCTTTTCCTACGATTACCTGGTTTACCACTGCAAATTTATTACCTAAACTTCAAAGCCATCCCTTCAGCTTGCCAGTGACTGATGCGTCCCCTGTTCTGTCCGGTCTATACGCTTGCGAGGCCTCTAACATGTACGGCACAGAGCCTTCCACTGAGTCCATTCTGAACGTCTTTGACGGGAAACCAATTTGTCCTGTTCTGGAAACGTCTTTGGGTTACCTGAGTTCTCAGGAATCTGTGCCTGTGACTGTTTTATCCGAAGCTGTAGTACACGTTTCCAGCTTTGAAGACGGTATGATGCGTGCTATGAGCATACTTGTTAAAGGTCTCTATCCAGATGTGCAGTTTAACGTGGACAAATATGACTCCGACGTAATTAACGTGTTCATCACCACCAACTGCAAGTCGAATGAAGTCTGCACGGAAACAACTTGTCCGATCAGGTACCAGTCCATGCTGGAGAAGGTACAGAAGTCCTGGATTCACCTACAGACAAAGCTTGATCCGGAGAAGGCTTTGTTCACACTGAGCGATCACACGTACTACATTAACCCCTCCATTGTGGACGAGGCTGGTGTTGAGGCCAAGTGCCCGCCTGGACATCGTCAGTTCATGGAATATGCCTGTGGTGAGTTTCAATGTTTTCAAAACGGCATAACGGTCCTCGCTATCCGCGCTGTCTAATGCGTCCTTCAGTGGGGCGAAAATACCATGCATAATAATCTCGCATGTTGAAATTTATTCCCGTTGGATAAGTCACGGCATCCCGCTAGGAATTCTGTCAGGTATATAAAGGTGGGGAGGCTTTCCCCACCGACATGTCAGAAAGCTAGTCAGGTATGATGGCGAGGTATGATGTTTTCCACCGTATACAAAGGTTGGGTTCTCCGCTGTGTTGTGAGTAAAATGTGCTTTATTATTCATAAATCATAAACATATTTATAATTATGAACATTCAAAGTACTACTAGGTTAAGTTACAACTATATGGAAGACAGTAAACAGAAAGTTGCCTACAAGTTTACATATGTTCATCTGGCAGTGGATGACACTCAGAGGTACATCTTATCACCCCCACTTCTGAGGGACTTCCAACGTTCTCAGGAGAGGGTTATTACCTGGCAGCCTCATCCCCGTACAGAGCACTTTATCAGAGGTGGGTAATCATGGGCATATGAACCTAGATGTTTTATGGATGGAAAGTATAGAGGATAGCCATGACAATAGTCCAGACCATATACATGAGCTATAATGTTAGAATGAAAGTGCTGACCGTGGTTTATATTGTTCTCTCTTTGCGGAGAGCAATGTTTTCGCAGACAAAGGTTGGGCGAATCCTGTAAGCTTATTTCACCTCATTTTCAGCTGTTTTTTTCGCATTTTCGTGCGCGTGCTGAATCGCCATAGCCAATCCTGATCAAATTCTCAAGGCATAGCAAAAATAAATGGATCTAGAAATAACAAATGAAGTTCAACAGAAGTCTCTAAAGCGCAGAACAATGGAATTCAATAATTAGTTGTATTTATCACATACCCATGCATGGTTAGCATTTCGTATATACAACACGGCATGATGGAATCTACAGCCCCCTGGTTGGTCTCTACGTGGAGTGACATAACTTTCACCCATCGCAACACAAATCTTGAGCAAACCGTCCATGGGGCTTTGCACATTGAGAGGCAGAACGTAATCTTCCGTATCACTACTGTGAAAATATCCCGTTGATTGCACAGCATGTATAAAAAACGAAACCTTGTCGCTGTCGAGCAGGTAAGGGCCAGATCAGAAGAACAGTGGTACCCCCTATAGCCGTTTTCCTTCCAGCCATCCTGGGATATATTTGTCACATCCTTTAGTATATAACGGATCATACAGCTTATTTAAGGCTGGCAGGTTAGGAATATATGGCATAATAAAAAGCACAATTGAGACAGGAAAAGACTTTTCAGGATGATATTTGCATATTTATGGTCATTCCAACAAGAACGTACATTTATGACTTCTTGGAAGACACAAGCATTCTCCATAGCTGTTATGAAGGAATCTGCAACTGTGTGAGACATAAAGCATTCTTTAAATACACAGTATACACTTGAAGAAATTACTGTTATCTGTGATGTTGATGTTGTGCTGATCTGTCTTTTTATTTGGTACCAATTATTGACGATAATATAGTTGTTAAGAATGATTTCTTCGAATTCTTCCCAAAACATACGAGCTATCGGTGTTTGATCAACTTGTGCGAAGTACAAAATAACATTTTTATGCGTAGCACCATTCTAAATAAATAGCCAAACCTAAGGTCACCTATGTAGCTTTCCAGCCACATCGTGGTGATGCCGCTGTAAAGAAGTAGTTTACAGCTTCCTTATCTTCACAAACTCTTGTTTGTCTGCAGGCTACAGAGTCTTGGTACAGAAAGGTAAAGGACCAAAAGTTCTGCTGAACGTGACAACGACAGCATCCAGTTACCAAATGCCACCGGATGTCCATTCTGCGACTGATAATGGCGACTTTGAGATTCTCGTTCAAGCCTTTACCGCCTCTCACCAAGGCCAGTGGGCACGGAAATCTGTCAGGGGCAATGACAAGGCAGTTCAAGGTAAGCTTCTTCACTGACATTTAGTTGTTGGGCTGTGAGCTTTTCTCAATTCCCACAGTACGATGTAGCGATATTGAATGAATGAATGTTTATGACTTAACGCCACATATTTCAGTCATGTCGGGCAGGTATTAATGTTAATGTGTTGACTTATCTAATAGACTACAACCACACAAAGACGACATTGTGATGACAGTACACCTAAACAAGCTAAACTATTATTGATGACACTAATTAGAATAAAAATAACTAATATTGATAAGAGGCCCTGATTTCACCCTTTGAACCACTAGTAGCTAACCACTAACTGCGATCCGTTGTCTAACTTCACTTATTTCTTGCAGCCTTCTCCTACCTAGCATTGGGCCTTGGACTGACTTCTGCGGCCTTCATCACTGGTCTGGTGGTGTTTCTATTGTGTCGTATGAAGACGATTTTAACGAGGCAAAGATCGGCAGTAACGCCATATCAAATGGTCACCAATCCACAGGGGATTATCTCGGGAGCACCACCTCCGTATAGTGAATATCCGATGGAAGACACAGAGTCGAAAAGGAAGACATTACGCGTCATTCATGTCCAGCCAGACACAAGCAACTGACCTTTCTATCCTATCATTACCCGAAGAACTTGCTATCCTAGGGTTAACTATGAGAAAGTCGAATGAAACTGCTGAATGACGGAAACTAGCTATTTTTCAGTCTACTGGTATAATATGTTTGTGTAAATATTTGACTGTGCCATCTAGATCGACATGGCCAAATGGAACCGTTAAGCTGTTGAGATTTACAAAGCCGATATTTTGTTAACAGGAGCATAGTCGTCCTAGAGTTGTCTTTTGATCCAGCGTTCCATTTCATTTATCAACTTCAGTTACAAGGACGAGAACAGTTGTTACATATGAAGAAATACCTTTTCATAGGAAATAAGTCTTGAAACTTTTCCTCTCCGGAGTTAAAGTGAAAGACAGCTCATGTTCTAAGATAAGTTTCACAAAAGGTTTGGACAATATTATGTATATTTCGGTAAAGTATTTTTCTAACAGCCCCTATCACATTGGAAGTTGACATTTGACCCTTCTCCATCGACCGGTATGCTGCCTGGACTGTGACGTAATTGTTCCAATCGCGGGACACTCTTGTAAACTGAGACCCGTAGTATTCTGTTACGATTGTGGTTTAAACTTTACTATATATGTAAATTTATAGCATGAAATGATCTAAAACTTAGTCTCGTCACAACACAATAGTCTGGAAATAATTCGCAGTGTTGTTCACACCTGTACCAGTTATAATCAAAACGTATAACGCTAAAAGTGTTACCTGTCCCTGTGTTATATTGACATTCAACACAGAAGATTTACGTCACAGCTTATAAACAGCTGATATCTCCTAGCTCTCTGATTGGTCAATCTGTCATAAGCTTAAACGCATAAGGACCGTCAGATCTCCAGTCGGCAGCACAATACTCCACACTTGAAACGAAGACGGTTTAGCAACAAATTGATACGATTTCAAACAGTTATTTGTATTCAGAAGAGAATTTTGTAATCTTTTCAATAAACGTTATCTCAGTCATGAGCTGTCTTGTACTTTAATTCAAATCTGAATTGAATCGCTTCCAGAGCAATGGGTTTGATTTAGTTATGACACGAAAAGTCCCCTGAAGGAAGACGCATGCCAACTTAGGAACTTCCTTAAATAACGGCCAAATACTGATAATACATTATTATGTAGGATAAGAAATCTAATGCATGTAAGTCAATATCTGTGCTTCATATGTTTCGACATTTGATTTTGAGATCCAAGAACATAATTTTAACTTGATATTAATTTAACTAATTAAACTAATGATATTAGGTGTCAGCTAACAACTAGTCAGTGATTTTACCTAAAAGTTGGACATTTAAAAAAGTTGGACAGATAAAATTTGACATTTTAGTGAAGCCAAATATGTTTTCCTGATCTCCATATAGTTAAATATTAAATGGACATTGAGGTTATTGGTAAACATTTTCTGTTACATTTATTCATATATATATCGATGTTGAAATTCACTTCATGTTAAGTCACGTAAATTACAACCACCGATGCGTTCCCATACACTTTCGGTTGACGATTATTTTACTCTTATTGTTTTAATCTCTTCAAACGGTATTGAGTGCTTTGTTAAATGACTTGCTAAACAACTGTATATGAAGTTTGTAACGTGATGCAAGCATTATACCAATAAAGATAAAATGTATGCTGCTTCCCATTAACGAATTATACTTGCTTTGGCTTTAAATGAGCTCTCGGGCATTTTCTCTTTCCAACAAAACGGTGCCCATGCATGTCGCCTTATTTATAATGGTGCCTGAAAAGCATTACCCTGTGTGGCAAGGTTGTTGTTGTCATCAGAATGCCACAATTTCAAATTGGTTGTTTAATTAAAGCCATATTGAAATTGCCAGTCGTATACCAGGGTGGTAAGCTTTATGGGTGCAGGAAAACGGAGTAACCGGTGTATGGCAAGTTACTGACGAACGTTCCCTCGTGCTACGTGTAAATCTGCACACATCCTCACAACTGGTGGAAGACATGTGTTCTTCAGCGAAGTCAGCTTGAGAGTTGTACTTCTGTAGAAAAACGTCCTAAACTCATTAACCCCCCCCTCCTCGAATTGGGGAAGCGTGGGAGGTAATAGGAAAGACTCGAACCCTTTGGCCTCTTCTGTTCAATATGTCTTATTTTACCTCGTCAGATATTTTAGGCAACCGTTTTGGATTACAATATTCTCTGAAGTGGACAAACTATCGAGAAAACTGAGGAGCTTGTGTCATTTCTGCCTCAGGGACACGGTTAGCAGCTCAACATGTACAACAAGCCACATGATTCGGCAGGACTTCTTTACCTTTAGGGAAAACAGTTGGATCTGGCAGCTCGCCTATTGGGAGATTATGGAGTCTCGGAGAAGGGAGATCCACAGAGAAGGGAGATCCATAGAGAAGGGAGATCCACAGAGAAGGGAGATCCATAGAGTAGGGAGATCCATAGAGAAGGGAGAAGGGAGATCCACAGAGAAGGTAGATCCACAGAAAAGGGAAATCCACAGAGAAGGGAGGCCCACAGAGAAGGGAGGCCCATAGAGAAGAGAGGCCCACAGAGAAATGCGTTGTTGGAGTGTTCAATTGTTACTTATTCTACTAGTACTCTTACAGGTGTTGCACAAATTCCCACCAGGTGACCATATAAAAATTAATAAATAATGACTCTTTATCTAGTCATTGTTGTTCATTTCAGCACGGTATATGTAGAAGAGTTGAAATTTCATCACGAAGCTCCACAGGTGTTTGACTGACTAGTGGAATAAACACCTAAGAGAACCGCTTACCTTTATTTATTTATTTATTTATTTGATTGGTGTTTTACGCCATACTCAAGAATACTTCACTTATACGACGGCGGCCAGCATTATGGTGGGAGGAAACCGGGCAGAGCCCGGGAAAGCCCATGGCCATCCACAGGTTGTTGGCGGACCTTCCCAAATACAACCGCAGAGGAAGCCACCATGTGTTGGGCTTGAGCTCTCAGCGATGGCATTCGTGAGAGGCACCTGAGTCATTACGCAGCACTAACGCGCTAACTCCTCCGCCACGGATGCTTCTAATATGTTAAAAAGACTTAGTTTAGCTAAGTTTTATAAGTCCTGCGGTTATTGGATACAAGGAAGGTAAGAATTACATACAAAACAGTGAAGATTATACAGGTGCTTAACATTAATCAACATAAATTCTGCTGTGTAGACAAAAGTATCAATGCCTTGAGTTCATTGAAAAGCCACCTTTAAATAAATACATGGAAAGGGAGTTACAAAATACGTCAATAAATGTTTCATAAATAAAGTTCTGTGCTAAAGCTTGTGTCGTTTCAACACTGCTATGTTAATAGGAAGATTAACAGAATATAAATTGGAAATTTATACATCTGAGATTAAATACAAACTCTAAGAAATTTACTTCTAACATATGAAAAGACAAACTGTGTTCAGCTGAGGTTAATTTCAGCTTTTTATTTGGATTTTTCGACAAGACAAACTACAAATCATACCGCTTAACAGTGAATCAAATTCACATAGTGACACTTCTGTTCTGTGTAAATTTTATCTATAACAATAATTCTCTAATTTTGTTCCCGACCGTTTGAAAATGTAATCGTGTCACGTTGACGGTCTTTTGTTACCTTTTTCTATTCATCGTCATCATTTAAGCTAAACTAAAAGACAGCTCGTGACTGAGGCACTGTTCATTAAAAAGATTACAAAAATCTCTCTTGAATGCAAAAACACTATGAAATTGTATTAATTCATTGCTGAATTACCTTCATTTGAAGTGTGGAGTATTTTGCTGCCGACTGGGGATCATAAGCTTATGAGAGACTGACCAATCAGAAAAATAGAAGACATCAGCTGTTTATAATCTGTGACGTAAGTCTCCCGAGTTGACAGTAACAATGACAAAAACTTATTGACTGGCACATGGCCCATTTACACAGACCCCCACGAGTCAAGGTTTGTTTACACCATAGGCAATGACACACGGGTGAATAAATGAAAACATGATTATCTCATTACACAGTGCGAGACAATGGCATCTTATTCTTATGTTCATGTGCTTTTTAAATTTATTTTCCACGTTAAGCGAAACAGAAGCATTTGGCTCACACACGAAAGAAATGTATCTTTTCAACTACCTTCTGTTTTTGTCGAGTGATCTAGATGGTTGACATGTATTGCTGACGATTTGGTGCCTGACTGTGAAGTCATTGATTCGAAACCCGGATAGGGCTCAGCAAATTTCAGCATTAAAACATGTGCTATGTCAAGAAAGTGTAATCTCTCATAACGATAATACTGTTACTTCCTTTTTTACTGTTTGCAGTAACTTCAACGCTCCCTGCACCATGCCTTAAACAGAATTAGCTAACAAATGCAATGATGTCAACTGCAAATTATTAAACGTCACTGATCTAGAATAACTCTAAACGCTGTGTTTTCATCGCACATCACTCTGAACATACTTGCTTTCAGTGAGTTCTCTTGAATTGTTGTCTATTTAATAAAATATTTCGACAACCAAGTCAAGAGTGCACCCACATCATCAAGAAAAAATGCCAGTCCAAAAACATACACTCAGACTGATTATACTAAGCTGTTGTTTGTTTTTAAAATAATACACACTATAACCACATAGATTTTTTTTCTTTAGATTAATGTACACCTCCATGTTACAAGTATCTGTCTTATAAATTCGGATATCATGGGTAAGCCTGTCTATGATATTGCGGCAAGTTATGTAGATCTTAGCATATGTACGTTGGTGACCCAAGAGTCTCCCACCAATGAGGTCGCTGTGAGTTCAAGTCCAGCTCGTGCTGGCTTCCGGACGTATGTGGGAAGGTCTGCCAGCAATCTGCGGATGGTCGTAGGTTTCCCCAGGGCTCTGCCCGGTTTCCTCCCACCATAATGCTGGCCGCCGTCGTATAAGTGAAATAACCTGTCATTATTCCAGTGAACTTGCCAATATAAATGATTGATCATCACATAGAAAAAATCTATCGTCATATTAAAATAGTCGATCGCCATTTAGAAATAATCTCTCGTCATACAGGAAGTCGTCTTACAGAGAATCACATTTGTTTGTCTCCAAGTTAATGCCTCATTCTGTTTGTTGACGTAGCGACTCTCTACTAGTACAATATGAATGTATAAAAGCTTACGCTTTTCAGTTATTAGTACCCATCTTAATGATATACTGACATGGGTCTCTTTTGTGTTTATTACGCTTTATTTCACAGAGTGAATGTTTGTACAAAAACACAGCATCAGATCTTCTATCAAAGGTAGGATTTAGGTCAGTTTTAGTCGTGAAAAGGACAACGATATGTTGTATTTTTAACATTTTGATACACGAGAATACTTTACTCGGGGAGCCTAGAAAATGCAAGTGTGGAAATGAGGATAATTCTTAACAAGAAAGATTGTTTCCCAAGATATGTGCGACAAGTGAGTCACTGATGAACCGTGACAGGCCGCGAAATGGGCGAAATGTTCATTTGAACTTTAACTGAATCGATCTAAATCGGAGGTTTCAAGTCTGCTTTAAGTTGGAGGACGATTTATGCTGGTACACTAGACCAGTACCTTGTGCTGGTTTTGTTTTGTAGGCACTGGGCTCGATACCGTGTGAAAGTCTCACATATTTGCTGCAACGGATGACAGACCTTGGACAACATCCAACGCAACATAGGTACGCTGCATTTCCCTGGAGGACATAAGCATGTTTAATGCAATATGTCGTCTAATTAATATGTTGTAAGACACCAAGATCCGCCTTCTTGAATCACACGTAGATAAGTATGCTCTTAACTACAATCTGTATGCTGTAGACATGTTAAGTGCACTTAGTTAAGGGTTACTTAACACTTACAACGTTTCATTCAGGCTTTCCTTATGAAAATTATCATTCTGGCACCAAAAGATGCCTTATGGCAATAAACACGAAACAGATAATGTTTTTGAAATAAAAAATAATAAAATTGAAATTCAAATTGCTAATAAAAATTATATTCAACGTTTCTCTATTAACTTACCAACAAATAACAAACGAAAATACTCACGAATCAGTGGGTATTCAAGAAACCTAAATGGATGATTTTGTCCCATATTGCACACTGTCCACTCCAGTAATACACCTTAATCCTTCACACTGTACAAAAAGAAAAAAGAAAGAAAAAATATAATAATATATTTTGCTGAAAATATGAGACCAGGCAATGCTAGTGTAGTCAAGTTTACGGGAAGAATAGATAACACGAAGACACCAAGAATGAGGAACCGCATCCTCACACACGTTTACTTGTGAGTTCTGTCTGAATCACCAGTAAACCGGTAAAATCAGTTTACATAATTTGAATATAATATATATACATATTTTCTAACGTGTTTCTTGATCGAGATCCGTGGACACCTTTGTTCTATCAGTTTCGTTATTTAAACTGTCAGAAAATCAAGTATTTTAATATCTATATCAACACTGAGGGATGTTAGGCCTACAGACCAGAAGGGGGGGAGGCGTTATCTGCTTGTTAAGAGGCACTTTCCTTTTAACGAATTAGATACTCGAGGTGCGGGTTCAAACCCTTGGACCTTGGACATGGAATTTGTAGATTTTGTTAGAGGTATCATAAATATATCGCACACTCACTCCATTGTGTGCCCTATGACTAAGTCTTGAACAATGCGAATATACCATAAATATATTGCACTCTCACTGCATTTTCCGTCCTAGGACTAAGTCCTGGACAATGCTAGATATACCACAATATGTTGGACGGTTACTGCATTTTCTATCCTTGAAGTCACTCTATGCTTGACGAAGGTAGATACACGATAAAAATTTTGACCTTCACTCTAATTTATATCCTGAAAGTCAGTGCATGCTTGGCGACCTCGGATGTACTCGGAAAATGGGGAACAGTTACTACATTTTATGTACCGTTATCGTCTTTGGAACATACTATGTTGATTACTACCGTAAAAGCCTAAAAGAACCAGTCATTGCCTTCCTCATCGCGCTTATTGTAACATATGACCAGTACAACGACTATGATTGCTGGAATGCCAAGGCCCAAACTAAGTTTCATCCTCCATCCCATGTTGTCAGGACCTGAAAACAGTTCACCCCAAATTTGGTACTGGTACAAATTACTGGTCAAGTGAAACTTTCCTTTAAATTCAAAGCCGAAGTGTGCACTCAAGTGTCCTCAATGTAAAAACCGAATATTCCTGTCGCTACAGGGCCCGTTTTACAAAACTAGCAAACTACAGCACGTGCATTTATCATGGCGACGTATCGAGCCAGGCGCAATTTGCCACTGCTTTGTAAATCACAGCCCTGAATCCCAAGAAAATGTACTGTAACAATAAATTCTGGTATAGCATGTCAAGAAAGTTAAAAGTTAGTTACACGTTGAAATCGAAAGAACCAGAGTACCAGCTTATATATTTCATATTTGTCAGTGGGCCCATATTTTCCGGAGAAATTTTGAATTCTGTATAGTATTTGCGCTCTATTGAACCCACTGAGTCAGAACTGTGAAGTCTTTGTTCCGCCAGTAAATGTGTTCCAACTCGACATGGGAAACCTAATACGTGAAACTAAACATTTATTGGGTTTCATATTGTAAGTTTTCACGTTTTTATTTCACACAGGTTGGCGTCACATAGTTTTACGTCACTAACTTACTATGTTCACATAGATGAAATAGGACATCACATTAGATATGAGGATGAGAGACACCCATACATAATTAAGACATATCGGGTATAGCAATTAACTTTAGCCCGTCGAAACTGGGAACATTCGCAAATAAATCGAGCTGCTTTAAACAACATAGTGTGAGCTTGGAAGACAGTAGCTCAACCGATTTGCTCAACCGAATGTGACATTAGCCGTCACTATGTTTCCGCCCTGCAAGTTTCTACTGTCTATAAAGCATCCTAGTCGAGGATAACACACGTAAGGACATTAAAACATTTAAACACAATCTCCAGGACGAAGTAGGCGAAGAGCTCCAAGTTTAAGCCTGAACAAAAGCTGCTATATAATTGGATTTTGAACAAATTACGGATATGACACAAATAAATGTGCCCTTTCAGAATACTTGAACGCCTTTGTTACATCTCTCTAGCCTTTCTGAGTTTTTCATCGTGTGGCTTCCAAATACACGAGCTGTTCATTATTTGTTGAAAGGTGTGAAGATGATGTTAGGTTATTGAACAACACTGCTTTCTCTATTCTTCGAAGGTTTCAGATTGGAAGGACGTTTTTTCATCTGTAATGGACTGTATAATCGATTTCCCAGGATATCGAGTGATGCTGTGAGGAAATGAAGACCCTGCCATTCTGAATGCAACAACAACACAATCATCATATGACCTGAGTGTGCACTTTTCCAAGTGTAATGAATCTGGCCGGCACCACAGTCAGTGGGCACGGAAAGTCATCGGGATAGACACACAATCAGACCCAGACGACTCAGGTGAGAATAAATAGATAAATATCAGGTAACTGTCTTCGTAGGATATACTGTCGACAGCTGTTTAACATACCATCACAGATTTGCTTGCAGTGCTGTAAATTGATGCCTGTGTAATCCACGTGACGCTGTGCAAGACAAGGATCATGTTAATTAAAAAAAAAACAAACAATAATTCATGAATTTTGTCCAACCCATTTCTCCCAAAGTTCAGCACTGATTTCTGTGAAAATTGTGTAATTTCATACTGTTTGCAATAATATTTGCAAAGTGGTGCTGGAGCCAGAGTCGTAACCTCTTAATATTTGGTTGCATGCTAATGACCTCTGTCCTATTCATTTATTGTTCTTTTGGCTAACTAGAGCTCCACCAGCACTAAAATTGTAAAAATGCGGCAGTTCTAATAAATTACCACATTTGAATGGGGTGCCTTGTAGCAAGCATAAGATTATCCTATTTAAATATGTATGCAAAACGTTACCACTTAGCCCAAAAATTATTATCTAGTAGGAATGAAGAACAGACTACATGACGTTTTTCACGTTTTCACTCTTTAGTGTGTACAGCTACACCGAGTGGGCTGGCTTTAGGCCTGGGCATGGGAATCGGGCTGCCGGTGGCCTTGTGTCTGATGATCCTTACAACCGTTGTCCTCTACCGCTGAGTTCTCCGCCCAAAGAACGACTCCTTCTCCTTCAGCGTCGTCCATAAGGCTGTGGACAGCGTCAAAACTCGTGTTCGGCGTGTCACTCGTGCCGAGAACTCCGAGACCTGAGGACCAACTGCCTGATAACAGTACACAATCTGCCTGAAAACAGTACACAAACTCCCTAACAAAAGCATACAAAGTACATGACAACAGTACACAAACTACCTGACAACAGGACACAATCTGCCTGACAACAATATACAAACTGTCTGACAATAGTACACAGTCTTCCTGACAACAGCTCACAAACTGCCTGACAACAGCTCAAACTGCCCGACAACAGTACAGAAACTGCCTGACAACAGTACTCAATCTCCCTAACAACAGTACAATGGTGAATCCATGATTACCTTGTTCCAATTTTTTTTTCAAATGAAGCACCAAGATCAAAATCTGGTTTGTTGTATTTTGTATCGTTTGGCACTCTAGAGAGAGCCTCTAGCATTGTACTTCTACATTAGGTAACATTTCCGGGATACTCCATCAGACATATGTTATTCAGATAATGTGTATTATAAGCGATCCAAAATATATCTTTCCCTTAACAAAGCGTTATTCATTACTGAGGAAAGGCAAGATGTATATGCTCCAATGAAATGCTTTCTGTGCAAAGTATGAAATCAACTACCTTAATTTGTTATATTTCTTGCACAGTATTAAGTGCTTTCTAAATTTTTTCTCCTGTAATTCTAATTGAAATTTATTGTCTAATAAGTACGTTCCAAATTTCCTGTCCAATGGAATACTGTTGGACTCACAACACATACATACATAATTTTATGCTCTCCGGGGAAACTGAGACAGTAATTGCTCATTCACAGATTCTAAGAGATAATGTCTTTCAAGGATTCCTCATGAAGTATGTAGCTACCCAAAAACACAGTGATATTACTCGTAAGACGTTTGCACTTTCCAGTCTTGTCATAATACGAAAATGAAAGCATAGATTTTTATTGAACCAGACGATTAACAGACCGAAGAATATTTGACGTCTGATTTTTTCATTTGTTCAATGATTACTCTATTACTCTTCTATATTATGATTTTGTATCGTATTACGGAGAAAAACACTTTTTTTTGCAAATAAAATATGTTACCACTTGCAGCATGTATTGTTGTGTCTATTCCTATCGCCCACGGTCTTTAGTACCAATAGTCATACAAATATCTTTGCGTATGGGTGAATTAAAAAGATAAAGTTGGGTAATTCAGAACGTTGGGTTTGTTAATGGTCACTACATTCCCCCAACTTCAAATCCTTACAAATTAGTTTGTGCCTTTTCTCATCTTTTAAAGGCAGTGTCATGTTGGATGTAAAATCCATGGACGTCTCACTCGGCATGAATAATTCTCTGCACAATAGACTAAACCGCAAGAGCGATAAGTGTAATAATAGTTCATTTGTTTGAAGGGGAGGGGGTCAGAGTGCAGCATGTGGGAAAGAAATTGTGTGTAGTGGGCTTGTTGGGAAGAGGCTCTTTGCCTTGATTTGCTCTTTACGCTTTATTAAGTGTAGTTGACAGCTCACAGGATATGTTTGCGTTTTGTGTATTAAAGGACACCAGTATTGAAAATAAATACTCGCAAATAACGTGGCTCTCGATTGAATTTCTGGTATATGACGACGATATCTTCTTGAAAATGTTAGTATGTTCCCCATATGTAAGCGATATGTGCTGTTTAGCTATTGATGATGCAATACTCCTGGAAATTACATTTGGCTGTGTTGGCACACCAAAGATATAGTTGTATTGTGCGTGGTATTCTGAAGACAGATCAGTTAGATAATCTAATGCTTTAAAGTTATATGTTCCATTCGCATGTTTGGCCCGATGTCAAAAGTTTCCCATTATTCCATTTTTATACAGTAATAGAATGCTCAATGCAAATGATTTCCACAGGTCCACCCGTGACTTACCGCTACACCTCAGCAGACCCGCTGTGCACTCTGGCATAATCACAAGATTTGGAGAATTGTTATAAATGCATATTGGGTTACCGCTTGTTAAAGGCATCATCCATTACCGCTTATTAGATTTTGGGTAATTGTGTTATTATGGAAACTAACTCGCCATATATTGACATGAACCTACCAGCTTGACTCTGTTGAGGTAATTTGAAAGTTATATTTCATATGTCTTCTCCAGTACATGCTTGTGCGGTGTAATGTGCGCATTGAACTTGAAACAATATACTAAGGCAAGAGTACATCCACTGGAAGATCAGTGACAGAAATAAATCATTCAAAGACGTTAGAAGTTAATGTCTCTTAAAAGAACAGACCATTTAGGTCATTTAGTGCTGATTTTAAATATGGTCTTCATTATTTTTTAGTATTTTGGTAAAGTGGTTAAATGGACATGAAGAATGAGGTGCTACGATATACTTTTTGGACCGTATAGATCAGACTGAAATATATTATATATTTCAACATTAAATACACGTGGAGATGTAGTACTACATGTACATTGTATATTCATGTAGAAAGACATAGCCAATCAGAGGATACTATGCGGCAAAAATATTCAGTGAACATACTGTACTTCAGACTCTGCTTATTTCTATTTTATTCACTGTAAAAATAAAAAAATAATAAAGGCGATACTTGGAATCTGTCCAAAATGACCTTATAAGTGATGCTTACTTTATCTAAAGGTGGTCTGTTCTTGTAAGTTAAGGATTTGGCCGAACGTATGCAGCCAGTCTAAGCTTAATGCTACCAGCAGTGAGAGGTTCACGCATTGCAGACTTACGAATTCTATACTTCGTCTGTATAGTTATCTAGAACGTTGTGTAGGCTGTGACATATTGAGGCATCATGCAGATTTGGTGTAATGGCTAGCGTGTTCGACTGCATGGGTTCAAATCCCATCAACCCTTTGATGCTAAGTGACCACTTAGCATAAAAAAGATTTTGTGTCTCGCCTAGCGGATATGTAGTGTTTAAGTGAAGACTGGAAGCATTGTTGCGTTGAAAAGGGTAAGACTCATGGTTATTGATGTGACTTGGCATGGCTAGAGTTGGCCTACCAAGATGTATCAACAGTAGAAATACGCACATCCCACAGATGATAACATGTAGCTAATTAGGTGTCTTTAGAAAGAATATACTTTTGTGAAATTTGATCGAGATCGATTAATTTTACGCTTTAGTTGTATGAGTCTTTGCAGTCCCTATTCATGCTAAGGTTGCACAAAATATGCGTAATTTCCGCCTGGAACCTCAAAACAAATTGGGCAGGCAGACCGATGTCACGACGAACGGTAATAGGAATCAAGGTACAATTTATGAGGCTTCGAACACCCGTTGCAGTTGTGTTGTGATCACCCCTAAAAATATGTACCAAAACCTACCGTAACACCTTGTACTTAAAACTTACGTATTGGAAACTTCGACCAGTTCTCATTATGATAATATCACGGCGACAAGCAACCATGCTGATTCGATAATATAGACACGCGACGACATATCAGATGAAAGTAGTCTATAAATTCAGTTCAGCAATCCTTTCTCACACAGTTAGGGGAGCATGCGTACATTAGTCGTGAGATGGTCGAATCGACAGGCTTCAGGGACATATATCGTATTTGGCAATTCTGAGGACATATCAGGGTAGGTCTAATTCTGAGAAATAAGAATGTTAGCTGTGGAGACAGATTAGCTCGATAGTTCTGAGGACAGATCATCTTGGTAGTTCTGAAGACGGATCTGCTCGATAGTTCCGAGGCTACAGTAGGTTAATAGTTCTGAGGATAGATCGACTTGGTAGTTCCGACGCTAGATTAGCTCGGTAGTTCTTAAGACAGATTAGCTTGGTAGTTCTGAAGGCAGATTAGCTTGGTTGTTCTGACAACACGTCTTGGTCGTTCTAGGCTATCGAGTAACAGATTAGCTCTGTCACATATCTGGCATGACCTCAAAACTTTTCGACAAACATCATTTTTATCAAATATACTAGAGGGCCCAATAAAATGACTCCGTGATTTACATCGACCTATTTTCCTGATATAGAGGGCATCACGCACCTCAGAGGGGGTATTGTTTACTCTGACGTAATCTTTCAAGCGGTTAGGGTACTTTTCACACTCTAAGTAAATAATGGTTTGAGATTTCTCAACAACCTATTTCCCATCGTTACTGTGTACATAAAACTCTTTCATGCTTACCTGATCTATCCACAATGTCTGTTTAAGGTAACTCGATAGGTCTCTCATGATTTAAGCCATATGGGCAGCCAAGCGAACAGAAAGAATATATTTTGGGCAATGTTTAACCGGTTGAGCTGCCGGAGAGAAGACAGTTTTGCCCGGGTCTGAAGATATCCGTGCTGCTATGGCGGGACTGAAGACAAGTCAGGTAAGAATGTATAATACCGTACAGACAAAGATCTGACCATGAGCATTAGTCACTCAGCTTTATTGTCTTGTCTTTACACATAAATCTTGTTAAAGGTATAAGACAACGAACTCCAATTACTAATCCACATACAAGCACGCGTATACTAGTCGTGATATTAAATCTCACACAAAAATCTGAGCTTACTGGTGAAAACACACATGTATGGTTTACAGATATATTTAGAGGGCAGGTGACGCGAAAATGATCGGCATTGTTTTTCGGCAGTTTTGGTTTTAAATTTTATTAATTTTCATTCTTAAAAAATCTAATATAAAATTATAACATTATTCAGTTAATTGTTCTTGTAAACTAATTCAAAAATATCATGCAACTTATCATGGTTGTGAAGTGATTTGGTACTACGTTAGATGAGTACCAGGATATACAGCTTAGTCTTGTAAGGGATGTATCATGGTGTAATAACCACAGATGCTAGTTGCATACATCGGACTGGTGTCCCTGGCTGTATATACAGGTTTACCCCGCATCAGACAACATGCTCCGCTTTTCATTGGACAGTAATGGTCACGTGGTAGACGTGTATAACTCTATATCCTGCAGCAGATGCTATATTCGTCTTATGACTCAGTAGATGGTAGAGCACGATGGCGTAACAGTTACAACGTGACGCAAGGTCACAAAAGAATGTTGACACAACATTTTCAATAACGTTGTGATTTCATAATTAACAGATCGCTATTTAGTGATTCAAAACTCCTTGACGCAGCAGGAAATTGCTGTTAAAACTTCTTTGTTTTCAAGAAACAAATTTCAGCCATGCCAGCACTGCAAATTGTGTGTTACACATTTTTAAAGTTTGCTTTGAAGAAACATTTTGAGAATGTCTTAGATGATAGTCGATGATAATTCCTAAGTCATTAGAAAGTATGTACACAATAAAATTTACCGACGTAGGTGTTTGATAACAAAATAAAGTATTTTAGTAATTTTAATAAAAATCTTTAAGTATATTAAATACAGGTTCAAAGCATATCTTAGCGCTCCTTTTGAATGGGCAGTTAAATTTAATTTAACCGTTAAGCCCGCCTGAAAATGTTTTGGAAGCCACAAAAGTTTTTATCCACATAGACGATTACCTGTACGTATACTTGACGATATTTTCCGAAAGTAATAATGACAAAATTGCCAAGTTCTCTGTTTTCATCAATATATTCTTTCTGTCTTCAATGCATTTAATATAACTCTTTGGAAAGCAGAAGTAAGAAACATACGAGATATATCAAAGAGCATGGACATATTGATAGGTATCCTAACTCAGTTAGGTATTGTATTATCGACATGAAGATGTAGACTCGTAATCTAAACGATTGTTAATACGGTTTCCCTCTCCGGCAGTACGTGGGAAGGGCTGCCAGCGACCTGAGGATGGTCATGGGTTTCCCCCGCTTTTCTCCCATGCACCATAATGCTGGCCTCCCTCGTACAGGTGTAATATCCTTGAGTACGGAGTAAGACACCAATCAGATAAATAAAATATTTTAACACAATTTCTTTTTCCATTCTTTATCAGTTCTTTTGTGTGTGGATTGGGATTTTGGTGACTTGTGACACCACCTATGCCCTATTATCAGACGGGTAAGTCAAAGTTGACGCCTCTAATCTCTTTCTCTCTTGTGGGATATTGTTGCTGGTTATCTGTGCCCAGTGCCCTGTGTGTAGCAGGTCCGACGAACAGCCAGGGCAGACAAATGAATTGTCAGACAGTTAAGTAGTCCTGGGTGAAACGATTATGTATAAATGTGCACATCCACAATGCATGTGTGAACTGTTGGTACACAAAATTATTTGCATGTATATTGTGGCCTGAACAATATGTAGCACTTGAACACAGTAGTTTGTACAGAGCATTAAGGCGAGCTGTGTTTAATAAGAAGAAAAATTCTGAATATGTCCTTGTTTCCTTAAGTTTTTTATGTGTGGAAATGGTGTGGGTCTCTAAATACAACAAACGTAAAGAGAGTCATAAAAATACCGTAAAGTTGCTGTTGTAAAGTAAAGTTGTTTTAACAAGAGAAATGGCACTCAGTTTGCTATGTTACTGTGCAACATAACCTGAAAATTAAAGGTGGCCCAAAACCAGGTTTTGATAATCGTGAAATATATATATATGTATATAGACAGTAATGGTTACGTGGTGGACGTGTATAACTCTATATCCTGCAGCAGATGCTATATTCGTCTTATGACTCAGCAGATGCTAGAGCACGATGGCGTAACAGTTACAATGTGACGCAAAGTCACAAAGGAATGTTGACACAACATTTTCAATAACGTTGTGATTTCATAATTGACAGATCGCTATTTAGTGTATTCAAAGCTCCTCGATGTGACAGGAAATTGCTGTTGAAGCTTTTTTTTTCAAGAAACAAATTTCAGTGTAGTTTTAGGATCTGTAGGGTCAATTAGTGTCAATACGCCTTAATAAGAGCCTTACAGGCCGCATACAGTTTCGTATCCTTTCATTCAGTAACCATGTACCCAATAATATTCTAAGTATACTGCATGGCATCAAGCTTTAGTATCCCAGGCTCAAATTGTAATTTCCTTACTATTTATGCAGTATTTTTTCTACTCCAAGTCCCAAAATATACACCCTCAAACTTCTCGTGGTACCATGCCTTACCAGCACACGCAACTTGCACTTTTCTCTACACTTTTTAAAAAGCTCAACATAACATGACGGTTGTTTTGAGGTGTTGCTGTTGAAAGGTGACATCAAAGCCTTTTGTCAGCTTGGTAACGTTCCGGGAGGTGGGAGCACTGGGCAAAAAGTTTTCAGTTCCGTCCAAAACAGACAAAATTCTAATATGTTTTAACTGGGTGCAAAATAACTGTGCGGGAATTTATAGTTAATACAATTTAGACTGTACAATGAGCTTATGATGATCGTGTGGTAGTATTAACCAGTCAGTGCTCCAGCACTGTTCAGTTCGGGAGGGAATGGAGTGTAATCATAATTGCACGATTTGCGTTTCCTAATGTTGAGAGCGGCGTGAAAGAACTGGCGCAGAAATGAAAGCGAAAGTGAGTGTTGGCAAACAAGCTTATCCATCCAGCGTATCCAGTCTAAATACCAATCTCCCAGATTGAGTCATCAAATTGCGGTCAGTGTACTGTTTGAAGCATACACTATTCACCGTCATTGACAACCATCGAATTTAATCACTTGACGATAAATGAAGAGTTCCTTAGATAAATAGACTTAAGGACCAATTCGTCGAATATTTGTTTATTTAAATAAACACTGGCTCTCTGCCATCGGGCTAGATAGCTCAGGTGGTAAAGTCGATTGGCTAGATGCCATGAATTCTCGGAACTTCGCTCAAGTCAATATTTTGCCTTCTTTCGCCCTTTCATACCTTTTTGCGATAGAGTTTGCGGTGTCGCCTTTCCCATTTATTGCCGATAAACACGCAATAGTCAATTCATCGAACCGCCATTGTTCGGGAAAGGAAATCAATGGATTGTAAAAATTACATCAATTCAAATGTGTGTCGCCAAATTTTTATTTATCAGAAAATCGCGATGTCATTGGCAAATACATTTGCCCTAACCTGTCTAAACCAACCAGAAATGTTTCTGTCTCCATTGGCTGTATCCAATCATTGTCAGGTTTGAATAGCCTTAGCATTCCCGAACAATGGAAAATATAGTTAAGAGCGGTTTGGATGGCTTGCGTGTAACAGTTTAAGCTGTATTCTATACCTTTACTGAAATGAAAACTATCACGTTACTAAGAATGATTGGGCGTATACATGTTCAGAAGGTATGCAGGTAGTTTTTGCTTCAGTGAGCATCGCCAAGTGTTCATCCAATATATACCACCAGCTTATATCTGTTAAGCCTGGTATGCATAGGCGTAAGGTGTCGAATGCTTAATATATTTATACAGGGCATATAGTATTTTTATGACGAATATATCAGGTATGCGCTTTAGGTCTTAAACAATGGTTTTTATTTCTTGTAACTGACACACTGACATTCCTGTGTGAACTACCAGGCTTTTCGTGGATTTCAATACATTCCAGTATTACAACCTTCTGATCAGAATGTAACATGCAAACGTGCCAATCTTTCCACCCACACCTTTACTACTGCACAATTCATTCTTCTTTTACAGTTATATGTCGACCATTCAAGAAAGTACGAAGTGTGAAAGTTTTCGGGACATGATTTATTTATATTCCTGAAGATTAATAAAACTCTCACCTATATTTTTGAAAAAAGATTATGTTCTGCTTACTATAATTTACCATTGGTAATGCAGAGTTAGGTTCGTGCGTAAGAAACTTTCGTTAAGTCTGTGTCCTCCCGTGGAGTTCTTCATTAATGTAGTTATGCATTACTTTTGGTCCGTTATCACAGGCATTATTGACATTATTACATACATTAAAACATAAATTTATGCACCGTTTATTATTTCTTTCACGAATTTTTCTGACCGTGTCAGTGTGGAAAACATTGACAACAGTTTGACAAAGTTTTACACTTTGTTGCAGAGCGAACGTCTGTGCCAAAACATCTACGGAGAGTTACTCTCAGAAAATCCGAGGAACGAGATCTTGTGGTTTTTGGGGTTGGAGCAGATGTACCCATATCACGTAAGTTTTCTGAGGGAATATCATCTGCCATTTTTTTTGGATTGAATATTCCTTAAAATTCTCCCGTTTCCAAACCAAACAGCACTGCACCCAGAGATTCTCGCTCGGAAGTGTCTGTCTATGTGCGATATTACTGTTGTACATCACAGTTATGCAGATGAAGCGGACTTAGTTACTTCATGCTTCATGAAGCGGACTTAGTTACAATAACGCTAAGCTGCGTACAGGTTTTCTCTCTTTAATTTATGTTTTCATAGCTTACTTAGCTAAGGGTGCTTCACAAAGCCAGTCCTTGATTGTGACATGGCACAGGAAGTTGGAAAGAGTATGCTAGTTTGGGAAAATATTGCCTTAACTTTGTCCGTCAAGAATAACGTATTACAAACGTCTATTAAGTTACCCGTGTGTAATAATCGACGGTGAACTATTGTTCGACTTGGGCTTGTCCTTTGCTTAGTAGGCATCCCTGTGGGTTTGTATCACCCAGTTTTATAGTAGCGATCCAACTGATTTTAACCGTTTTGAGGGGGGGGGGGAATGACCTATTGGTTGATACAAATAAGACTATTATTATTTCTTTTTACGGATGCAGATATCGCCGGTTGTATAGACAGAAACGGGATTATGTATGTTGTAAGAATTGGGAAAGTGATGACAACTTACACTGCAATCAAGGTAGGTCACGTGTCAGTGTAAAGACCATAATAAATAACGGCCTATTCAGTAGTGCCAATTAACCTTTTTACATAATATAGTATTTTTCACACTATCTCGGATCTGGTATGGTGATATTCATACATATTTCGTTGCCAACAAATTTTCTATGTGTTCTGTTTTTACTGTTATAAGTTCTAGAATCTGAAAAAAAAAAGAAATAATCATTGCCAGAAATACTACTTTGTCACCCTCTACATAATTTTAATGAAAAACAAAAGTCATTGTGAGCATTTCATTTTTCAGCCATTTGTTATGGATTAAGAGCAGGAACCTGTCCGAATGGCGGACGGTGTACAAACCCAGGAGTTTGCTCGTGCACACCAGGGTTCCAACCTCCGAGATGCACAGGTAAACATTTAAGATTGCGGGTCATAGAACAGGGCAGTTTCACAAAGCAAAATATTTGTCGGCGGTTTACAAGGCTGTCAAAAACCAAAATACTTATTCCTCAGTTTTGAACTTAAAAGGTGCATTCTTATTGTCAAGAAATGGTTTCTTCCATTTGTAAACTCGAACGACATTGTACAAGTGAAAACTTTTTGAATCACGACGTTGTTAAGTAACGAGAAAGTAAATAAATAAAATAAATAGATCGAGAGAGAAATAAATAAATAAATAAAGTGCCAAGTGGTTATAAAATGCTCTGTATAGTCTGCTCTGTCTTCAGTGTTTCTCGCTTAACCTTTGAAGATGACTCCCCTAACACAATCGGTTTCCTTTTACTGCTTCGTTTCAGATATAGATGAATGTGCCACCCTGAACGGAGGGTGTTCGTACGGGTGCGTAAACACAGTGGGGTCTTACAGGTGCACATGTGCATCTGGGCATGGACTCACAAACGATGGCCTCAGCTGCCAGCGTAAGTACTTATATTAAGATCCCAGCAATCCGTGGGATGTCTTAGGCTCTCGTTGTCTAAATCCTGAAAGTTTGGTGAATTAATATAATAATTTTGAACATTCGTTTTTCATAACCATGGGCCCTTCCGCTCTTCGGAAGTGTACCCATAAATATGGGTTATAGACATTCTACTGCTCATTGTTGTGGCTTATATTTCAATCCTAAATTGCATTTAGTCAACTTTATTCTGATATCTAGGAGATAAAAAATAAATGTGGACGTTTATCTTCATCCGTACTGCTAGCTGTGTGTTTTGGCCACCGGCCGGGACTCTGCGCTAACGAGGGTACCTGTACCGCCCGGACACCTGCGATTGCCTCCAGGGGTTTGACGCCGCCCAAGGTTGTGCTGGTAAGTATGTGTGCCTTGTGTGACAATGGCTGTGTTGACCATGAAGAGGCTTATCATTCTCAGCGGAATGCTCAACGTTAAAATTCATGAAAGGGTTTCAGATTTATGTCATCTTGTTGTTTGTAAACACCTGATCGCTCGTGCCATCCCGGGGTAGTCTTACGGCACCTGGTAGAAAAAAACAGGATTGATGGTCACTTATGTATAATAATTATGAACGTGAAGAGCCAAAATTTAGTGCAAGGCCCATTCTAAAATGTAACTTTGTAGTGTTGAGAAAAGGTGTGGCCAGAATGATATCTATACACACATAAAAAGTCTAAATGTTGTGGTGTAAGCGGTCGTCCCACACTACGTTGTGGTTGTAAGCGGTCGCCGCACACTACGTCTTTCACCATGAAATGTAATTTCCTTATTTCATAATTTGTGACATGTTAGCTCTGTTCTTTGGTCTGCATGTCTATAATTCATTTCTGTCAATTTTATAAAGGTAATGGTGTGTATAGTATTAAATTACATTAACATGCTTTTTTACATGATCAGTGCTTTTTTGGCCGTATACACCTAGCCCTGCTTTTGGTACTTTTGCTTTGGTGTCCACTGCTTTTGAGTGTACACCAACACTACTTTTCACACTGGACTTATATGGTATTTCGGTGTAAGCTTATACTACATTTGGGTGTAGGTCTAAACCACATTATGGGATACGGCCAGAATGATATAGGGCCTTAGGTAGCACTAGTTTTCGTTGTAGAGATTTATACTATAGCAACTGGATACACTACTTTTTTATCAATACAATTTTATATTGATTAATTTGATTTATGCAATTGTTGCTTAACGCTATACTCATGAATTTTTCACCTATACGACGGCGCCCATTTTTATGGGTGGAGGAAACCGAAGTGCCGTAGTGAACCACGGACCTTTGGTAATTTACTGACAAACTTACTCACACGCATGTTCACCATAGTTGTAAAAAAACATTAGACTAGCGTCGCCTACCGCTTACCGCCACAAAGACGCCAGAATCGAGAACGGAGGAATGAATAAGTTCCTTTCCGAGGCTGGGTTTGAACTCACACCCGTGTGTCCTTGCAATTAAAAGGCAAGCGCCATTAACCACTATTAACCACACCAATGAACCCCCGCTCGTTGTAATTTTATTTGATGGCGACACATCCATGCATTTTCTCTGGAAGACGGCATAAAGCTCCAGTCACATTAATAACTATACCTCATGGGTTGTGATGGATGTAGTGAATGGTCCGGAAATGTACTGCTTGAACCAAATTTGACCGTTACTTGTCAACAAAACGTTAATGTATTACCGTCAGCAATTTCTTATTTACCTTACCTTAGTTGTACAAAAATCACAGAAATGTACACGTTTGGAACCGTGGTATAGAATAGGCCTATAATTTATTATATTCCCGTGCGGATGTATACCGTATAACCGTAGAAGGATTATTGTACAGAAGATTTGAACATCATGTTGCCGAACAGTGATAACACTAAAAGTGTATCTTATTCAGACAGTTGTCTGGAAAAACCACTGTTCAATTTGTGTTTGGGCACACACAACCATAAAATTGTAGTTTTATTCAGGCTTTTAAACAGAAGAATCACAGTTCAGTTTGTGTGTGAATGGGTACCGTAAATCCATAAAATCGTAGTTTTATTCAGGCTTTTGGATAGAAGAACTGCATTTCATTTTGTGTCTGGGTGAATGCTGTACATCCATAAAAGCGAGGTTTTATTCGGGCTTTTAGATAGAAGAATCACAGTTCAATTTGTTTGTGAACAGGTACCGTAAATCCATAAAAGTTTAGTTTGATTCAGGCTTATGGACAGAAGAATCGCAGTTCATCATGCATGTGACCATTCATAGAAGTGTAGTTTTATTCAGAGTGCCGTATATACGTCATTTACTGTTTATCATTCAATCTGGTAGGTACAGTAATTGTATACTAAAAATATCGTCATGATCATTTCAGATGGAACCTTTTATAGCCTATAATCATTCATTTGAAGTATCTTCTTATTTTCAGACATCGATGAGTGCGCGTCGGGGAAGGCCGACTGTGGACAGGCGTGTGTGAACACCCCAGGCTCCTTCCGCTGTGAATGTTTCTCTGGATATGGTCCGACAACCGATAACACATGCTTACGTAAGGAAAGCTTTACTTAAATCGGGCTTTTCGCATAAAATAGCGGCCGGAGTTCCGGCACCTTTTCCCTTGACTGCTGTCTTGCAAATGATATGATGTTAAGTGGTCTGGTAAATTCCAGTGAAATAATTAAATACATAGGCGTAAATGAAGAAAACATACAGAAAGTGTTTTTAACTTCACCTGTATCTTTTGGGCATAAAACCAAAGCCACCGTCAAGTTTCAAATTCTTGCACCTTCATATATTTATTAGCGTTCGGATATTTAGAACAACGGATTATAGCAGTGGTCCTCTCCAGCAGTACGAGGGAAGGCCTGCCAACAACCTGTAGATGGTCGTGGGCTCACAACGGATTCCTCCCACCATAATGCTAGCCGCCGTCGTATAAGTGAAACATTCCCTCAAATACCGATGAAATAAATATATGAATACAGCAGTGGTACGGATGCTGAAACGAACATTCTTATTTATACCTGCAGTTTACGAGTGGAATGGCAAATTTGCCTTTTAAAATATTTTATTTAGAATGTTCCCTACAGTTGTTTCCTTTTATTTTTGTCTATATGATCCCGCATGCTGTTTTTTTGTCATTATTTATACATGGTGCTAGGATTTCTCTGATGTAATTCCCTTCAGAATTCTCTGATGGAACTCCTTTCATGGGAATCCTTTCAGAATTCTCTGACAGAATTCCTTTCATGTTCATTAAATACGTCATTCTCCGATTGTTCACATTGGACTATAATCTTTATTTGAACCGAACGTTTCTACTGTTCTGCCCATTTCCAGCGGTGTGCGGTGGGTCCCCGCCGGGTACATGTTCTAACGGGGGCACATGTGTCAGCCCGGGAAATTGTACTTGTCCGGCTGGTTTCCAGACACCAAACTGTCAAGGTATGTACCGTGGACCTTTTTTGCATGCTGCCAATGTCAACTAGTCTACGTGGTGTTTGTCTACACAGCTAATAATCCATTTCGGTTAACATTAGGTTTTGACATGCATATGTCTTTCATACCCAGATAAGGTATTGTATAGCGTAAACATTGATAGCAGAACTCCATATGAAATGGCAATACTGATTAACCATCGCCTTTTCTATAAATACTCTACAATTATTGTGTATGTAAATGTAGTAGCGGGAATAAGGTGATTCTGGGATATTCTCAGGGATCCCAGTCATGTTGATTCTGTCCTACCCCGCAGCATCGCAGTCATGATCATTCCTTCCCACTCTGTGACATCGCATCATGATAACTTTATCCTACTCTGTAATGATGATTCTACACACTGCGGCATCACCCTCGTGACGATTGTATCCTGTTGTATCACAATCGTGATGATTCTATTCTATCTGGTACTCTCTGCTATTCGGCGACATTTGAATTATTTGTGATTCTATATTTACTCTAGCTCTCTGTAATAACCCGTGATGACTCCTGAACGTTAGGGCGAGGACTATATTACCTACACTTTATGTCCCCTTAGATGATGCATCATCTAATCTTTACACTGACTAAACAGCATGTCCGTTGTGATGATTCAATCCTCAATTGCAATATCCACTATTATGATTGCATCCTAACTTGAACTCTCTGGTATATCCCCTAACGTTAAAATTCTATCCTTACTTAAACTGTCCGGCGATCATTTAATCCTCTATGGTACTCTCAGCATATCTTGTCTAACGCTTTTAGCCATGTAACAAAAATGTCTTTTAAAAGTTTTGGCTTGTTCATAACTTTTAGTTCAAGCGTAATTTTACCAAGTGAAAGAAACTGGCTTATAGCATGTTTTTTCAGACATTGACGAATGCCGTCTTTCGACCGATGTCTGTGATATGAACTGTGTGAACACCCTCGGGTCGTACAGATGTGATTGTGCCCCTGGGTACGGCGTTGTGGGAGATGGCCAAGGGGACTGTCTGCGTTCGTATATCTGGTTATTTATTTCATGCAATGTTTGAAGAATCGTTCACTTCAATTGTTGTGGTTAGGTTTATGTGGGGGAGTAAAAGGGACCAAACCTGGCGAAACAATCTCACCTCTCAATCCACTGACGTAAAGATGCAGGCTGTGAATCCACGGATGGAGATTTCTTCAGTGATGCATTTATTATCAAATGATCCTTAACACACACTTGTCAAATGCTTTGTATTTGTCAGATATTCGGACAAATGTAGGGACATACATGTCACCCGCTTTGTATTAGTCAAATATTCTTGAAGAGAAGACACATACATATCACTGGCTTTGTACTTGTGAAATAATCCATCGGATTAAAGTCCACACATGTCAATGGCTTTGTACCTGTGTAATAATCAATAGAATGAAAGCGCACGCGGCAATGGCTTTGTATTAGTCATATCATGAGTCGAATGGCAAAAGTGAATGGTTCACCGTTAATGACCTGAACAACACAGAAAGGTGGCAAATTTAAAAACAGTGCTAACATTTAAAACACTAATATAGTAAGGACGTTTATTGTAGCTTGCGCCGAAAGACATTTTAAATTTAGGTGACGAATATGTTAACTAATGCTGCGGTTTTCTTTCTTCGTAATGAATTGTTTACATGAAATGGCATACCGTATTTTCTAGCCATTTGCCATGGTCTGACACCGGGTGAGTGCCCCAATGGAGGAAGTTGTCAGTCACCGAACATCTGCGATTGTCTCCCTGGATTCACTGGTAATGAATGCATAGGTAAGCAACTGTAGCTGGATAAACTGGCACTGGGTGCATTAATAAGTAACTCCAGTTGGATTCAGTGGTAATGAGTGCATAGGTAAGTAACCCTAGCTGGATAAACTGGTAAAGAGTACATTGATAAGTAACTCTAGCTGGATTTACTGGTAATGAGTGCATTGATAAGTAACTCCAGCTGGATACACAAGTAATGAGTGCAAAGCTATACCGCATAACCTTCCGCAACTCTTTGGGCTGGAGCTCCCATGAGGTAAAGTCATTCGGTATGAACCATGGTGTGGGCTTGCAATTTTCGTCTGACACTGAAATGCCGTATTTTTTTCTTCATGCGTAAAGTCATTTCTTTTCTAAACCTTGTTGATCTAACCGATGAAAATATGAATTTCTACGAAAGACTTTCAGACGTTTGGTATTATTAAATCCCTTTGTCTGCTATTCTTGATGAAAAGGTTCTTTCCAAATATTGGTGTGGTTTTATTTTCTGAGCGCCAGTTCTTTATCAAATAAAAAGTCTAACGAAATACTTCTTGTAGTAAAACATACAGAACGTTCACATGGTACTTTTGCCATTTGGTTTACACTACATTTAAACTATATCTACACTACACTTACGCTATATTTACGCTATATTTACAGACATCAACGAATGTATGGATTCTAACGGAGGATGTGAGGTAGAATGTCACAACGAGCCTGGGTCCTTTGTCTGCGGCTGTCCTTCGGGCTACACGTTACGGAGAGACGGAATAACATGTGCAGGTCTGTTAGGACATCTCTTCGCCACTCTCCGAATAAAACAAATATTGATACTTCGTTGGTATAGAACCAAGACAAATGTTGACAAGCCATTCGTAAAGTCTTATTGAACTATTATGTCGTGAAAATCTTAGTGGAACTGAAGTGTGCAACGATGGGTCCTACCAACTGTTTGTTAGGCGCAGCGTGCACTGACATAAGCCCTCATGGATAGGGTCTCAATAGGATAGGATAGCAATAGGACAGGGTCCATTAGGATATGAGATCTTAACCCTTGTCTTAATTCTGGACGAGCCCACAACAACGTATTTTAAATGTGGGCATTTGTCTCTTATATGCCAACTCTTTTCTGTATGATTAAGACATACAGTGAGATAAAAGTATTAAAAACAATATAGGCCTACATGCATATTGAAAATATGTAACATTAGGAAAAATTGGGATGAAATCCTGAAAATCTATGGTGTTAAAATAGTCAAATTCTGTTCACCAGTCTGAGTTTCTGTTCGAAGTGTACTTATTGTTTAAACTAAACTCTTCAGACAAAAATGTTAATTGTTTTAGACAACAAAATGAGATGAAACATCAACATGAATAACACTTAAGACAAAAATTTGTACATATGTGCCCAGATTTTGCAAGTCCCTGGGAACTGCATTCGATGTAATTGAAATATTTTTTTGTTGAATTTCGTTATATACCAGTCCACACACTGCGTGATTCTGACTCATATACAGGTGGAGATGTTGATTTCAAATAAAAGAATAGATACTTTCAGAAAAGAAATATTGTTTTAAAGAGACATGGCCGCTCAAAATTTGGATTTCAAAACAAATTCTGATTGCCACGCCTTTACAAAGTTTTGAAGTTCGTTCATAAACTGACTCAGTCACTTTGAAATGAAAAAAAAAATATTCATTGAGTATGTACCATGTACGAGCCCGGGCAAGTTCTGTCGTTACTAGAATTCAACACAAAGACGGCCGGCCATGTTTGACGTTTTTATCTCAGTTTTGACTATAGCATTATTAAAAACGATATTTCCTGTGAAGAAATAATGTCGTAATGTTTTATTTAAAATCATTAAGTATTAAAGTAATTTAAGTATTTAAATATAAAACGCATATTTCTACATTTAAAATACATAGTTCAGGGCTTATGTTAAGAATTGGCCGATCGACAGGAGAGAGTTAACCGTGTCCACGGGCCCGACAATCACAGCTACGCAAAACATTTGAGCTAATATCTGGGACATCCGTCAGTTGGCCAGAACTAGACCAGGTAGCATTCTGCCCCCCTTCCCCCTTAACCTCCCCCAAGTGACAACGATCATCAAGGGATTTTACTTTAATTTAGGGCAGATTTCAAGCTTTTAAAAATAAAAATGTCTTTCACGTTTCCACTGAAGCCATTCGCCCGTAAGAATTCAGAATGTTTACTTTTCTGTGCCTTCAAAACAGATGGTGTTTATTCACAAAACAGTCAGTGCCAGTCAGTTATGCTTTTCTTGTGAAACTTCTTTTAATTTAATTTATTTGCATATAGGCTATTATTCCTTGCATGTACGAGAGAATTGTTAGAAAGATGACAGCCCTGAATATATATTCTGGTTTAGTATTCTCTATATATTTAAAATTAAAATAAAAAAAATAAGTTTTATCCCAAATTTAGCCTAACTCAATTACCCTAACGCATTCACACATATCCCTATGGCTGAAATACTGCTGATGTGGCGGTAAGCCATAATCATTAATTCACATTTACATGAACTGCTTCACATCGCAGGACTGACTCATAGGACTAATTTTAAATGTGTCTTTCCACACTTCTGTCTGGTTTCGGAAGTGGGGTAGATGCTGTCGCACGGATCAAACAGCCTTGATACCCACTGGCTGTGCATAACAGTAAAGCTAACTAGTCATCTGTACAAGGATACACACTTCTGCGATAAATCAGATTGTATTCGGGAAGAGGATATAAGTAAACTTAATTATAACTCCTTCAGTTATTATCGAATATGCAAGAATTTCTGAATATAGAACATTGTCAGAAAATTCTAGACAATCCAGTAATATTTTTTATTTCAATATGTTGACATGATTTTTGCAGTTAGTAGCACTTTCTTCTGTCTTCATTGATTACTGCCTATGCCATAACACGGACTATGTAAAGCGTTAACTATCTGGACCAGGTACCTGCCCTGACTCAGGTGTTTGCATCGGGCTTCCTCATTTGCTAGAGATAAATTGGGAGGCGTAGCCATCGATCAGTCAATTAAAATAAGGGCTAAGGCCCCATGTCCTACACTCATGGAGGCTTTGTTAAAGGTATTTTTTCTTGTTCGTGTAGATTTCAATGAATGCAAAGAGAACAATGGGGGATGCGAGCAGATTTGTAAGAACAGTGCTGGCTTCTTCAACTGTAGCTGTCAGACAGGCTTTCGATTGGACTCAAACGAGATTACCTGCACCGGTGAGCGGTAAAATATGTATCAGTCAAAACATATGTATTAGAGAGAATGTGAACAAAGGTTACTAAAGTAATCACTGAGCCTTTTGACACTCTTTGGAGGAGAACTCTCATGGAAATGATGTCACTGATTAATAACCATGGTTTTAATCTTCTTAAAACAACGTTTAATGCCTTGGTAGAAAGTTTGGCATCCAAGAGGGCATAACTCTTAAAGACGCCCCCATCTGGGCCTTTTGTTCTCAGTATATATTTACCCAAGATTCGAGTAATGGGATTTCCTCATTAAGTCTCTTTATGTTCACTGCAAAAATTGAAAATATATATGATCACGCTGTAAAGGTCCATTCACTTATGAAGTATAAGCTGAAAATTGTTTTTGTGCAAAGATTTGTGGAGATCTGACTTAGGTCATATAGAGTCATCTGAATCGAATGGATGATGGGCTGTGGTGATAATCGAGGGACGTACATACATCCATGCATACACTCATACAGACAGACTGACACACAAACAGACAACCAGCCTTCTTTCGTTAAATTTGGGACCATTTCAGTGAATGGCCTCCGTTTATCTATGGATGTGTTTACTTCCCAGATATTGACGAATGTTCAGAAGACGCCGGGTTCTGTCATCACGACTGTGTCAACATTCCAGGATCCTTTGCTTGTGTCTGTAACAGTGGCTACATCTTAAAATCTAACCGGAAAACGTGCACTGGTAGAGATTTACTTTGTTTTGACACTTTTGGCCCATTTCTGTGGGCCTGGAGTAGAACTTCTTCCAGTGGTAAACTAACGCTCAACCTAAAACAATGTGACGCCTGGAATTCGGGATGAATCAGATATTGTAGTCTTCAAGACTTTACAGAATGTCGTCAGTACAACCCTCTCTGAGATTTTCAGGCCTCTCTGTAACAAGCTAAATTTAAACTACATGTATAAACAGTTATAACTTTGATTTTTTTTTGTATTTGCACAAAAAAGAACTTCATTCACATACGTGCTTTGGAATTTGCCTGAAACAGTAAAATGTAAGTGTTTTACATCTTGCACACTAAAACAGCATTGTTCAGGAGGCAACAGTGCGTGGGCCTTCTTCGCCAGATATAGGCAGTAACACATACAATATCCATCGTTTAATGGCTCTCAAAACACTGCCTCCGGTTGCTGGGTTAAGAAGAGAACGGTAGAAGGCATGCTCCGGTGGATTCGATTCTTCTCTGTAAGAGTATTTGATTTCTTGCCTTTTCTGCTATTTTAACTTTGGTCTTCTGTCATGTTTGGAGATATGGATGAATGTGCCAGGAGCAATGGTGGCTGTGAACAGATCTGCGTTAACGTGGAGGGCTCATTTGAGTGTCGATGTAATGCAGGTTACACGACTGGCTCAGAAAAGACCAGCTGTGTAGGTGAGTACCGTGTCCTTCTTTTCGAAAATACTTATTAGTTCTTTGTACAAACCATTTCAGACACTAATTTAGAACATCCAAAACCACCTCTGCTACATGTATACCTTGCTATGCTTTATTTTAATGCTGATTCTAGATATTGACGAGTGTTTGGAAGCAAAAGGAAACTGCAGTGACCTGTGTATAAATGATCCGGGAACTTATCATTGTGAATGCCAGGCAGGCTACAAACTGGATGGAGATGGTCGCACGTGTGAAGGTATGAGATCCCTGTCGTAAGAATGAATCTAAGCAATGGCGACAATATGGCGTTGCTCTTTTATGTGTGTTAGTAGATAATTTCGCTATTGCCACAGTTTTGTTTCGATTTTAAAGTTTGTACTTGATATCAGTGGAGCTAAGATGTATTGCACCTTTAACAAACTTCTGTTTCTGGTAAGGAATCACCAGAGTAGGGCGAATTTTTATATCTTGTCAATAGATTGTTACGTATGTGGGATGGTTTGGTAACAACCCGCAAATGGTAGTGGGTTTGACCCAGTCATATAAGTGAAATGTCATTGAGAGCGGCGTGAGGCATCTATGAAGTAAACAATAAATAAATAATAGTTTTTGATTGATTGATTTTTTGTATGATTGGTGTTTTGCGGCCTGCTCAAGCTTTTGAGGAGATTTTCTTATTGATTCAGACTTAAACGAGTGTGAAACTTCAAACGGAGACTGTGGGGAAATATGTGAGAATACTCCCGGGTCCAGGAAATGTTCGTGCTCGGAGGGCTTGGTTCTGGCCATGGATGGGTCCACATGTCAAGGTTCGTACCACGCACACGTATACAAGGCGTTACACCAGCTGGTCGCACGAATACAAAATCGTCACCGGGAAGGCCGGTTTCCTTCATACGCTACTTGTTTAAGATAAACCTAATTCAGCCGGGTAAATGTCTTCCCTTCATATTTATTGATTCTGATGTTTAGTTGATCGGTTGATATTTAGCCTTAAGCACTGCTGTGTACCGAACCGACAAGCGGGACCTGCGTGTCACAGTTTGGTGAGATCCCGTTCGTCACTATCGGGTTTTCAGAAAACGTAACTTGCAAAATTTACAAGGCCCACTTTCATAACACTTCTTAAATCACATTTCGTAATGTTTGTTGTAAATCACGTCGCTTTATGGTGATATAGCCTAGTCGACGTCTTTTAAAAGTTACGAAAAATGTGACTTACGGAGTTTTGTGAAAGTGGCCTCAGAACATTATGTAACGTTATTGTTTATTAATGTGTTTAAAATGTGAAACGTGTGCTTATGAACATTCACAATGTAGAATATGCAGTATGTCTGTAGCTGAGTTTAGCGAAGTGTTATCTCTCATCAGATGCCTCCAAATGCCCCTTCAATGGTAACATCAACTGCTGGCCAGTGTGTACTCCCTTGGATGACGGTACTTGTAAGTGCCCAAATGACATGGTGCTTCACAGCGATGGAAGTCATTGTATAGGTTCGTCGCAATTTTACACAGATTCACTGCCTAGAAAGTTCCATATAGTGAGAATTTGTTATAATCAGAAATTATATAAAATACTATCTTTCCTGCTTCTACTAAAATATTCTTTTGAAAAATGTCTGGATTCATAATGAATTCCTCGTTTTCACAGATCCCTGTTACTCAAGTCCGTGTTTAAACGGTGGTAAATGCCTGTTGACAAACACCAGCTTCCGGTGTGACTGTGACGGAAGTGGTTACACGGGAGAATTCTGTGTCATAAGGGAGGTTACTCTACCAGATGTCATCATGGCACGTGTTGGGGTCGAGTCGGATACTTATAGAATCCAAGCACATCCAAAAAAACAGCTTTTGTTGCAGGCAATCACTGACACAGACACGGAGGTTTTCCCCAGTTTCATTGTGATTACGTATCCATCCACATCGGCGTCAATCAAGGTTCGTACCAAGTCTAGAGGACTTCACGTCGTGACCTGGAACATCTCAGGTGCCGACGCTGAGCATTACCCACAGGTTCCGCCGCTTAATATTAAGGCAGAAGATGTTTTCTCCCGGCTTAAATTAGTGGGAAATATCCTACCAAAAGGATGTTTTCAAGCTGAAGTAACCTTCAAAGAGACCAAGATTCTTTTGTCTTCAACGCAACCTTGGTACAAGCTAGGGTCAAGGGTACAGCTTACTCAAGGTGTCGTTTTCCTGACGACGAGTAACGTGTCTTTGCCAGTTTCTGAATCTGGTCTGGAAATTGTTATGAGGGATAACAAAATTATGTTTGGACCAATCAGCCCCAAGAGACAGCTCAGTGAAGGCCAGTTAATTGACTCTAATGGACCAGAGTCGTGCGATGAGATACCGCTCTCTGAGCAAGATTACAAGGATTTCAGCCAGAAACAAAGTCTTCTGGGGTCTTTTCTGACAGAATTAGGTACCACTCTGCCGGACTGGTTGTCGTTTAGTGTCAAGGAATTTTCTTCCAGTTTGATCCAATACATCCCTAAAATGACTAAAGGTGGAAATGTGCAGAAAATTCCGTCATGCTATGGAGCACCGGTGTTTAATAATCGAGTGTATTACACGGTGCGACTGCAAGCTGAATTCTTGATGTCCTTAATAGGAGAAAGTGTGGAGATCTCCAGCTCAGAAGACGACGAATTTTGCTTTATCATCGGATTGCAGAGTGAACTGACATTTGTAATCATGTTCCCCGACCAGGTTTCAAAACTACTACAGAACGTAGCATTTTTCAAATTTCTGAAGAAAGGAAACATTGTCGTTTCTCCCAGAGGTATTGGGATTTCCTTCAACAATCTTCTGAACACAGGTGGACGGATCTCTGACATGACTTTCTGGAATGGAGACGAGCTGTTCGAATACACGTAAGGTTCTCATAATGGATGAGATCTGGACAACTTCTACTAAATGCACTTTGTGTCTTGTACCTTGCCAAAATTAACTAGAAACTGTCATTCTCTTAGCATGTTTTAGGGCATTTAGATTTATATGCATTTGTATGTAGGTATGTATGCATGTATGTATATATGTATGTATGTATGTATGTATGTATGTATGTATGGGTTTTACGTCGTACTCATCATTTTATTTTCTTTTATATGGCGACGAGGAGTCCATAGAATATACATATATATTTTGGGTCTTTCTGTGGTAGGGCGAGTCCTGTAAATGTAACATTGTTAGAGTCTTTGACCCCACTCGGTATTAATCCTGGATCTCCTGACTTCGGGGGGAAACCCTCTAACTTCTTGACCACTGTAGCAGTCCTATCTTTATGTAATAAAGTTCACAAGCAACACACAGTTCAGTAGCAAGACAAATCTGACATAATATATTTCAACTTTACATTGGTCAAGATGTCAATGATGAGACGTTTGTACTATACGACGATGGTTGTGATTCACAATGTTGCAGGCCCCCTGAAAAGTCATCTTTGTGGTTTGGTGTTGAGGTTAATAAAAAGGCAACAAAACTGATTGATTATTCCCTGGAAGTCAAGGGAAATTTCTTTCTGACCTTAATGGATATTCGAAAGGTAAGTTTTGTTAAGTTCCATTTCAAAATGACTTGGACAAACGTTCTGGCTGATGCCTGAATCCTGGCAATTACCTGAATGGCTCAGGTTAATATTTCCTTGCAGGTCATTCACTAATCGATCAGTTGGTGTTTAAATCCAGGCTCAAGGATTTTTCATTTATATAACTGTTGTCAGGATTATGGGTGTAGGAAGGCAGAATAAACCACCTACCTTCGCGTGGTGCCTGACAATCTTTTTTGACAAAGTCGCAGTGGAAACAAAAGATCTGTATTGGAGCACGCAAGTTCCAATCTAGCTCTCGTTAGGTCTGATGGTAGGTATCTGGTGATGGCAGGTATCTGGTAAAAGGCAGTGATTTACGTTGTTGTAGTGATAGAAAAAATCTGGAGTGCGGGGTTAAACATCAAATAATGAAATAAGTTAAGACATTGCCACGTACAAGTAGACTGCAGCTTATCTACTAGTATATCTCTTTGGCGTTCCATTTTCAGACATTCACTCATTTGCTCAGTGATCCCTGGTCTGCCATGCTACAGATAAGCTCAAAGCTTAAACTCGTCTTGACCGTTCCTATCTTCAGCAAGACATGCACCGTATCCGTGAATTACCGATACAGTTTGCACGTGGGGGTTAGCGCTCTGGTTTCATTGGGTGGTAGGTACAGTGGTAAAACATCATAAGAAAAAAATAGCTTGCCTGGACATATTTCTTTGGATGTCCATTGTCTTGGGAAAAGTAGTTCCACTTCATACAATTGTTACTTATTTCCTAAGTTGAATTGATATCTGCCTAACCACATGGAAGAATTCCGTTATAAACTTCTGCGGTTTGCTTTTTTTTCGTAGGTCAGCAGGAGAGGAAATATTGTGGATTAGATGCTAATCCTCCAGGCGTTTTTATTGCGGCGAGCATCGGAATCCATCTGTTGGAGGATTTATCGTTTATCACCGATTTGATATTCGACGCATCGGTGGAAGGGTATTTTTTTAGGATATTAGATTCAACGCAGTTGAAAAACATTCAAGAAATCCAGTCGAATCTGTATACAAAGCTGAACCTCATACGGAGTGATTTGTCCAGGTTGACAGAGTACCTGTCGTCAACGGTGGTTACTGGGGTGTCATGGGTAGCAGACAAGCTGCAGCGGTTATCAGTTCTGGTACAAGGCACCAGTGCTCTCCTTAACAGCTTTCTTTCAGGTTCAAGCAGCCCATCGGTTGAAAACATCTCTTCATTTTTGTACGTCTTCATTGAAAAGGTCAGAGTTTTGTCGAAGGAAACATATCTCTTTGTTCTTGAACTTTCTTTAGAAATTTCGTTTCACTCGGCAAACATTTCCAACACTCTGTTGGGATTTATTAGAAGCATCCAGTCAAATACAAAAGAAATGCAGGCAGCATTTTTACAGCAATTCTACGCACTGATAAACGGACCTGGTAGTTGGGGCGTCAAAGGTCAGATGTCACTTTCACTGTTAGGTCAACAATTTCTCCTCAGTGCTGAATTTGTAAATGCAGACTCGAACATTGGTCAGTGTGGACGATTTGCAGATCTCTACAAAGAACTGTCCGGAGAAAAAGCGGTGCGCGTGCATGGTGTTGTAAAGGTTCCAGGAGTTGATGTGGCGTCTGTGAAGGTGCGACTTCCTACAAATATAATATGGAAGACTTTCCTCACCATCGATGGAGGAGCCTTTGAAATGGCTTTAGCAAAAAACAGTGATGAGTTCTTCATTAGAGTGGAAGTGATAGCAAGTATTTTTGGTATAGAACTGAGCACGAATATAATTTTAAGGCGCAGTGGGCTCTCTACGGTTTTTGAAGCTAATGTGTTTGGTTTATTCCGGACAAGATTGTTAATATCTGCAAACATTTTCGTTCCCCTGTCTGAGATGGCTTTGATCGTACAAGGCAGATTCCTCCCTGGTTCCCATTCTTTTGATGGCAGTTTTGGCGATTCCATACGCCTCTTTGCCAAACGTTTAGCAGATTCTGCCGTAAAAAGGCTCGAAGAAGCACAAAAGGCAGTGAAGTCTGCAAAAGCGAAGTTAACGGGGGCACAAAATTGGCTGAAGGAAAAGAAACGGAATCTAGATGGAGCTCATGCCGCCTTCGATAGAGCTATCGTTGTACTGGAGGGAGCAAAGCAAAAACTAGAAAAAGCAAAGGGTCCATTTGAGAAAGCCATTAAAAAGCTGAACGCTGCACAGAAACGGGTAGATGGTCTTTGTAAGATAAGATCCTGCTCAAGTGTGTGCATACCTGGCGTTAGGATTCGCTTATGCTGGGCAAAAGTGTGGTTTGTCAGAATTCCATACCCATGCATCAGTTTCACCAGCTGTATGTTTCGCATTCCGGATCCCATCTGTCTTCTTGCTAATGTTGCTTGTAGAGTTGTTAGAGGTCTGGCGTATGCAGCTTTAGAAATTGCAAAAATAGCGGTTCGCATTCCGATGATAGCATTAGACGTCGCGAAAGCGGCCGTGTCTGTGGCACAGACTGTCGTTGATAAATCGCGTATTGTAATTGAAGTAGCCAAAGCAGCATTTGATCTGGCAGTTTTGGGACTGGAAGGAGTGAAAGTAATTCTTGATGCGGCAAATATTGCACTGGAAGCAGTGAAAGTGGCTGTAAAATTAGCTTACCATGTATTCGACTTCATTGTTCAATATGGTTTACAGAAAATCATTGACGTTAGGGAATGTGGGTTTGATCTGGAACTTTCAACAAAGAATATCTTTGAAATTGGAGTTTTTTGTGACGTAAATCCGTTTTCCTTGGGATGGAGAAAAATCCGTTTTAAGATAAATTTGAAAAATATCGTAAGTAGCTTATGGAATGCTGCCAAGACCATGGTGGAAGGATCTCTAAAAGCTCTAGGAAACCTCTTCGGTAAGCGGAAAAGAGATGTTGATTTCATCATGTATTCGAGACTCCACAAACTGTATAGACACAGACGGCAGACAACAAAGGATGACGCTGATTTACAGGGAAATACTACCATTCCACCTTCCCCATTTGATAGTGCTAGCTTCTGGGACAAACAGTGCTCTACGTACAAACCAATTTTTGATTTCCTGAGGTTAGGGGTCGACATTTTGTTTAACGTTTCAGTGGAGATGGAGAATCAAGCAAATACAGCAATGGAAAACTCGACGCGTCAGCAAGCCGTTTTTGGTTCGTTGCAAAACTCAACGCCAGAATCTCTTGGGATAGACATCAACATCGCTGCAGAAGACTTTAACCTGACCGCTGAAGAGATACAAACTGCTCTCAATAAAACCGATCCAGAGGACGACGAAGTACTTCGAGAGAGTAAAACAGCGACAGAGTTTATTCACCAACAAAACAACGAAAGCGTCGAAGGAACAATGAGCTATAAGATAATACCAGCGTGGAAAGCTGAAATGGAGAACCTCACCTCGGAATATTTCAATTCGTCAAGTTGTTCGGGTTTTCATGACTGTGTGGTGTACAGTTTCGGGGAGCTCTACCAGCTATTTAGTTCTGTAGATCCCAACCTGGTAGTTAACGCCCGAGAGAGTCTTCCTGATTTAGAGAGTTCGTATATGGATTTACTTGACAACGACACTCGAGAAGTTGTAGACGTAAAAAATGTAACTAACAACATGTTGGAATGGGTCGACTGGATCGACGCCACAGACATTTTTTGTGGCACCATTCCGGTGATTACAGAATCTCCTAGCAACACCACGGCCATAGAAGGGTCTGACGTAACATTCACATGCAAGGCCGAGGGCATTCCCATGCCAGTCTATTACTGGTACAAAAATGGAGATTTACTGGCTAACGGAGAGCATCTTTATTCAATCCAGCTGTCGAATATCAGTGCCGAAGACGATGGTTTGTACTCGTGTGTGGTAGGAAACCACATTGCCAACTCGACGGCTGACCCCGTTTACCTCACTGTAGAATACTCAGCCAGAGTTACGTCACCGTTAGAAAACCTAGAGGTTCTAACAGGTACCGAAGTCACCATAGAGTGTCCGTCGTTTGGCGTCCCTTTTCCTATGATTACCTGGTTTACCACTGCAAATTTATTACCTAAACTTCAAAGCCATCCCTTCAGCTTGCCAGTGACTGATGCGTCCCCTGTTCTGTCCGGTCTATACGCTTGCGAGGCCTCTAACATGTACGGCACAGCGCCTTCCACTGAGTCCATTCTGAACGTCTTTGACGGGAAACCAATTTGTCCGGTTTTGGAAACTTCTTTGGGTTACCTGATTTCTCAGGAATCTGTGCCTGTGACTGTTTTATCCGAAGCTGTAGTACAGGTTTCCAGCTTTGAAGACGGTATGATGCGTGCTATGAGCATACTTGTTAAAGGTCTCTATCCAGATGTGCAGTTTAACGTGGACAAATATGACTCCGACGTAATTAACGTGTTCATCACCACCAACTGCAAGTCGAATGACGTCTGCACGGAGACAACTTGTCCGATCAGGTACCAGTCCATGCTGGAGAAAGTACAGAAGTCCTGGATTCACCTACAGACGAAGCTTGATCCTGAGATGGCTTTGTTCACACTGAGTGATCACACGTACTACATTAACCCCTCCATTGTGGATGAGGCTGGTGTTGAGGCCAAGTGCCCGCCTGGACATCGTCAGTTCATGGAATATGCCTGTGGTGAGTTTCAATGTTTTCAAAACGGCATAACGGTCCTGGCTAGCCGCGCTGTCTAATGCGTTCTTCAGTGGGGCAAAAATACCATGCATAATAATATCGCATGTTCAAATTTATTCCCGTTGGATAAGTCACGGCATCCCGCTAGGAATTCTGTCAGGTATATAAAGGTGGGGAGGCGTTCCCCACCGACATGTCAGAAAGCTAGTCAGGTATGATGGCGAGGTATGATGTTTTCCACCGTATACAAAGGTTGGGTTCTCCGCAGTGTTGTGAGTAAAATGTTCTTTATTATTCATAAATCATAAACATATTTCTAATTATGAACATTCAAAGTACTACTAGGTTAAGTTACAACTATATGGAAGACAGTAAACAGAAAGTTGCCTACAAGTTTACATATGTTCATCTGGCAGTGGATGACACTCAGAGGTACATCTTACCACCCCCACTTCTGAGGGACTTCCACCGTTCTCAGGAGAGGGTTATTACCTGGCAGCCTCATCCCCGTACAGAGCACTTTATCAGAGGTGAGTAATCATGGGCATATGAGCCTAGACGCTTTAAGGATGGAAAGTATACAGGATAGCCATGACAATAGTCCAGACCATATGCATGAGCTATAATCTTAGAATGAACGTGCTGAACGTGCTTTTTATTCTTCTCTCTTTGCGGAGAGCAATGTTTTCGCAGACAAACGTTGGGCGAATCCTGTAAGCTTATTTCACCTCATTTTCAGCTGTTTTTTGTTTCCCATTTTCGTGCGCGTGCTGAATCGCCATAGCCAATCCTGATCAAATTCTCAAGGCATAGCAAAAAGAAATGGATCTAGAAATAACAAATGAAGTTCAATACAAGTGTCTAAAGCGCAGAACAATGGAATTCAATAAATTGAAGCATACCACAGTTGTATTTATCACATACCCATGCATGATTAGCATTTCGTATGTACAACACGGCATGATGGAATCTACCGCCCCCTGGTTGGTCTCTACGTGGAGTGACATAACTTTCAATCATCGCGACACAAATCTTGAGCAAATCTTCGTAGGCCTTTGCACATTGAGAGGCAGAACGTAATCTTCCCTGTCACTACTGTGAAAATATCCCGTTGATTGCACAGCATGTATAAAAACGGAAATCATGTCGCTGTGGAGCAGGTAAGGGTCAGATCAGAAGAACAGTGGTACCACCTATAGCCGTTTTCCTTCCAGCTATTCTGGCATATATTTGTCACATCCTTTAGTACATGAATAAACATACAGCTTATTTAAGGCTGGCAGGTTAGGAATATATGGCATAATAAGAAGCACAATTGAGACAGGAAAATACTTTTCAGGATGATATTTGCATATTTAAGGTCATTTCAACAACAACGTGCATTTATGACCTCTTGGAAGACGCAAGAATTCTCCATAGCTGTTACGAAGGAATCTGCAACTGTGTGAGACATAAAGCATTCCTTAAATACACAGTATACACTTGAAGAAATGACTGTTATCTGTGATGTTGATGTTGTGCTGATCTGTCTTTTTATTTGGTACCAATTATTGACGATACTATAGTTGTTAAGATTGATTTCTTCGAATTCTTCCCAAAACATACGAGCTATCGGTGTTTGATCAACTTGTGCGAAGTACAAAATAACATTTTGATGCGTACCACCATTCTAAATAAATAGCCAAACCCAAGGTCACCTATGTAGCTCTCCAGCCACATCGTGGTGATGCCGCTGTAAAGAAGTAGTTTACAGATTCCTTGTCTTCACAAACTCTTGTTTGTCTGCAGGCTACAGAGTCTTGGTACAAAAAGGTAAAGGACCAAAAGTTCTGCTGAACGTCACCACGACAGCATCCAGTTACCAAATGCCACCGGATGTCCATTCTGCGACTGATAATGGCGACTATGAGATTCTCGTTCAAGCCTTTACCGCCTCTCACCAAGGCCAGTGGGCACGGAAATCTGTCAGGGGCAATGACAAGGCAGTTCAAGGTAAGCATCTTCACTGACATTTAGTTGTTGGACTGTGAACTTTTCTCATGTCCCACAGTGCGATTTAGCGATATTGAATGAATGAAAGTTTATGACTTACCGCCACATATTTCAGTCATGTCGGGCAGGTATTAATGTTAATGTTATAACTTATCTAATAGATTACAACGATACAAGGACGACATTCTGATGACAGTACACCTAAACAATCTAAACTATTATTTATGACACTAATTAGAATAAAAAATAACTAATATTGATAAGAGGCCCTGATTTCACCCTTTGAACCACTAGTAGCTAACCACTAACTGCGATCCGTCGTCTAACTTCACTTATTTGTTGCAGCCTTCCCCTACCTAGCATTGGGCCTTGGACTGACTGCCGCGGTCTTTATCAGTGGTGTGGTGGTGTTTCTATTATGTCGCATGAAGACGATTTTAACGAGGCAAAGATCGGCAAATGAAATGGTCACCAATCCACAGGGGATTATCTCGGGAGCACCACCTCCTTATAATGAATATCCGATGGAAGACACAGAGTCGGAAAGGAAGACGTCACGCGTCATTAATGTCCAGCCAGACACAAACAACTGACCTTTCTATCCTATCATTACCCGAAGAACGTGCTATCCTAGGGTTAACTATGAGAAAGTCGAATGAAACTGCTGAATGACGGAAACTAGCTATTTTTCAGTCTACTGGTATAATATGTTTACGTAAATATTTGACTGTGCCATCTAGATCGACATGGCCAAATGGAACCGTTAAGCTGTTGAGATTTACAAAGCTAATATTTTGTTAACAGGAGCATAGTCGTCCTAGAGTTGTCTTTTGATCCAACTATCTTTAAGCACGAGAACAGTTGTTAAATATGAAGAAATACCTTTTGATCGGAAATAAACCTTGAAACTTTTCCTCTCCGGAGTTAAAGTGAAAGACAGCTCATATTCTGTTAAGTTTGCCAAAAAGGTTGGACAATATTATGTTTATTTCTGTAAAGTATTTTTCTAACAGCCCCTATCACACTGGAAAATGACATTTGACCTTTCTCCATCGACCAGTATTCTGCCTGGACTGTGACGTAATTGTTCCAATCGCGAAACACTCTTATAACCTGAGACTTGATACGGTTTAAACTTTACTATATACGTAAATTTATAGCATGAAATGATCTAAAAACTTACTCTCGTCACAACACAATAGTCTGGAAATAATTCGCAGTGTTGTTCACACCTGTACCAGTTATAATCAAAACGTATAACGCTAAAAGTGTTACCTGTCCCTGTGTTATATTGACATTCAACACAGAAGAATTACGTCACAGCTTATAAACAGCTGATGTCTCCTAGCTCTCTGATTGGTCAATCTCTCATAAGCTTAAACGCATAGGCACCTTCAGATCCCCAGTCGGCAGCACAACACTCCCACACTTTAAACGAAGACGGTTTAGCAACAAACTGATACGATTTCGAACAGTTTTTTGTATTGAGAAGAGAATTTTGTAATCTTTTTAATAAACACTATCTCAGTCATGAGTTGTCTTGTACTTTAATTCAAATCTAAATTGAATCGCTTCCAGAACAATGGGTTTGATTTAGTTATGACACGAAAAGTCCCCTGAAGGAAGACGCATGCCAACTTAGGAACTTCCTTAAATAACGGCCAAATACTGATAATACATTATTATGTAGGATAAGAAACCTGATGCATGTAAGTCAATATCTGTGCTTCCTATGTTTCGACATTTGATTTTGAGATCCAAGAACATAATTTTAACTTGATATTAATTTAACTAATTAAAGTAATGATATTAGGTGTCAGCTCACAACTAGTCTGTGATTTTACCTAAAATTTGGACATTATATTGATATGAGATAAAATTTGACATTTTAGTGCAGCCAAATATGTATTCCTGATCTCCATATAGTTAAATATTAAATGGAAATTGAGGTTATTGGTAAACATTTTCTGTTATATTTATTCATATATTTATCGATATTGAAATTCACTTTATGTTAAGTCACGTAAATTACAGCCACCGAGGCGTTCCTATACACTTTCTTTTGGTGATTATTTTACTTTTATTGTTTTAATCTCTTCAAACAGTATTGAGTGCTTTGTTAAATGACTTGCTGAACAACTGTATATGAAGTTTGTAACGTGATTCAAGCATTATACCAATAAAGACAAAATGTATGCTGCTTCCCATTAACGAATTATACTTGCTTTGGCTTTAAATGAGCTCTCGGACGTTTATCCTGTGTGGCAAGGTTGTTGTTGTCATCAGAATGCCACAGTTTCAGAGTGGTTGTTTATTTAAAGCCATACTGAATTTGCCACTCATATATCATGGTGGTCAGCTTTATGGATGCAGGAAAACGCAGTAACCGCTTTATGGCAAGTTACTGACGAACGTTCCCTCGTGCTACGTGTAAATCTGCACACATAATTGGTGGAAGACAAGTGTTCTTCAACGAGGTCAACTTAAGAGTTGTACTTCTGTAGAAAAAAACGCCCTAAACTCATTAAAACACTCACCCCTCCTCAAATTGGGGAAGCGTGGGAGGTAATAGGGGAGACTCGAACTCTTTGGCATCTTCTGTTCAAAATGTCCTATTGTACCTCTTGAACTGTCAGATAATTTAGGCAACCGTTTTGTATTACAATATTCTCTGAAGTGGACAAACTATCGAGAAAGCTGAGGAGCTTGTGTCATTTCTGCCTCAGGGACACGGTTAGCAGCTCAACATGTACAACAAGCCACATGATTCGGCAGGACTTTTTTACCTTTAGCGAAAAACAGTTGGATCTGGCAGCTCGCCTATTGGGAGATTATGGAGTTTCGGAGAAGGGAGATCCACAGAGAATGGAGATCCACAGAGAAGGGAGATCCACAGAAAAGGGAGATCCACAGAGAAGGGAGATCCATAGAGAAGGGAGGCCCACGGAGAAAGGAAACCCAGAAAAAAGGGAGGGCCACAGAGAAATGCGATATTGGAGTGTACAATTGTTACTTATTCTACTAGTACTCTTACAGATGTTGCACAAATTCCCACCAGGTGACCATATAAAAATTAATAAACAATGACTCTTTATCTAGTCATTGTTGTTCATCTCAGCACGGTATATGTAGAAGAGTTGAAATTTCATCACGAAGCTCGGCAGGTGTCAAGTTTCAAAGTTAAAAATTTTCAACAATGATTAGATGAAAAATCAGTATTTCTGTTCTGTTATACATATTTATACCTTTACGTATTTATTAGGCTGAAAATGAGCCAACGCAGCAAAAATTAAACAAAAGTCTGCCCCTCCGTAACTTCGTTCTTTTGACTGTTGTTAACAACAGCGAGAGCCTCTAGGAATGACCAACTTTACACTCAAAGCGGAGGGGTGAAACATGCATGTCTATCTTTCGTCACTGGTTTCACCAATGTCTTATCAGTTTTCGTGTAAATTTCTTTATATGTTATGTAGTGATTATTCGGGTGACTTTATTGTCGTCTTTTCTCATGAATTTGGCTGACAAGAGGGATAAACACCTAAGAGAACCGCTTACATTTATTTATTTATTTGATTGGTGTTTTAAGTCCTACTCAAGAATACTTCCCTTATACGACGGAGGCCAGCACTATGGTGGGAGGAAACCGGGCAGAGCCCGGGGAAAGCCTATAGCCATCCACAGGTTGCTGGCGGACCTTCCCACATACAATCGGAAAGGAAGCCAGCATGAGGTGGGTGTGAGCTCACAGCGGTGGCATTCGTGAGAGGCACCTGGGTCATTACGCTGCACGAACGCGCTAATCCCTCGGCCACTGATGCTCGTAGTATGTTAAAAAGACTTAGTTTAGCTAAGTTTCAGAAGCCCTGCGGTTATTGGATACAAGGACGGTAAGAATTACAGTGAAGAGTGTACAGGTGCTTAACATCAATCAACATAAATTCTATTGTGTAGACAAAAGTATCAATGATTTGAGTTCATTGAAAAGCTACCTTTAAATAAATATATGGAAAGGGAGTTACAAAGTACATCAATAAATGTTTGATAAATAAAGTTCTGTGCTAAAGCTTGTGTCGTTTCAACACTGCTAAGTTAATAGGAAGAATTAACACAATTAACACAATATAAATTGCAAATTTATATGTGTGAGATTAAATACAAACTCTAAGGAGTTTACTTCTAACGTTTGAAAAACACAAACTATGTTCAGTTGAGGTTAATTTCATCTTTTTATTTGGATTTTTCGACAAGACAAACTACAAATCATACCGCTTAACAGTGAATCAAATTCACATAGTGACACTTCTGTTCTGTGTAAATTTTATCTATAACAACAATTCCCTAATTTTGTTCCCGACCGTTTGAAAATGTAATCGTGTCACGTTGACGGTCTTTTGTTACGTTTGTTTATTCATCGCGATCATCTAATCTAAGCTAAAAGACAGTTCATGACTGAGGCATTGTTCATTAAAAAGATTACAAAAATCTCTCTTGAAAGCAAAAACACTATGAAATTGTATGAATTCATTGCTGAATTATCTTCATTTGAAGTGAGGAATATTTTGCTGCCGACTGTGGATCTGCAGGCGCCCTTGATTATAAACTTATGAGAGGCTGACCAATCACAGAAATAGGAGATATCAGCTGATTATAATCTGTGACGTAAATCTTCCGAGGTGACTGTAACAATAACAAAAACTTATTGACTCGTATATTGCCCATTTACACAGACCCCCACGAGTCAAGGGGTTTGTTTACACCATAGGCGATGGCACACGGGTGAATAAATGAAAGCATGATTATCCCATTACACAGTGCGAGACAATGGCATCTTATTCTTATGTTCATGTGCTTTTTAAAATTATTTCTGCGTTCAACGTATCAAGACAAAGCAGAAGCATTTGGCTCACACACGAAAGACATGTATCTTTCAGCAAAGATATTTTATTGACAATATGTCCAATTAATTTGCTGCATTAACTTCTAAATTATGGGCACAAGATTTCTCTTTGGAATCTGCTTTTCGATAACAAAACCCTAGGCTTCTAACAATAGACGACATATGTTCCCTTAAAGCACAGTACTGTGATCACTGAGAGATGTGTGATTGTACAAAGTTGAAGTCACCCGTGGCAGAACAGATTATAAATATAACACGTCATGTATCCACAGACTACTTTGCCATGACATGCCTATTACCAATGTACATGTAGGCCATATGAAACAGGCTCTCTTCGAAATCATATTCGTCATACGTCTCTGAAGTGATTTTTTCTGGAGAATCTGCAACAACGTATCGTGTCATCTATCGCTATCTATCGCACCAGGTGGTGTTTCTGATATGGTTATTGCTACGTCGCACACTTATTTAGCCCTTAATCCTGGTTAAATGGATTAAATAGTAGTGAGATGTTGGTGGAGGAATTCTTGATTTCATTTACTTTGGTGAGTTACATGGTATTACTTTAAATACATACTGAATTAAAATATGGATTTTGCATATCTACCTTTCGGCCAGTATTATTTTATGGAGAACCCTTGGAATACACAGAGAACTAGGGCGCATGACACAGAGCAAGATTTAACGGGTAAGCAGCTCTAGCATATCTGAGCGATATTGGCAGTTTGTCAACCGTGGCAATATTGGAAATATCCGGGGAATCCCCTTATATTCGTAACGGTGTGTAGAAGTTCTGCAGGAATATTTACCTAATCAGGTAGTATCCCCAAGCACTGCTCGTCAACTTACTGCTTTTGAGTCTGTATTTAAGTAATTATTTTAGACAAGCTTGTTACCCCATTCAAGATAAGGCTAGAGTTCCACATAAAACACTATGTTAGGAAGAATAGCCCCGGTGTGTTTGTTGTTGTTTTACTCTTCATTAGATCCTCGCACATGATCCAAAGATAGCAACTAATCAGTCAGTCATAAAAATTATTTTAGATAATTTCTAAAAAATGTGATCTGTTATTTTAAAGTCTTTGGTATGACCCGAATCGGGATCATTATCAAGGATCTCCTGGCCTCGAGGCAGACACTTTAACCACGGGGCCATTGAGGTGGTCTAGCATACCAGGAGTATGAAGTCATGCTTATACATCAAATCACCACAATGCTGCTTTAAATCTCTTTCTTAAATTTCATTTTAGGTGATTGTGGCTTTGTGCCATCTAGTTGTCTGACTATGGGCGCTGCATCAAAATGGGTAAGTCTTTCTATACAATTTGTAGATGAGGGGGATGATCCATGGGAATACGACAGTTACGAAAACATGATATTTTCTGTTATCTAATACTACATTCTACTAATATAGACACAAACACGGAGAGTAAAGCCAGAGTAGCGACGACAGTGTAATAGTCACAAATAATAGGTGAAATCCGGCAATTTACCACTTTACTTCATTGACGTTTTTTACTGACTACTAGATGTCATTTTAGAAAGTGAATTTAAGTAACAGTATTATCGTTATTAGAGATTACACTGCCTTGATACAGCACATGTTCTAGCCCTGAAATTGGGTGAAACCTATCCGGGTTTCGAACCAATGACCTCAGAGTCAGGCACCAAATCGTCAGCAACACATGTCAACCATCTAGACCACTCGACCAACCAGCTTTCTACAAAAACAGAAGGTAGCTGACTGATAGACTTTACAGCACTAGAACCTGTGCTATATCAAGAAAGTGTAATCTCTAATAACGATAATACTGTTACTTAAATTCACTTTCTAAAATGATATCCAGTAATTTGATAATTCAGCTAAGAGAGCTGCGTCATTTCTGATCATCAGAGGGGTAATACATATTCGCTGTGTATTTTTTCAGAATTCTTCATCACCAGTAAACCGGTATAATCAGTTTACATTATTTGGGTATTATATATATATATATATATATTTCTAAGGCGTTTCTAGATCGAGATCCGTGGACACCTTTGTTCTATAAGTTTCGCTATTTCAACTGTCACAAAATCAAGTATTTTAATATCTGTGTCAACACTGAGGGATGTTAGGCCTACAGGCCAGCAGGGTGCGAGGCGTTATCTGCTTGTTAAGAGTCGTTTTCCTTTTAACGGATTTGATACTCGAGGTGAGGGTTCAAACCCGACCTTGGACAGCTGACCGACATCATATAAGGATAAATATTCTTGAGTATGGCGTTAAAGGACAGTAAAAAAAGAAAATAAATAAATACAAACCATAACTTTGTTTCATAAATTCTAACATCTCAGGTGTGGATGAGTGCGCCTTGCGAACAGACAAGTGCGATGATCACTGCATCAACACAGAGGGCTCGTACCACTGCTCTTGCGACCGGAGTAATAGCAAATTGAGCGATGACGTCTTTTCCTGGTCCACTGCGGACAGGAAATGACACCAACTGTAAATATTAACGCCGATGGTTGAACGCATTAAGATGACAAATATGAAATAAATAAGCAGGTACTCTGGTTCTTTTGATTTCAACGTGTAACTAACTTTTAACTTTCTTGACATGCTATTCCACAATTTATTGCTACAGTACATTTTCTTGGGATTCAGGGCTGTGATTTACAAAGTGTGGCAAATTGCGCCTAATTAGATACGTCGCCATGATAAATGCGCGTGCTGTAGTTTTGCTACAGTTTTGTAAAACGGGCCCTGTAGCAACAGGAATATTCGGCTATTACATTGAGGACACTTAAGCGCACACTTCGGCTTTGCATTTGAAGGAAAGTTTCACCTGACAAGTAATTTGTACCAGTACCAAATTTGGGGTGAACTGTTTTCAGGTCCTGACAACATGGGATGGAGGACGAAACTTAGTTTGGGCCTTGGCATTCCAGCAATCATAGTCGTTGTACTGGTCATATGTTACAATAAGCGCGATGAGGAAGGTAATGACTGGTTCTTTTAGGCTTTAACGGTAGTAATCAACATAGTATGTTCCAAAGACGATAACGGTACATAAAATTCAGTAACTGTTCCCCATTTTCCGAGTACATCATAGGTCGCCAAGCACGCACTGACTTTCAGGATATAAATTAGAGTGAAGGTCAAAATTTTTATCGTGTATCTACCTTCGTCAAGTATATAGTGACTTCAAGGATAGAAAATGCAGTAACCGTCCAATATATTTATGGTATATTCGCATTGTTCAGGACTTAGTCATAGGACACACAATGGAGTGAGTGTGCAATATATTTATGATACATCTAACATTGTCCAGGATTGGCTCCCAGGATATAAAATTGGGTGACACTTTTGAACAGGCCTTTGATCAGCAAAGTCACAAGGATATAGCAGGTAAATACAGTATATACACGCAGCGGTGGGCCCATATTTTCCTGAGAAGTTTTGAATTCTGTATAGTATTTGTGCTCTATTGAACCTACTGAATCAGAAGTCTCTGTTCCGCCCGTAAATGTGTTCCAATTAGACACGGGAAACCTAATACGCGAAAATAAACATTTATTTGATTTCATGACCTGAAAGTTTTTACGTTTTTATTTCACACAGGTTGGCGTCACATAGTTTTACATCACTAACTTACTATGTTCACATAGATGAAATAGGACATCACATTGGATATGAAGATGAGAGACACCCGTACATAATTAAGACATATCGGGTATAGCAATTAACTTTAGGCCGTCGAAAATTCGGAAATAAATCGAGCTGCTTTAAACAACATAGTGTGGATTTGGAAGACAGTAGCTCAACCGATTTGCGCAACCGAATGCGACATTAGCCGTCACTATGTTTCCGCCCTGCAAGTTTCTACTGTCTATAAAGCATCCTAGTCGATGATAACACACGTAAGGACATTAAAAACATTTAAACACAATCTCCAGGACGAATTAGACGAAGAGCTCCAAGTTTAAGCCTGGACTAAAGCTGCTATATAATTGGATTTTGAACAAATTACGGATATGACACAAACAAATGTGTCCTTTCAGAATACTTGAGCGCCTTTGTTACATATCTCTAGCTTTTCCGGTTTTTTTTCCATCGTGTGGCTTCCAAATACACGAGCTGTTCATTATTTGTTGAAAAGTGTGAAGATGACCTAAGGTGATTGAACAACACTGCTTTCTCTATTCTTCGAAGATTATGCATTTTGTTTCAGATTGGAAAGACGTTTCTTCATCTGTAATGGACTGTATATATTGGCCTACCTTAACAGATGGTATTATTAACAGTAGAAATCGACGGGAAACATGATTCATGTAACTTATATTTAAACAGGACGTACATGTACAGACTATATGTAAGTAAAATACACACGTACGACTTCATAATCATGTTGGAGCATGTTGACAAGTCTTCCACGATTGTTAAAACGGGTAATAAGTAATACAGTGGTGATCTTTAGCTGTTAGGCGAACACTGCACTCAGTTAATTCTCCACTTCAGATAGCAAATCCAATGGGGATTTGGCAATTCCCTGTTCGTGTTTGCTACAAGCACGACCTGGTTGGTAACAATCGCTACGCTTACTCGCTGAGGCCGTAATTACTAATCCTAACCCCTACTATTCAATTTATAAGTACATCATACAGGCCCTATTGACGTGGTATTTGATAATTGCTATATTTGATCCCTTCTACTACCCCCACGGAAAGCAATTAAAGCAGGGCAACGCCGAAGGACTGGACGCTACCTGGGATAGTTTCAAAACGTACATGATTGCGACCGTCCTGAGATAGCAAATCGGCGAATGAAAAGTTACACACTTGACGCCTGTGTCTCCTAGCAAGCTGGTGACCCTGTTGACACTATATGGTGAGGCTGTTCATTGAATCAGCTTTAAAATGAATCCTAAACAGTACCATACGGTCAAATTCGAACAAGAAATGTCAAAACATTATGACAAGGTAAAAACTCAGCCCAAAACGCACACCAATCAACCGTAAATCTTTGAAGTTTATAGATGATTACACATATTTACTCTCCGATAGCTTGTAGGGCAGATTTGGGGGAAATGGATTTATTTCGAATCTGTTCATAAGCGACAACCCTTAACTGTATAGGGCTTCATTTAGGGTATAATAAGCATACTAACTGCCCACAGAAGCACAAACTAATAAAGGCGAGGCAATAATGTGAGTCATACCCATGCTACTACAGAGAACGCAAGATACCACTGAAAAGGTATCTAAACAAAGTGCTACAGTATGGAGTCAAACCAGAGTAGCGACGACAGTATTATAGTGGAAAAATGGTCACAATTCTGAAGATATCGCAATATACGAGCACATGTACGGCGTCGAAATACAGATTACAGGACAGACAAAAGTTAATTTGTCCTCATGACTCTTCTACTACTAATCTTCTGAATTGGGTTAAATTCGACCAGGTAGATCTGGAGATCCCCGCAGAGCTTCTGATTAAATATTACATATCAGACTGGTAACTATTTTGCATCTGATTCTGAGGTCGCTGGTTCGAATCCCGGACTGGTCTGAGACAATTTTCAGAACTAATTGGAAGCCATTAATCACAAACTCAATATGTCTCCCCTAATATATTTGGAGAGATATGGAGGCTAAAACAATAACAAACACCACCATCATGACAGTAGGGTCCTCTTTATTCAGGCAGACCAGGGTGTACCAACTCATTGGCAGTTGGCATCCCTGTGCCAGTATAACAGCAATCTAATCTGTAAACAGATAAAACATTTACCAGTGTACTCACATTAACAGTCATCTCGCAAGAAAGAAATTCACCATCCAGCATAAAACACAGATGATACTTTTCTCCATAAAACACTTAAGGATGTGTAGCACGTTGTTAATACTTTCACCTCTGGCAAATAACTTGAACAAAAACAACATTTGGCATCATGTTTTGCTTTGACTTAAAACCATGAAATAAAAAGAAAAACTTAAATGCATTCAAATATAAAGCAAAAGCACACATCCCAAAATAACAGTCTTAGGAAAGAAACATGGCTTTCTATTTGGCAGTATGATTACGGAGACAGAATTTAATTTGTGCAAAGTTGTGTGATAATCACCTCTTACCCATGCGTGCTTCAACAGCCAAACTATCTACACCTCTGGTACCTTTGCTTTAGGAAAGGCACATGATTGGAAACTTGAAATAAAGCAATACTTCTTAACTGTATCTGGGACACCATTTACTAACAAATTTAGCACTGTATTTCGTATTCGTTCAATAGGGAAGCAATAGTTTTTGACTGGGAAGCCATGGCTAAGTTTTCTGAAAGTGAAGCTATAAACAACATTTCCGGGTATGACGCTGATTATTAGCTAGGGCATCTAACATTAAGGTATCAAAAAGTAAGAGGAACAGAGTAGCAATTAAGACACCCCTTCCCACATATAACCACTACAGACTTCATCGTCAGTGGAAAATTTTTTCGGGGATCAAGGTTAAACTTGAACACTGCAAATATTTACCTTGTCATGATCATCTGTTTTTGAGAAAATGTAATTTATACAGCAGTCATTTGTTTCAGAAACATGATATTATAATGAGCGTTGTGCAGTCACAAACTGTGACACATATGCATTTCAAAACTGCAAAGGACAATGAAGGCCGAGGAGTAAACCATACCCAAGGACAAGAGCAAATAACAGAAACGCCACTCACGCCTTATAACTGTTCGTCGCCTATAAAACGTAATCCATAGCTGTATATTAGAGAATTACGTACCGCCCTGTGGCGAACGACAACAGATGATCAGTCAAGAAGGATTGTCTGTGCTTTTATCTGATAGGATAAATAACATCTGGCTCAGCGTATCTCCCCATGGCGGCCTTACCTCTCGATGCCCACCGTCAAGGAGAGAACGAGTGACCGGGATAATCAATAGTCCCAACAACCAATTTTTTTTTTTACAACGATTTCAAATGGCACCAACATAGACTGATCTGACCAGATTGTTGTTTTATGCCACGTACTTTAACAAAGTTTTCAAAAGAGTATTTCAACTAGCATTTGTTTCGCCACAACAATGTAGACATCGTACGGCCATCAAAACAAACAACGTTTTTCCTGATAAAATTTATAATCATATGTTTGTCAGACCATTGCTAATACAATTAAATACAGTCAGTAAACCCAATGTTCATGATCTGTTAAAAACAAGATGTGTGAGGTCTTTGAATGGTTCAACCCTTCGTGATTCAGCCACTGTTTTCCTGTTCACAATTCTACAGAGAGAGGAGAATGCCAGGAAGGCAGTTCTGAGATCGGCTGGCCATTTTCCCACCGTAAGTTTCCACTTCAACGGCTCTGGATCATTACTTTCACTAACCTGGAAATCCGTTCTATTGCCTGTCTGTCCTTGGTGTCAAAGCTCGACGCAACGAAAACAGGCTTGTCTTGCTCTGAAAGTAATTCTGAATTCACAACACCTCAAAATGCGACGAAAATAAAGACCGCAACGTGGCAATTGACACAAATGTAACTGATGTATCCCCTTGGGCAGCACCCGAATTTTGTAAAAGGCCATTTTTGAATCATGTGACCATGTCGTTAAGGTGGACTCGGCTGCTCTTCCCAAAATAAAGATCAACTTTATTCACAATAGATGCTGCCTTATACTGTTACAGTAGTTCCTTTTGTCCATTGCTAGCATGCTAAAGCCAAAAAGAAAGTTAGGACTCCCGAACAGCTTGTCAATGGTGTACATCTTCTCGGTTTCAATCCAAAGGTTCCATGAGTTTACCGTTTTTCCGAAAGTTGCCAAGTGGTGCCGATTCAATCGAAAATGGTGGTCAGTAAAGTTTGACTACCTGTGGACACGCCAAGAGCATTTGTGCTAATTGTGACGTTATGCTCTTTATGAATTAAATAAGAATAACTAGGTGATATTAAGTCAGCATTACTGTAATATTCAGGGAAACTTGCTTTCGTAGCGTACAGCTTCGACACGTTGAGGACAGCACACTCGAAAAGACCGGGTTCTAGGTTAGTGCCTGTATATGGAAGAGAACAGGTTTGTATGTCTCAAAGTTAAGCTGGAAAGAATGACACACATCTCAGATCTACCAGGATGGTATGGTTTAAATCTTCGAAATTCTGCCATCGTTTTCCTGTTCATACTTCTTCAGAGACAGTGGCACACCTGGGTGGAAGCCAAGCATGTCTTGGGAACTGGATCCCGGACCGAAACTCCAAAATTTGTGATCTAAAGGCAATTCTGAAATAACAAATATAAGTACCCAAATGAGAACATATAATTTCGTTATGTTGAATACTTGCGAAAAAATCCGGTATTTCTTATTAACAGTCTGGATTGTCGAATATAACAAAAGAAACTTCTTGAAGTGGAATAAATACCTCATTGATCAAGGGATACTTACTCATTAGCACTTTTGGTCAGAGGTCAAAAGTGCATACAGCAGTGTAGTCAATACTCTAGGTATTATATCGACACAACTGTTACGCGTTTGAAAAGATACTGATACATTGTACTTGTGCAAGGTTTCAAATTTTGACTTCAGGTAGAAATAGTTTTGATAAACTCTGCCCCTACTCTCACAATGGGGGCCCGTCAAACACTCGGCAGCAGAACCTTGACGTCATTTTAATGATGTCAAACGTTACTTTCCCTCATCATAATGAGGTCACATTTCTAGACTAAAAGACAGAAACATCTGAAACCGATACATTGTAACATTTTACACTTTGCCGTACAATCAATTCTTAACATAACAATGGCTCAAGGGCCTGGTTTCACACTAGAGTTAATTCATAGGATTAAAAAATGTGCTGTTTTCCCATTGCCAGCATCCATGGACTGAACCCTGTGACAGGTTTGGTAAACATGTGTAAAACTGTTGACCTTCTATAAAACATGCAGGTGTCAGAAGAGCTGTTGGATATCTGAGTGTTCATAGATGTACCTGTGATGTATTCGATGTTTGGGATGGCGATATCACTGTACTGACTGATTGCCCAGCCCCAGAAGGTGTTCATGTGACGATGGGGTCCTTTGTGACTGTCAGGGTCCAAGCGGGGGCTCACCTTGTCCGTGAAAAATGACCCCCACTCTTCCGACAGAAGATAATCCTTCTCCAGAGGGTCGAGAGTAGAGAGACAAACATCCTGTGGAGTGAACAAACCCACACAGAAAATACGCTGAAAATGCACCTATTAAAATAATGGTATCTTATACATGTAGGTATTTGTTGTTTTCTTGTAACAAATCAAATGTATCTGTACATGGTGGCGGTCAGGTTTATGAATAGAGGGACCCCGCCACAGCCCTTGGGAAATACATATAGCCCTTCGCCAGGTATGTGACATACCTCCAGACATAAAGCCACAGATGAGCGACCGACAAGGTGACAGTCTGAGCGAGGTTTTAAGCACTGCAAGCACTTCTCGACGTTTACCAAGAACCAAGTAATTCCTTCTGTGATATACCGATTCCTATATGAAAACAAAATCCGCCAAATGCTATTTACCAGCTTTTATCGACACAACATGACAAGCCAAATCAGTTATACTGCACACAATACTGATGATTCATAAGAAATTGCGGAAAACATGTCTGCATGTATGAATATCACACTTTTGGCAGGTAGCTGCTCACAAGTCATTTGCACCTGTAATTTTTCTATTATGTATTCCTGGACATTTCTAGATATTGACACTGTCAAGCACTGCCTTGCACTGAAAGGTCTGGAGGACACTCTCGAAAGTGGGAGCTGAGGGAGGGGAGGTCTCAAGGGGTTAAGATGCTGTCATTCGGAAAGACACACAGTATGGTCCAATCCCACTGAGTTTCCTCCTACCATAATGCTGGCCGCCGTCGAATAAGTGAAATATTCATCAGTACGTTGTAAAACACCAATCAAATAAATAAAGAAATCCATCAATCCCACTGAAGCGACTGATCAGTTAATGACCCTTCATCCTGTGTACCCATTATGCTTCTACCGATATCGTCCGAACATCTGTGGAGCACACAGAGGAATGCTTGTCAACAACTTGTCAAACGTTTACCTCTGAAACCTCCAGAGTGGTATGGCACAAGGTGAAAATTCTCCAGTATTGACGTTAAGACAATGTTCATCAAATCTAAACCCCTGGCACTGCTACTCACCTCGTGTCTACGTCGTTTCTGTTTGGGTTCTCTCCCCTCATTGTCAGCATCTCGGCTTACATTCAGGTCATGCAGCGTATAACCTTCAGCCTCCATCTCTTCTATGATCAACACTACACTCCAGTTGACCTTTGACTTCGTCGGGAATACATCCGACCGGACACTGTCCCCGAAATACACAACCTATATCGACACGCCTATACATGTAATTATACAACAGTAATCACATTCATTTTCATGGGATTTTCCCCTCACTAATCACTAATAAACTGATGAAATGTCCTTATTACCATCTTGGGCTTACATAACAGATAGTCCCATTTATCATGTAGCTGGTTTTTAGAACTTTCATACTAACTTCCATCGTCAGAGTACACATGTGTTTTTACTGCCAGTGTGTCTCACATCCATTCTTCATACACACATTCACACTGCTTGCATCTCAAACACAAGCGTAAATTCGGAGCAAAGTGCTTGTTTTTTCACTAGTGTATGTAGGTGTCTCTGGCAGAATAAAGGTTGCTTGCTACATGTACATGTATAGGTTTATGTATATACCTCTGGATCTGACTTCCCAGTTACTTTGCCAATGAATTTGCTAAGATCTTCAGCATTTCCCTGAGAGTAGCAGCCATTTTGTTCCAGTTCTGTCAGTGGCTCCTTTTCGACGTTACCCTCTGAATGACCCCAAAAGGAAAGAAATAAAGAAATAAAATTACCAACTCGTTACCTTACCACTATTTAAGGCAACTGACAGTGCATACAATGAGAGTAAGTAAGCCTCATAGATAGTCAAAAAATCCCACAATAATCTGAAGGTATGTATACTGTTGATGCAAGTATGGTAAAAACATGACTTTCACAACAATGATATATTTCATCATCAGAATGGTAAAATACAAGCTTGTGGTGTTTCTCTCTGCAGAGAAAAGAGGCCTTTGAATGATGCTGTTGCATGCTGGGAACCAGCTACAGGGTATTGTTAGATAACTGGGAAACTCTGATAGCTACTGATGATGTTTTTTCTATCCATAAGCAGGCTTCCAATAAGATGCATAAAATTCCTGACACAAATAATTTATAAATAAATAAATAATGGCAGTGTGATGAATGATTACATCTAGGAATAAAACCACAATGTACCAGAAAAGGTCCAGAATAATCACATTGCAGAAATTTTGGATATTCTCACCTAGCCTCAAAAAGGGACGTTTGTCCTCGAAAAAAGACGGCTTTCTGGCATAGAAAATGCAAAGGTCAAAATAGGATTTCCAGTCTTCCCTGTAAGAAGAAAGCAAAATGAAAATACAATATGTAAAGTATATGTGCAACAGCTAGGATGTGTTTTTTAAGATGTAATAACTGCAACAAAACAGAGAAAGAAGAACCTTACCCAAATACATATTCCAGAGTATGAGTGGCAAAGTCCACAAATGACGAGGTCATGAGGAAAACAAACTTATTCTGCTCTCGCAAAGACTTGAGCCAGTTTTTAGCTTTGGTACTACACTTCCTGTAATATAGCTCAGGTGACTTCTTCAGTTCAGGAAAATATCCTCCTGAGTTTTCTGGAATAACAATGTTGTACACATAATATAAGATCTGTTTTGTCTATACCAAAGATTAACTACACATCCCACTGAAAGTCAGCTGAATCCAACACAGAGAGTGTCTTCTGGTTCAGTATGAAAACCGGCCGAATCACTCAAGGTTGAAGGTAGCACAGAACACTGACTGGCAACAAACATTCAAGCAGTTGGGCCAATATTTATTTATTTATTTGATTGTTGTTTTTCGCCATACCATCACCTGTGCTCAGAAATATTTCACTTATACAACACAGGCCAGCCTTATGGTGGGAGGAAACTGGGTAGGACCCTGGGGAAGCAGTTGAGCCAATGGGATCTGGATTGTCAGAAACTCCCAACATTCAATGTGTAACCATTTTCTCGACACTAACATTTATTCATTGCTTACCTGAGAATCCTTGGTAGCGATAAGCATTCATAAAACCTGAAAATACATCCTTCCAAAATGTGTACTTCTCTTGAGGTTTACCTGCCTTCACAAAAACAAGAAATCACGTCAGCTTTCATGTTTACACAATCTTTCTTGACATCAAAACTGCTGGAAATATTAAACAATTGTGCTAAAGGATTATTGTCCAGATTTTGCTACGGGTCCTAATTATAAAGGTTATAACCTGTTTTCACAGTATATTAGCGGGTGGGCTTCTGAGAAACGTAATAATGACTTCAAATCTGCCTAACACAATAGGGTTACTGCCCTAGCCAATCGTCAGCTGGCCGCCCAGTAGAGCTCCGCGGGTAACCTCACAGACAGCAAACCCAAGGCCATGAAGGCTGGTTGGGCTATGTAACCTGGGAATTCATATCAATACCATATGATTTTCGAGCCGGATTCTAGCCACACAGAAGCAGATATACTGTCATATCAATTTGAACCCATAGTGGATGAGGTTGAACTTCCAATTCATAACACTTGACATCTCTGGCCACTCTTCAGTTTTTAGATGATGCTTTTTGTCACTCTTGTACCTTTAATTTAACACTGAACTAAATGGTGAAGCTCTGACAGTTTGTAAGGCTTATCCTTGTATTATGCCAGTCAGCTGAGACTACTTAGTTTTGGCCAAAAAATGCTATATTACTCAGATTAATGTATAAGTTTTAAACATTTTTTAATCATGTGAGAGTTGCTGTTAGCCATGTGAGCGCTGGTGATTGCCATGAAAGGGCTACTGTTTGCCATGAGAGAGCTGTTGCTTGCCTTAAGAGAGCTGCTGTTTGCCTTGTTAGAGCTGCTGTTTGCCATGTTAGAGCTGCTATTTGCCATATGAGAGCTGCTGTTTGCCATGTCAGAGCTGCTATTTGCCATGTGAGAGCTGCTGTTTGCCTTAAGAGAGCTGCTATTTGCCATGAGAGAGCTGCTGTTTGCCACAAGAGAGCTGCCGTTTGCCATGTTAGAACTGCTGTTTGCCATAAGAGAGCTGCTGTTTGTCATGTTAGAACTGCTGTTTGCCATAAGAGAGCTGCTGTTTGCCATGTTAGAGCTGCTATTTGCCACATGAGAGCTGCTGTTTGCCATGAGAAAGCTGCTATTTGCCACAAGAGAGCTGCTATTTGCCATGGGAGAGCTGCTGTTTTACCATAAGAGAACTGCTATTTGCCATGTCAGAGCTGCTACTTGCCATGTGAGAGCTGCTGTTTGCCATAAGAGAGCTGCCATTTGCCATGAGAGAGCTGCTGTTTGCCATGTTAGAGCTGCTGTTTGCCATGTTAGAGCTGCTATTTGCCATATGAGAGCTGCTATTTGCCATAAGAAAGCTGCTATTTGCCATGTGAGAGCTGCTGTTTGCCATAAGAGAGCTGCTGTTTGCCTTGTCAGAGCTGCTATTTGCCATGTGAGAGCTGCTGTTTGCCTTAAGAGAGCTGCTATTTGCCATGAGAGAGCTGCTATTTGCCACAAGAGAGCTGCTGTTTGCCATGTTAGAACTGCTGTTTGCCATAAGAGAGCTGCTGTCTGTCATGTTAGAACTGCTGTTTGCCATAAGAGAGCTGCTGTTTGCCATGTTAGAGCTGCTATTTGCCACATGAGAGCTGCTGTTTGCCATGAGAGAGCTGCTATTTGCCACAAGAGAGCTGCTATTTGCCATGGGAGAGCTGCTGTTTACCATGAGAGAACTGCTATTTGCCATGTGAGAGCTGCTATTTGCCATGTGAGAGCTACTGTTTGCCTTAAGAGAGCTGCTATTTGCCATGAGAGAGCTGCTGTTTGCCATGTGAGAGCTGCTGTTTGCCATGAGAGAGCTGCTGTTTGCCATAAGAGAGTTGCTATTTGCCATAAGAAAGCTGCTATTTGCCATGTGAGAGCTGCTGTTTGCCATAAGAGAGCTGCTGTTTGCCATAAGAGAGTTGCTATTTGCCATAAGAGAGCTGCTGTTTGCCATGAGTGAAGCTGTTGTTTGTTATGATAGAGGAAATAAAATGTAAGATTAAAGTCTAATTACTGTACTGGAGACTCAGGAGCAACTGACACTTTCCTTCAGAGGAGTCATAGTGTACAGCGCATGAAAGACCACAACCATTAGAGACAATCATGGGGAAACATTCATCCTTTCTTGGAAGGAGTACAAACATTTCCAAATGTGATGATTTCTCTGTGGTAGAGTGTACATGTACTTACATGCACAATACAGTACCATGTATACATAAAGGTATATTCTCTGTACACATTATTTTATTTTGTTAATATTTCTCTTATCCACGAGGCAATGCCTACAGCAAGTACATGTTGCATATAAATATCAGAGAGTACTCTGTTGATTTTGTCTCAATATTTGTGTATTTCATACCTGACTCGTCTTTTACACAATATTTTCGAAAAGGGTTTCAGAGAAAAGGATGCACGTACCTTTTTGTCAATTATGTCTACAATTCTTGCACATATGGTAATTCCTGGCATATCAAAGTAGTTTTCGAAAATGCGGAAATTATCTGAAATGTATAAAAACATTCTGATTTAAATACCATATAAAAAGCAAACAGTAAGCAAAAATAAACAGCTGTATGAAACTATGCAATGGATTAATTACCCTGACTGTAAGCTCTCAGTCTTCCCGAAAGCCAACAGGAAGTCAGTGTGAACAGCAACACAGATTTGTCAGGCAGCTCTTCTATCTTGCTCAACAGCAACACAGATTTGTCAGGCAGCTCTTCTATCTTGCTCAACAGCATGACATATTTGTCAGGTAGTAACTCAGACTTAATGAACAGTTAGACACACAGTATATTTGTCAGATGGCACATCAAATTTACTGATTAACCAGACATACTTGTCAGATGGCACATCAAATTTACCGATTAACCAGATAAACTTGTCAGATGGCACCTCAAACTTACTGAATAACCAGACATACTTGTCAGATGGCACCTCAAACTTTGTCAGATGGCACCTCAAACTTACTGAATAACCAGACATACTTGTCAGATGGCACCTCAAACTTACTGAATAACCAGACATACTTGTCAGATGGCACCTCAAACTTACTGAATAACCAGACATACTTGTCAGATGGCACCTCAAACTTACTGAATAACCAGACATACTTGTCAGATGGCACCTCAAACTTACTGAATAACCAGACATACTTGTCAGATGGCACCTCAAACTTACTGAATAACCAGACATACTTGTCAGATGGCACCTCAAACTTACTGAATAACCAGACATACTTGTCAGATGGCACCTCAAACTTAATGAATAACCAGACATACTTGTCAGATGGCACCTCAAACTTACTGAATAACCAGACATACTTGTCAGATGGCACCTCAAACTTACTGAATAACCAGACATACTTGTCAGATGGCACCTCAAACTTACTGAATAACCAGATAAACTTGACAGATGGCACCTCAGACTTACAGAATAACCAGACATACTTGTCAGATGGCACCTGAAACTTACTATCGTCACTGTTGAAGTTGTCCCTCATATAACTGAAGTGTTCCCAGACTTTGGTATCTCCATACAGCTCAACGACCTCTGATCTTGCCATCATGCGAGTGCCATGGCTGGCCCTAAAACCAGTAAAAGCCTTTATAAAATATATGAAGTTAGTTTGTAACACCATACATTTATTATATATATACAGCAAATGTATTATATATATAAACACATATTTATATTATTCAACTATTTTCGACATTCGGGCCAAAACGAAAATTGTACATAAACATCGATCAGCCAGCCTTAAACTCTCTAAAGTTCAAAGCCACACATATATGTGTATTTATTTACTTGATTGGTGTTTTATATTGTACAGCAGAATATTTTACTTATAAGAGGATGGGACACCCGTGGCTCAGTTGGTTAGTGCGCTAGATCAGCGTCATGACCCAGAAACCTCCCACCAATGCAGTGGTTGTGAGTTCAAGTCCAGCTCTTGCTGTCTTCCTCTCTGGCCATACGTGGCAACGTATGAAATATTCTTGAGTACGGCATAAAACACAAATCAAATAAATATATATAAGAAGATGGCCAGCATTAGCTTTGGAGGAAATGTGGCAGAGCCTTCAGGAAACCTATGACCTGTAAGCAGGCCTTCCTACAAACGTCAACATTGCTGAGAGGCTCCTGGATCATTGAGCTGTGGCTGAACGCCACTAAACATATATGAATCACACACATTGCATGTAAATAGAGCAAAATACATACATGTAATGAAGGCACCTTTTGATCAACAATTAGGCAAAACATACACTCAAAAATTTGTTAACAAATATTACTAGATATACCATGTAGGCTAGATAATGGTGTACAAAACGTGACCAAAAAAAAAAATAAAGAAAAAAAATAAATAGGAGCACTCACCTGAGAACTGTTCCATCAAATGCAACTTTTAGGATATTTCCCTTTGTTATATCCAGCACTAGGCCTTTTGTGCTGGAAAAGAGGACATCTAGGAAATGACAAAATTACACTGGACAAACGACAAATGACAATTTTTGTCTTGGTGAGTATGTGACTTGAACAGAATCTCACAATTTCTAGTATGTTTTGTCTACAAACTTGCCAGTAGAACCAACACAGTCAAATAATAGCTGCTGGTGTATATTTAAAAAAAAATTGAAGTCATTTTCACATTTTTTGTATAAACATGATAAATACAACCACAGAAATAGAATGCATGCAGTTATCTGACGTGTCTGAATTGGGCCTGGGTCTGGAATGGAATTTCTTTGACACGTGGTTGAAACAAGTCGACAGACATGTGTTAAAACTGTAAATGTTTTTTCTGAATTTGTTTTAAACCAGAAGTGTGTTAAATAATTCATTTACATTGAAGATTCAAGGAGGATAAAGAACCTGCAGAGTAAATACCTGTAGACATCTCAGCCTCTCCAGGTTCGCAGATGAGTATGGAGGATTTGAAAAAAATACACAGGTATTTTCTATTTTCCTAGGTCTATATGAATTAAATGATGGTTTAAACAGCAGTCAACATTAAAATCAGTTTAATCCAGCAGTCAGAAAAAAACCCCATAAAATTTGTTAATTAAAACAAACCAGAAATCCTTGTGAATATCAAATTTTTGCCTCAGCTCTGAACTGTATCCCAGCTCCGTTATCAAGTACTCAGCAAGGCAATTGTATGTAAGCTGAAAATGTATACAAAATACCACATGAAAAAATAAACGGAGCATTGACAACATACTTGGTATTCACTTATTTGCTGCATATAATATTCTATCTGCAGATATTAATATCGCTAGTTTGAGGACATCTAAACAAACATTACAAATTACAAAGTTTTTCCCAAGTAATCACATGGCTTTTACATTAGGCCACAAGAACTCGTCCCATGTAGTGCAGTGTCAAGGCCATTATGATTGACAGCTGTTCTTGCGAGTTCTCGTCTACATTTGTCTTCACTATAAAGTTGCAACATACATCGGTTGAAAGGTCTGCCAGTAACCTGCGGATGGTCGTGGAGATCCATTGGGCTCTGCCCGGTTTCCTTCCACCACAATGCTAGCCGCCGTCGTATGAGCGAAATATTCTTGAATACGACGTAGAACACCAATCAAATAAATAAATAAATAATTATATCGGTTCACGTGAAAATTTAATAATAGCTATTCAATATGCTAAAGACAAAACATTTAAATAAAAAAGTAAATCAACCGCAGATTTAGCGACATATTCTTAATTACGTAACAATCTTATTCATTAAATTCATTACTGCTACCGGTGTAAGAAATTCACTATATTAGGCACCGGCATACATGTATGTGATATTATTCAACTTCTAAGCAAATCGGTTCATATAGGAGCATTTCAAATTAAGGAAGGCGAATAGATTTTGATTTTCCTTAAAGCTTTTCTTTTTTTCTATATCCTTCTTTATTAACACTCCGCCATAGGTACATGATACCCGGCTACGGGACGATAGCCATCTTACCCGGAAATTTTCCACAAGATTGAATTTTGCCAGCGTGTGATCCAAGTCAAAACCGAATGCATCGCTGTCAGACAGGGAGAACAGATGAGACGCATTCATAGCTAAAGTATGCGTGGATAGATCGGGGGTGGATAGGCCTGACTTACACGAACACAGTCTCCGCGGTACAAGTTTAAACTTAACAGCAAAGTAAGAAAAAGTTTTGTACATTCAGTCCTTCATACATGAATTTCTCGCCACTACAATCAGCTACTCGCGTCTACGTCAAGGTGCGGCTGACCGGCAAGACTTGTAACGTCCACATCATTTCTAAATATTCAAAATGATAAGAAGTTGGGAACATTTTTTTGATAAAACATAACTTTTATCTTGGTGTCAGACAAATACATTGTTGACCATATAGTATCATGATGTATTGAATGTAGCAAATTTAAAGTGCCTTTCAAAATACTGACTGCTCCCTAAAATCACAGCGTCAGAGCAGACGTGTGTGTCTGTACGTTGTGAAAGTTGTGTTACATGGCTAAAGGCTGGCATCGCCCTTGTGGTACTGAGAATACGCGAATCGCTTATGGGTTTAGGGTTTCTCGTTTGAATGATAACGACTAGCAAATATTTTTTATGTCTCGTTTGATAAGTTTTGTCAGTGTGAGACTGGAACGCTTTGGTCAGGCATCCTAAACGGGTTATGGAAAGTTGAACAACAACAACAGGTGTGCCTTGTGGACAGCAGTAGTGGAAGTGTAGAGTTGTTTACAAATTCATATATATGTACAACAGCTTGCTTTGATAACTGGCTGCTTGGAAATCATGTCAGTCAGTTGAGCTTGTTGGTAAATCAGATAATCAGTTTAGGATATGTAGTTTATTAGCCAGCCATACATCGTACGTACGAATATTTTTTACGTAAGCAATGCCTGGATCAGGAAATAAGAAAGGAGCACAAAGGACCAAGGGCAACTTGAAGGTAAAATTGATAAAACATGAACTCGTGTTGATCTTCATCAAGCTGTTATAATATATTTCAGTAAATAACTATTACATAACCTGTGTATGTATATACCTTTACCGGTACCAGCATGTATCATGTCAGGGGTTTTTCAAGCCACTCTAGGGGTAACCACGAGAAATATCGGAAAATTGAATTTTAGACTAATTTTGTATTGAGTGTTGATAAAATAACTGAGTTTTAGGTACATTTTATATACATTGGTGATGAAAAATATTGAGTTATCTGATTTGTTTAAATTGAGTTTCTATGAAGAAATTGGCAAGGAAAACCCCTGCATGTATATATTTTGATTACTGGTACAACTTAGATGCCATATGTAATGGTACCAGAATAAAAAAAAATTCAGCAGAACAGGGTACTACTTCATGTTGTTAAACATTTTATAGGTTGTGATATACGGGATGAAATGAAATGAAATTATGTAGTCAGTTTAATTATAGCAGTAAGCCCTTTAGCCCAGGTATATATGTTGGTTTACTTAAATGTCAGTTGTAGAGATATTTGATAATCTGATAGTTGAAGGCCATAGTGGATAGGGCCATCCACTATCCGGTCGTCAAACATCACCACAAGCAATGGTAAATTTAACTGAACACAGCACGTGTATAATGACGTGTGGTGCAAAATTAATATGTTTACTATTAATCATTTAACAAAATATGTATGTTACATGTGGTGAACATGTCACAATGTCTTGTTTTCTAGCCATCAAGCAGTAGTCATGCAGCTGAACTGTTGGTAAGCACAGGAGGGGGAGGATTCTCCACTGGGTTTATTGGGTTTGGGGGTGGTGCTGCAGCTTTCGTCCCAGTCAGTCAAGCCTTGGAAGATGAGGACAGTGGTCTGGATCCAACCTTTAGGGTGACTCTGAGGAAATTGTCCAAGAGGGACGCTGTCACGAAACTCAAGGTAAATTGAAATATTGTGGCGATCAGCATGGCCAAGGAGTGATGAACAATAGGGTGTTACTATACACAGTGTATTGGTTTTCTGTAGATTTTCTGAAATAATATTTTGCATTGAATCCAAGTCTTCCTGCCATACTAACCAGTCATCATGTTTTTTGAATTGGTCTTTGGTAATAGTTGTTTTTGAAACTGAATATAATAATCTTTGTGAAACTTGGGTGATGTAGAAAGCTTATAAAACTGTATAACATCAGATGTATAAGCTGTTGTGGTATGGTTTCATCGGCATGATTTTTATTATCCAGTTAACTCTGCAATTTGTACATGTGCTGAATGACGCTGTAGCAGTCAACATGTTTATATCTGAACTGTTTCTTGTTGTAGGCATTACAAGAATTCATTGCCCTTTGTGCAGACTCGAGCGAGGAAGCAGTCAAGGCTGCGCTGCCATTTTGGCCGAAGATTTACAACAAAGTGTCCATGGTGTGTATGTTGTTTTTGTGAAATGGAATGAACAACATTGTGTGTATTGTGTATTGTGTAAATACTGTGTTTGTACTACACGAATTTAAAACTAACTTTGGGCAGGTTATATTATTTTATTGATACGAATTAAAGAAAACAAATCACATTTATGAATGGTATGAATGTACAAAATGTGCGTGTAGTTACAGGGTATTGAATGGAAACTGTGTCTCCTTATTCTCAGGATGTCGATCACAAAGTTCGTGAAGCATCGCAGCAAGCGATGGCAGCTCTTACCTCTCGAGTTGGACGTAACCTAGCCCCTCACCTGAAGAGTATTATGGGATGTTGGCTGCTGTGTCAGTGTGACACCTACCCTACCGTTGCCACGGCAGCACAACAAGCGTTCAGCACAGCCTTTCCTCCTGGAAAACAGAGTGATGCTATAGTCTTCTGCAAAGAGGAAATTGCAGAGGTGGGTGCTAATTTGGGGTGGAAAGGAAACAATGTAGGAGGACTGGGTGTGATACATGCATGACATATTTTTTATTTACATGTAACAATGTTTGCTTGTGACTGAATGACAAACGTTTTCAATAGTTTATCAATAGATCATATACATGACATAATCCTGAGCTGGTTAAATGCCTCTTTTTTTGTTCATATGCAAGTGTAAGGGAAATATGTTCTTATTAACATTTGAGGGTCTCAAGGAAATTTATGAGCATTGTATGAAACAAAGAAGTTAGTGATTTCACCGACAACATCATTTATAGAAAAATAAATTTAAAATGAAAATTGTGTAACTTGAAGTGTTGATATGTTTGGTACTTTTTTTCTGATGAGTGCCTATTTTATCATGCAACTTCTATGTCCACGTTGTAGTTTCTTCTTGACAATCTCACAGCCCAGACGCCCTCAACATTGAGTGATCCAAAGTAAGTACGTTGTAAACTTGGTAATATTTTATTAAAAATTATAGGTGAACATCTTCCATTTGGGTTCATTATGTTTCCAAGACATTCATAGGAACCCAATTAGTGATGTGGTAGCCTTTTGTATCATTTTTGCCACTATAATATGAAAGGGATGCCTCAGTACATGTAAACATAAATGTGATCAAAATTTTAGAATCTGAGGTGTAAGGAGTCGGAGTTTGCCTCATGTCATACATGTGACTTTACGCAAAAAAAAAAAAAAAAATTGTATCTCTTCATGCTCTATACATAAGTTGCAATAGCTTGGTGGTTGATGGCAATGTTGCTGTTTGACTTAAATTAATGAACCGATGGTGTTGTGTGTTCAGACTTTTAATCTTGCCCTTTGTGACTTGTGTTTGGCAGGTTAGATGTGGTATAATGAAGCGCAGATCTCTGATGTCTGCTAAGTTTCCTCTTCCCATACGTCATGTATATGTCAACTACACCACCATCATCCGGTGGTACATGAGAAGGTCTGCCAGCAACCTGCTGATGCTCATGGGTTTCCTCCCACCACAATGATGGCTGCCATCGGGGAAGTGAAATATTCTTGAGTATGGCATAAAACAGCTATTAAAGAAATAAATCATACCACCATAATAATAGCACAAAATTTTATGTACCACAGAGCTTTGTATACTGTAAATGGCCCCAAATTTGGCCCCAGAAAGTGCATTTTTAGAGGCAAATAAATGTCATAAAATCTTATTTTTGGAGCTGAAACTGACATTTTCCCAGTAGGATATCACCATTCTTTTCAAACAAACCTCAAAACACTTTTCTACTATAAACAGAACTTTCAGATTCAGGAAAAAATTGCAGCTTTGTCAGAGATGAAATTTGAGGTCATTTAGGGTAATTTATATACATGTATTGGTAAAGCATGTATACCCAGATAGATACAGATAATCTAGTTTCTGTCAGACTTTGTCCATTTTTTTTTCTCCCTTTATCTGGCATCACAGACAGACACATGTAAGTGGAATATTTCAGGAGCTGTGGAGCTGTGGGACAGGAAGGGCTTCAGCCCCCTGACCACTTTTTTTTTGTCAGACCTCTCCCATTATTGTTGGGTGTTCCTTGTACAGGAGTTTGGAGATTCAAAATAACTTACATTATTTGCCATCAGAGACTTTCATTTCTTGAGTATATTGAGTGTAGTGGGCATTGTTAAATATATCAGGAAATTAAACTTTTTAAAAAAAAATTATTTTCAGTGTTGTATCTTGTCAATAACATTAAATCTCCAAACTCCCTTTTTTGATACGTGCATGTTTAGCCTGCCAGTTTTAAAGAGTTCCACTGCTCTTGTATTTGAACATTTGGCTTGGCATGTAAAATCACCAATTGAATGAATGACTAAGAATACTGTTGATGTTTCAGAACGTCCAGCCCCGAGGATATGGAGATGAAGTATAACCGAGTGATGACGTCATCATTGTTGGCCTGGAGGAAGCTGCTGGAGACCCTGCCAGCCTCCCAACATGGCAGAGTGTCTGCCACTCTCACACAGCTTCTCAACAACCCTAAACTGTGGAAGCTCAGCAAGTCCTCTGTCACAGCGGTATACATGTACCTCTTTCTGACGCTCTGACTTATGACAGGGTGTCTCTGATAAAGGGATCTCAAGTAGGAGACTCCCAAGTGGACCCTGGCTGTGGGAAGGCCTCTACAACCAAAAAAAGAATGAAAAGAAATTAAATTATCGATTGACTTATCCCTTAAGATTTAGACATATATATATGTACACGTATGTGTCAGCTTAGTAAAATGTGATAAACACATGTAGAATACATTGTGAAAAAGTTGCCATGTACTTGTGTGTCTTACTGAGAGTTAACTGCTCATCTCCAGGTGTTAAACTCCAGTATCCACTCAAGGTGGGAGTTCAAACCTGGCCTTGGACAGGGAATTTGTGGTTTCCTCCACTTGCATTGTGGTTGCGGCATAGATGACAGCTAATGGTCAGCAGTGTTCCTGAGTCAGTTTGTACAGTCTTCTGTGTATTGAAGACAGCATATCTTCTTAATGCACAGTCAGCACATTGCAAGTGGAAAAGTTTGTCGGGGACAGATTCCACGAAGCTATTTTAGACTTTGTCAGAGTTTTTGAATTTTGTCACAGTGCTTATGTTTTGGTTTTGAAAGTTGGAATTTTGACACACTTGTGTGAACATAGCATTATTGAGGGGGTCAAAATTTTATTTTCTGGTGCCCAACAATAAGCTTTAAAAATGATATTTTAAATTTTGATGTAAGTCAGAAATGGCTTTGTGGAATGGTCCCCATAAACTTCCCTAGAGGGTCATTGGTTCACCTCAGACATGCCAGTTTTTTCCTGTCATAAAACTTACTGCTGCCTATTAGGTGAAAAATTCCAGAATATGGCATTGAAATACGCTGAGATAAATAAATGACTAACTCGTGATTTCAGATAAAAGGTGCTGTGTACAGTTTCATGTCAGGGGTTTGCCAGTGCCAGACTGAGGTAGCCGTCCAGTTCTCCAGCAAACTGGCTCCTTTGGCCCTCCATAACATAGACGAGACTGACAGCGTGTTGTGTGGACCCCTCTGGGAAGCTGTCCTCTCAGCCGTTACCTACTTACCAGTAAGGACAGTATTGGCTCTGGTCACAACCAGGCTGGAAACTAGTCACTGAAACTGATCAGAAAGACTGCTTTGGGCAGTGCTGATCCTGTGTTTGTGAGTAGTTTTTGGCAATGGCTGGTGCAAGTTTCCATGTTTTTCTAGTGTATTGCTCTTTAGTATGTGCAAAAAGATAAAGGAATTAGGTGAGGTTTAAATTCCAAGATTTATTGTACAACACAATGATATTTTTCCCATGGACAAGTTTGTTAACACTTGTAGTTGATATAATATTCTGTTGTGTTTAAACTGCTTGTATTTGTGGAATTAGCTGTTTGGGTTGAGAGCTTTGTGTCATAGGATGAAAATCATTTAAATAGGCTGAACTGTGATATGTTAACTACAGTTTTAACTCCATTTTATTATATTTTCTTCAGGACTGTTGGAATCATGTTAATGGACAAAAGGCACTTTTACCCAAATTACGAAAACTGCTGCAGAATGGTTGCTGTGGGAATGCCACAGTGGTTGGGCCAAACATACTGCCATTGTTCAGTAAAATACCAAGTGAAGTTTGTGGATCCAGGCAAAAACTACTGAAAGATTTGTTTGAAAATCTCAAGCAAGGGTAAGAACTTTTATGATAAACCTCCATGATGTTCTTTCTCCTGGCACAAGAAGATTTATCTGTTAAATCTAATATGATGCTCATTGTAATATGACCTTACCAAGGTTTGGAATTGATGGCACTGCAGGTATATTATATTTATATGTAATAAGGGGAGATAAGACATGTTACTTGCATGGAAAATTTTGATTTTATTTCCCAAACATAATTTTACTGTGAGTGATGTATAAACATTTAATATCTTATGCTTAAGTTTTTCCTCTGAATTTGATTAAAAGTAGCTCCAGTGTATATGAATTCACTGATTACATGTGACAGAAATTTTGATCTATCTTTTTTTAAACCTCCTCTGTTCAGACATTAATCTTGCGTTAAATAACAATGACTTAGGAATTATATTGAATACATTCACATTGACACAGTAAGCATCCATTTATTTTTAAGTAGCTGACAGCATTTATAAAGTGTTTGTATTGCTCACCTCTCATTACAGTCTGTGCACAGAACAGGTGATGAGTAGCCCTGGTGACTGTGGAGCTCTGGTCAGAGCCTTCATGGAATGTGCTCAGTACAGTGTGAAACAGGCCCTGGTTAACACAGAGCAGGACGACATAGCACAGTTCGTACTCAGTGATCAGGTGAGAATGTTCACTAAGTGTGTTGTCTTCCAGAAGCTGACACTGGCAGTCACGTCCAGCAGTGAAATACTTGTGCTGTAATTCTTCAGCTTTTTGCATGCTGTGTTGAATGATAACACTATACTTTTTGTCAGGCCCTGAAACTGGTCAGATTAACATTTTGCATATACCTTACTGAAAGGTGCTCTTTTATGTGTGAAAAGGTTGAGGAATTAGGGTAACACTGACACCATCAATAATCAAACGATGTAATTTTTTTATATCTGCATTCTGTAACATTTAAAGTGTACATAAATGTAGTGTCAGAGGATGTATCATGTTAAATGGAAAGCCTTGTCGTGTGCTTTGGTAAAAGCAGTGTGAAATGATATGAAGTTCTTCATAGCATAACTAGAATTTGTTCTACATTATTCTGTTCTGTGCTTGTATTTCATAGCAGTCTATGTAATAATCACTGATTTTGGATCCTGTAGTGGTGTTTAGATCTAGGCTATCCTTCACTGTTCAGATTCAGATGGATTTGTACCTACTTGTCAGGGATATTATATGATCAGCTCTTGCTGACTGACCCTTAGAAGCATACATATATGTTCTAATAGCGTACTTTATTGAACAGTTGCTGTGGTACATGTACATCACTTTATGTTTAAGTGGATTTTTTTGCACTCATGCAAATGTGCTTAGAATTACTGGTACTCTTGTCACATGTCACAGTAGTGCTGCATTGTACACTGTTTGTACAAGTGCATGTAAGTGGCATTTGTTGCATCCAACTCATTTAGTGCAAAATCATTTTGCAGGTCTTGCCACTGATTGCAGCATCCTTCGTGGATGATCACCCAGCATTATCACGATCGCCTCTCTACGAAACAATTGGTCCATTGCTCAACTCACTGAACCAATCAGAGGACAGAACTGAGGTGGTGGAGTCATTCACAAGGGAGCTCAAAGCTCTGATTTTAGAAAATGTCAGGAAGTTGGCAGAGACTGAGATGTCAGAGTTAGAGGAACGATTAGCAGGTTTGCTGAGGTGTTTGATAAATCCGAAGCTGGGCAACTTTTGCCACGTGAGGTCAAAGTCACAGAAATCCGTCAAGTTCTCCAGTTTTAATTGTGATGATGGTCACAGTGAGGGTGCCAGTCTGACGTCTCTTACTTCCTTAGACCCGTTAGAGATTAACAAGGTTATCCGGGACATAATCACTCAGGTGTGTGTGACGAGTTTTAACCTGGCTAGGCAGGAGCACAGCAGGTGTTGTTTGAGCCTGTTAAAGGTGATCTTAACTACATTCCCAGATTCTGAACTGCTCAGAACCATCCTCAATGACTGTACCTTTGAAACGGAAGATTCAGGTACACTGTTGCTAGGAGACAACACAGACGCAGTAATGGACCCTGTGCTGTCCTTCATCTACCTGTTGTGCATGCCCTGGGTGGTAGAGCTGGAGAAGTCAGGTGACCAGAGAGACCCAGGGGTGATGGTTAGCATTGGTCATCTAATGGACATCTCTCTAGTGCTTTTGTCCACTCTAGTCAAGACTGATGTTCTACATGTACTCTCTAGTCTACAAAGGGTGAGTGTCTCTTCAGGACATGAGTCGTGTTCACATCGTTCGTTATAATATTTTAGCAGAATTAGGCTAGATAGCTGGTCCATGCAGACATTAGGTTGCTTGCGCAGTTTGGCTGATACATGGATAAATAAAAGCATATGATCACATATACACACCCCAGGATTCAGCTCAGTTCTACTTTGTGACTTGACTTTATGCTGAAGCCTGTGTAAAGTTTTATGTCTCACAGAAAAAAAATGGTATGAAAAAATCCCAGTTATTCTCACTCCAGCGAACAAACTCGTGTACTTTTGCAAAACTGTTGATTGCGTAATCTCAAGTAATATGGTGTTCCAATAGTGAAGAGCTTTAGATTAATTTTGAGTGAACCTTTAGTAATGGCAGACCATTTTGAGTGAATCTTTAGTAATGGCAGACCATTTTGAGTGAATCTTTAGTAATGGCAGACCATTTTGTGTGGATCTTTAGGAATGGCAGACCATTTTGAGTGAATCTTTAGTAATGGCAGACCATTTTGAGTGAATCTTTAGTAATGGCAGACCATTTTGAGTGAATCTTTAGGAATGGCAGACCATTTTGAGTGAATCTTTAGTAATGGCAGACCATTTTGTGTGGATCTTTAGGAATGGCAGACCAATTTGAGTGAGTCTTTAGTAATGGCAGACCATTTTGTACCTTTAGAATCATGTTGTACTTTCAGGCCCTGCCCAGCACTAAGTCATTCCAGCTACTCTTGGACAAGTGTTTGGTGCGGAGGAAGCAGATAACCGGGGTGGTGGACTGGTTACAGAGTCAGGAACTGGAGGAGAGGCTGGTGGCCTTAACCCAGGCTGTCTGTCAGAGGAGCCTGGAGGGGGTGGGGGCAGAGCACGAGGAGGGGGTGGAGGAACAGTGGAGGCTGATCACATCTGTACTCTCATCAGCAGATGGCCAGGGTATTTTGATGTTGCTCACTTGAAGTGTGAATATTTGTAAATCCTTGCAATAAGTATTTGCAAGTAAGGAATTAAAATCTTACAGAAACTGGCTGGTCAGATTCTAATGTTATTTTGACCATGTGCTGAAAACAGGATAGAAGTCTTCAGTGTAAACATCACAGACTTACAAATACAGAGAAACTTGGGGCTTTTTTTTGTATCAGCGCTTTTCAGTTGTCTTAAATATGTGTAGTTCCAGTAGTTCTTCAAAGTGAGGTACAGCCTTATTGCTTTTTTTTGGAAAGAGGTCGAGTGGAGCAAAATGTCAACATCACATCTTTGGTTGGTAACAAATCAAGAAGTCATGTCAGAAATCTTTTTGTATCAAACATATATGAAAGTGGTGGAGCTTCTGTCTTCTGTATTTATGGTTCTGTGATTGAGCATCCAGGACGGCCTGGTTTGCAAGCATTGTTAGACTTCAGATTGCAGTGTGCTTACTTGTATTTTCTGGTTTGTAACTCTTGGAATAGATCAGCAGCAATAGTACTGATGGGCCACTAATGGACACTGTTGCAATGTGATGACTCTAATGTGGAAAGGGAACCTTAAAAAAGGAAAGAAACGGACCCTTATACATGTACATGTATGTAACTATATTACTCACAGCCATTCTTAATCTCTCAGGTAGGAGAGAGGATCCTTGGAACAGATAGAACAGACCTCAACTGTACATATATTGCTGTAATGCTCTCCATTACACAGAGCCTATCTTGAACTCGAGGGTGACAGAGAGGATCCTGGGACAGATAGAACAGACTCTAGTAGTGCTGGAGAAGAGTCCGTCTGGAAATAAGCTGGAGACTGCCATTCAGTTTGTCACGGATGTCATGCTCAAGTTTTTCTGCAGTCTTAAGGTGAGTGTTTTGATTTTTCTGCCACCAAAATTTATATCTCAAGTGGTATCCACATGCAGTGAGTTTTGAATTTCATCTTGGTTCATTTAAGTAATTTTCTTGCATCTGTTTACGTTTCTGTTTGATTGCTACACTTTTTGTCTCAGATACATGCGTGTGATTCCTGTATGTGCATTTGCTGGATTTGGAGGATATGTTGTCTCTCCTTTCAGGGTTGTTTGCTGGTGCCCTCTGCAGAGAGACTACTGCTCACCTTGTTCTCACTGTCACTGGAGGAGACTTTACTTATCTCAGGTACAATAGGCTGAGCAACTGGTACAAGATTAGAGGAGATCAGCCTTGTATTTTCTTTGTACTGAAAGGATGGTAATTCTCTCATTTTTGAGTGCATTGACATGCTAGTACCACTTTAGCATAATATTGTAGCTTGGCTGTGACTATATTGTCCTTGACGAATGAGGACGTGTCTTTGAATCTATCTCGCGCAGGTTCGATTCGTACTTCAAGTCAGTTTGTAGGTACAAGTACCTGGCAGAGGTTGGTGGCTTATATCATGCAGTCCAGTGTTCTCCAGCCATTGGACTGCGTTCACACTAGGCACGAAAACAGTCTGGGGGCCATAACAAATTCCGTTCCTATTTACTGGCAAATGGATATAGTAGTAAAACGTAGAAGCGTTTACATACACGATAGCTGAATTCGTGTGCGATGTCAGGCCACCCAGCGATTGACCAATCGGCGGCGTTCAACATGTAAAATACATGGCGACAAATATAGATCACACTGCTTCATGAAGTTGAAAGGTCGTTTCATCTTAGAGACTGCAATTACAAAGATGTAAGAAAAAAGATGGATGTGAGGAGTAAGATCGATGGGGGTGGCGGACTTGAAAATGGTGACCTGATTATGGGTTGGCTACATGTACTTTCAAAAACTGGCCACAGTATAACCTAGTCAGTGTGCTAATTCACGTCAACACAAAAACAATCATATGCGATGTAATTTCTTCCTGAAGTTTTGATTTACATGTTGATTACTAATGGTATTGTCTGATGATCCATTGCTAAATTAAATAACAGACAGTTTATTCCTGAAATAAATTTACTTAGGAAACTGAATCCCTCCTACAAATTTACTGTATGTGAATGCAACCATCAGAAAACCCACGAATTTGGCTCGAGCCCCAGACCTATTTTCATGCCTTGTGTGAGCGTAGCTTTAACCTGAAGGCCATCATTGAACGAAATAGTCAACCTTTAGCCTTATATTTGTACATATGAATTTAAAAAACTTGGTTATATTGAATGAATGCAGTATTTGTACATGCACATGTATAAACATTACCATAATCTTGGATATTGATCAAGTTTGATACTTGCTTTGTGTAAATGTAAACTCTGTGTAGCTGTGTTGCATTATCCTGAAGCCATGTGATTACAGAGAGCTGCAGTGGGAGACTGGAGGACTCCTGGCAGTGTGGAGTACAGGTGCTTGTCCAGCAGAGGGGGGGGCTCCTCTCTGACCAGGGCTTCCTGACCTCAGCCTGTGATACCCTCAGCCACAGGATCACCACCCAAGTACACTCGATGGCCAGGTAACCAGAATGCATCAAGTGTCTACCAGTTATTTGTCTGCTGCCAGAGGACTATAGGTGTACACCATACCTGTCAGTCAGTCAGTCAGTCTGTCATGAATAAGTCCCCAGGCTTGGGTCCACTTTCAAAAAACCATGTAAATCAATTTTGCGTAACTAAAATCACGTCACCTTATGGCTTTATAACCTGAGCAACGTCATTCGTAAGGAAAGTTACGAAAAGAGTGACTTGCAAAGTTTTATGAAAGTGGCTCTTAATCTGTGACTTGACTTGGGGCAGCAATGTACCAAGTTTCAATTCCATATGAGGTACTGTTTTTTTTTTTGAGAAATAAAAAAAAAGAAGCAGAGCTAATGACTCAAACCAGCATTACTTTCACAATATGCCCAGAATGCTTGAACATTTTATCTACAGAATATGCCCTTGATTAGATAGTCTACTCATCCCACACCTGGTAGCTCCATCCTGGTCAGGTGCTGAATTTATCTCACACGTTCTTCTGGTTGTCGGTTCATCCTACTCCTATCTTGAATGAACCATGCACATTTTGACTTTCTGTGTGAATAATTATTGGATGTTGAAGATTATGGCTTCATCAATAGATATTCAGCAGCAAGCAGTCGTGAAAAAAACAAAAAAACAAAAATAAAAAAACAAACGATGGTAGTTTCTATATGTCTTAAAGATTACTTATTTCAGTGGATTTGTATGTAATTGACTACCAATACAAATACATATTCTGCCAGGCAGCCTGTTGTTAATAGTGAAAGAACAGTTCTGGGACATCAGGCTATAAAGGGATGTTAAGCCGTTGTTGTAATGCTACAGTTCTGCAACAGTGTATTAAAATGGCTCCTACTACTGTTACAGCCTGGATCGTGTCTTCCATGTGGTACAGGTTCTTTTGAACACAGTGAGAGAGAGCCTGCCGGACGCTGAGCTGACAGACCCCACACTCCGGAGCCTCTTGGACAAGATGATGTACACAGCTGCAGACATATCATTGCCACAGGAGGTCAGTTCTTACCACATCCATATATGCATATATATGCATCAAGGTGGACAAGTCCATACTCTCAAAGACTTACAACAGTATTGCTTTCTCTGTAATCAAATCTTCTGATTTCAGAAATCAGATTCAGTACAAAATGACACATTTTACGCTCAGGTTAGTCTAAAGTAAGATCACATTTTTGATTTCTGATAACGAATTATTATCATGTAAAAAAAACACAACAACCAAAAAAAAAAAAAGGAAAACATATCATGACAACCGGAAGTCTAGTGGACATTTTCGGTGTGCTGTGTGCATTGTAATTTCATAAGCATACTTGAACCTTTATTAGGGGACAGAAGTTCATTGGCAATGAATATCAGTGGTTTATGTGTTTTCTTCTTCAGATGGTAAAGTATTTGACTGTGACAGAAGGCCTGGTTTCCATGGAGACACCACCAGCTTTTTCTGAGGTCGACAGAGCAAGTACAACCAACTCTTTCCCAGAAGTTATCTACCCTGCTTTATTCTCGATCAGACTATTACTGTTCTCCAAAACAGGAGAGTTCTACCGAGCCATTCCCAAGAACAGCAGCTCATCTGACAATGTTAAGGAGGACACACAATGTGTAGTGTTAGAATATGAAGATGGAGACATGGATAAAGTTTATCGGGCTGTCTACAACTTAACCCTATCAGAATTATGGAGCCAGGCATGCAAGTCTGTGAGTTATGTTCATGCTTGCCTGTACATTTTACCCATTGTAATATAAAGAGACTTCCTTCACAATTAACAAATGTAAGTGGCTTTTTTCCTACATTAAACGTGACCCTAACAAGAAATTTGGCCTAACTTCATTGATTTGAAATACGCTGCATTCAGACGACAGACCTGTGTAGATCTTTTGAACGCTTCACATGGAATTCCATTCCATGTTTTTTGTTGAATGCTTGATTTATCCTTAAAATATCCATGTTATCATATTTTTTTTTTTTTTTTACAAGCAACAATTTATGCTGTTTTGTATGGTTTTGAATTGTTCAGAAGAGCTGTGTCTATGAGGAAGAGGTGAAGGAACAGCAGGTGATAATGGAGAGACTTCTCCAGGGGACGGATCTGTCACACAGGAATCTTCTCATAAATAAAGCTCTGGAGAGGTAAGTCTGGGACTAGAAAGCTTAAGTGCTTGAGTGAAATTTCTGAAATATCATGTTTATATGGACACAGGGTAAATATAACAATGTCGGAGAGGATTCACAAGCTCTCACCACTAAGGTCACGGTCAGTCCAACTCATGCTAGCTCCCTCTAGTGCACGGAAAGGTCTGTCAGCAATTTGCAGATGGCTGTGGGTTTCACCCAAGCTTGGCTCAGTTTCCTCCCACTATTGTGCTGGCTGGTATGGTGTAAGGGAAATATTCTTAGGTATGGCATATATCACCAATCAAAAACAACAAAAAAAAAAATATATGAGAAGTTATAAAAGTTGCTGACTGTCCATATGTTAAAAAATCATGATGTCATATTTGATGAAGCATTCTCTGCTGGAAATGATTTGGCTTTGAAGGTGTTTTCCCCTCACCCCTGACAACCACAACTACAAACAGGTCATTTAAATAGATGTTACTTTGATGATGTGGTGTAACAGTGTGTGAAACTTCATAAAAAGTTTTGGAAGTAGTATAAAAATCCTTTAGTTAGTATGATGTTGTAGATTACATTTAAAGTTTTGATTATTGTGCTTAGTGGAAACTGGTCTTTGTATTTTTCTGATGTTGTGATTATTATTACAGATCAGATGAGACTGGCTGGGTGTCAGCTCTGAGCCTGGGAAAACTCCTGGCCATGATTACACAGTTTTATCCAGATACTGAGTTCTCTCCCCCTGGATTAGTTGACAGGTAGCATACATACATATATTTATTTCTTGTTTGATTGGTGTTTTACCGCGTACTGAAGAATATTTCACTTAATCGAGGGGGATCAGCATTATGGTCGGAGGAAACCGAGCAGGGCCTGGGGGAAATCCACGACCATCCTTAGGTTGCCTTGCATACATATAATAGCAGTAGATATACATGTATTTAGAAATTTCATACTGGTTGTTTAAAAGTGTGGTTGAAGCTAAGTCATTCTTAAATCTGTATGGAAGTACATGTATTATCTTAATTAATGTATGTAACAGCTTTTAGGGGAGATTTTTGAAGATAAATCCATTCTAAGGTGTAACAAACAGCTCCATATCCTCCTTTCTGTCAGATTTTTGACTTGCTGTCTTTTAGCATTGGCCATGTATTTAATGATTGGCCTGGAGGCTTCCAATACCGAGATTGTTAGCGTGCTAGTGCAGTGCAAAGACCTCAGTGCCTCTCACCAATGTGGTCGCTGTGAGTTCAAGTCCAGCCCACACTAGTTTCCTGTCCTGCTGTGTGTGGGAAGGTCTGCAAGCAACCTGCAGATGGTTGTGGGTTTCCCCCGTGCACTGCGCGGTTTCCTGCCACCATAATGCTGACTGCTGTTGTATAAGTGAAATATTCCTTTGTAAGGTATTAATCACTAATCAAATAAATAAATAAATGAGTGGCCTGAGTGCAAGACAACATCAAATTGGTGAGTTTAAGTGATGCATTTAAACTTCTGTGAATTTGCACGTGATAAAATCCAAATCTAATGATATTGAAAACTATGTTTAATTTTTGTCATCAGCCTAGCTTGTGTGTAATTTACCTGTATTTTTCAGAAAGGCTTTAAGGACAATTTGTATGGACTGTTTACAGGTACAGCACTCTAACAAACAGTAAGGTACACAGCCTTCAGGTGTGCTCCCCTTACCTAGCCACTAATGAGCAAGTACAGGTGACAGAGATAATGGTGGCCAGAGTTATCAGTTCTCCCGAGGACAAACTAACACACCTTGATGGTAAGAACTGATCAATTTTTGCACACATTTATCATGTACTGAATTGGATGACATACTGAATTGTTATAAGAAGTTCTGCCTTTAAACTTTTGATTAAAAAAAGAATATGGCTTTGTGGCTTTCAATGTTTTATTAATTGAATCCGGTATACATGTACACATTCACCTAACTCTTGCTTCCAATTGTGACTTGCTAGTTTGAACTTGAATTGTGCATTTGCATTCTCAACACAGTTGTGGTTATAAACCAACTGGCCAAGAGGCAAGGAAAAGCCAGCTAACATCGCTTAAATGAAAAATGACTCGTCATCATGAACAGCCAAGAAAAGACGCACAGTATGCGTCCAAATGAAATCTGTTTTAGGTGCAAGAAATTCTTGGCTATAAAAGTTATGTGGTCGATTTTTCTGATGCATCTGTCTTGTCACTGACAGGAGCTGTCGGTGCCCTGGCTGTTTTGAGGGTACTGGCCACCAGTCTAGATGTAGAGCCGTCCATATCAGACCTCCTGAACGGTCTTATGGAGCAGCTAGTGGCCTGGAGACAGGAGTCCAGTGTTGCACTTAATACCAGGTCAGTTTTTACTGGTACATGTAAGACAGTGATATGGTTTGGATGTATTATTGTTCTGTTTTTCTGACCACTTTTCACTCCGGAAAAGTTCTCTTTTTTGGACCAGTTTCACTCCGAAGCATTTGAGTTGTGAGTATGTTGTTGAACAAGTCAGTCAGTCAGTCAGTCAGTCTGTCACTTTCACTCTATTTCATAATTGCAGGCTGTGTCTGTGTTTGAGTTCACATAGGGCTAGGAGGTACCAGCAGACTTAATACCTGTTGCAAAAACAAAATTATTACATGTTAATGTAAAATCGATAATAGGTTTTAAGTTCAGGGCAGAGTGTTGTGAAGCATACTTAGTGCTAAGTAGCACTCAGCTAAGTGGCACTCAGCTAAGGGGCACTCAGCTAAGTGGCACTCAGCTAAATGGCACTCAGCTAAGTGGCACTCAGCTAAGTGGCACTCAGCTAAGTAGCACTCAGCTAAGTGGCACTTAGCTAAGTGGCACTCAGCTAAGTGGCACTCAACTAAGTAGCACTAAGCTAAGTAGCACTCAGCTAAGTGGCACTCAGCTAAGTGGCACTCAGCTAAGTGGCACTCAGCTAAGTAGCACTCAGCTATAAAGTGTACTACATATGTGTATAACATACGTTGTCATGGTAGTTAATGCCTATTGAGCGTAAGTATGTTTCATGAAACTGGCCCCAGGTTTCTCAGTAACTGGATAACACTGTTTTATAAATCCTGATAATTGACTTATGATAATGTTTCAAGGCTGTTTCATTGCCGGTGACTATATCGGTCATGCACTTCTCTACCTCCGTAAGTCAAACTGCCGGTACATTCCAGTACTACCACTGATGCATCCCAGATTATATGTGAGCAAGGCTTAAAGGACTAGTCTGACAGGGTCTTAACTGAGAGTTAAAGTTTGTTTTGAGTCAACTGAGTTCCACGAGTTTCATGTCAACATTTTGAGTGATGTTTCTGTTCATCAGTGACCTTTCCAACAGAGATATCTCAGCTACCTTGACCTTTAACCTGGAAGTGGTGAGGACCCTGACATGTGTCGTGGCAACACATTATGAAATACTGACTGATGCATCATGGGATTATATATTATGCTCCATGATTGGTTGGCTTCAGGTAATCATTCAAGTTGCAGGGATAATATTTGTTTCGCTACTTCTTAATTTTGGATATTGATGTGTGTGAATCATAGATTAATGTTCATAATTGTTCTTGTTTAGTCATAACACATGGGGGAGGCTCTATGCCTCAGTTAGCGCACTAAGGCAACGTATTGGTTCAGGAACCTTCACCAATGCGGTCGCTGTGAGTTCAAGTCCAGCTCATTCTGGCTTTCTTTCTGGCAGTAGGTGGGAAGTTCAGCCAGCAACCAGCAGAAGGTCGTGGGTTTCCTCTGGACTCTGCTTGGTTTCCTCCCACTATAATGCTGGTTGTATAAGTGAAATATGATTGAGTATGGCGTAAAACACTGGTCAAATCAATAAATCATGACACTTGATAATTCTGGAATTTTTTTAAAATGTCAGATAACCATAAAAAATTTGTATATCCATATCCTTATAAAATGTTGTAGTGCAGAGTTAAATAATTCTGGCAGTTAAGTAATCTTTTTAATATGTCTGATTTTTTATAAGCTCATCACATCCTACTTGTAATTCTGGAAGCATAGACTGCTGCAGCATCCGTTATTGTGTTTGTTGTTGAAGAATGTGGATGAGAACCTGGAGGACTTGTGCTCAGCCTCATTTCCAGTACAGGAACTGTGTAGTGTGTGCTGCCATCTAGTGGCCAAAGTGGCAGAATGCATCCAGTCAGACTCTGGTGGAGAATCATCCAAACTGCCGGCCAATCTGTGCACAGAGTGGGAGGAGTTCTTCAGTGAGGGCACGTTCAGTATCCTACTGCCTCTCTTCCTCAGACTCACAGGTGTGTGGAGTAAAGGGCCTAAAGTCACATTGCCATTGCAGAAAGGCCAGGAAAATTGGGCATTTCTGCAAGACACAAGTATAGTTTGTTTTGTTTTTTTATTGTAATTGTTAGGCTCTGAAAACATGCCAAAGGCTTATCATCTCACTGTTCAACCTTTCTGGAATGTTAAAGTGGGTTATGACTGACCACATGTACTGCTTTTGAAAAGAAAAACGGTACTGTTACATTTTTGTGCCATTAAACATCACACCACTCTTATAAACACATTATCATTATTACCTGAATATCATTATTACCTGAATTACCTGAATGTAGGTGTGTCCATGTTAATTTGTACTTTATTAATTCATCTTATTCAGTATATACAGGTACACTTACAGTGAAGTATGTGGGAAGGTTTGTCAGCAACCTTCTGATGGTTGTGGGTTCCCCCAGGCTAAAACCATAATGCTGACCTCTGTCATCAGAATGAAATCCACATGTGTTCGAGCCTACACTCAACTCTCTATTCTCACCAGTTGAATGATCTAACAATAGATAATGAAGGAAGGTCCAAAAGCATTCTTTTATAATACCACGAATAATAGAAATGAACAGAATGCTTGTAGCCTGTGTTGATAAGTAAAATGCTTTTAAAGAAAAAATGAAAAGATGATTACAATTTTCATTCACATGGTATCATTTACAGGTGCTCCCTTGTACAAGGACTGTGTTGGCATGAATACTGTCATCCTGTCATCAGTCTGTCATGCTGTGTCATTCTGCCCCAAACAGCAAGTCTTGTCAAATCAACTGCCACCTTATCTGATAGCCGGCCAGGACTCGGCATTGTCAAACTCCTTACAGACACTGCTTAATCACTTCTGCCCAATGTTGATGGCACGCAACCGGAGCGAGCAGATTGCAGCCTATTGGACACTAGATAAGTAAGATTTAACCTCTAAGATTCATCACTGTTTTAGATTTGTATGTTCATTCAATGGAAATTTGTGTTATGTATTGTGGCTTAAGTTATCAAGGTATGTATGATGAAAAATTAGAAGTTACTGTAAAATTTCATCCAAAAAAGTGCATTTTTGGTGGCAAATAAATGTAATAAAATATTAAGTTTGGTGCTGAAACCAGATCCTACCTTCCAAACACACCTGAAAACACCTTCCCACAATCAATAGAACTCCCAGAATCAGGAAAAATGAGCAACTTTTTTCAAGCACAAAATTTTAGGCCATATAGGGCATGTTTCAAGTTGTTTTCTGCACGATTCCAAAATATTCCGGGTAAGGGACTACCCTCTGTGATTACAGGTACACATATATGGAGCTTGAATATATTAAGAAAAGAAGATGTTTGTTAGTCAATTCCCCTCATCTTTCATGGCTTAATTCTGATGATGATATAATGTGTATGCCCACTGTCTGTCTCCAGGATCATTGGGGACATCCCTGAGTTGGATTCGGCAGAAGACATCACAGCTAAGGCTGATGAGGAAGAATCAACCAGGTAACTCCACATATAACTTTTTCAGCATCGATTTTGATGTTTTTTGTTTGTACCTAGATGGAGTAGTTTGTTAAAGTGATAGTCATATTCTGTTAGTAGGTTTAATGTGTAAAATTCAGGTAAAAGTAAAGGAAATGTGATTTTGCACCATCTGGCTTTCCTTGGAAATGAGACTTATTATCCCTGAAACATTAGCAGTAGACTTTTAAACTCTCTGTGTTTCAATGGCTTGGGAATGTTACTACCATTTTGCAGTTTTTCATGATTCATGTTTTACCTTAAGGTCCCCTCCTGCAAGCCTGATGAAGATTTTGTTTGATGCTACCCTTGCAATGGAGGTCATCTTCAGTGATGTCATGGTGGAGGATTGTCTAGATGTACCTCCTTTGACTGAAGAGTACAACTTTATTTTTGGATACTTGTTGTCATGGAAACTGCTGTTGAACTTCTTCAAACATGCACCAAGTGAGGTCAGTGAACATGTAACTGTGAAAAGCGTTATTGCAGAACAAAATCATGTGTGATGAATTCTTGTGTGACTGACAAGGTTAGGCTTCATATTAATTAATAGCTGCCCCTAATCAGAATAGAGACATTGTGGACTCAAGTGTGGCAGGATATTTTATCAACTTCTACATGTAGTATCTCCTGTCCACTTATAGTCAACCTGTAATCGGTAATTAGAAATTACCGATGGACAGTGGAGGGATAACCGCACCCACAGGCCAGTGATTGACAGCTGAACTAAAGAAGTGAGCTGACTTTTGCTCATTCTGACACTTGATTCAGCTCTCTCTCTCTCTGTCCCTCTCTCTCTCTCTCTGTCTCTCTCTCTCTCTCTGTCCCTCTCTCTCTCTGTCCGTCTCTCTCTCTCTCTCTCTCTCTCTCTCTCTGTCCGTCTATCTCTCTCTCTGTCTCTCTCTCTCTCGATCCCTGTCTCTCTCTCTCTCTCGATCCCTGTCTCTCTCTCTCTCTCTCTCTCTCTCTCTCTCTCTCTCGTCTCTCTCTCTCTCTCTCTCTCTCTCTCTCTCTCTCTCTCTCTCTCTCTCTCTCTCTCTCTCTCTCTCTCCCTCTCTCTCTCTCTCTCTCGCGCTCTCTCTCTCTCTCTCTCTCTCTCTCCCTCTCTCTCTCTGTCCGTCTTTCTCTCTCTCTCTCGCGATCTCTCTCTCTCTCTCTCTCTCTCTCTCTCTCGATCTCTCTCTTTGTATTTGTATTTATGACCCAGCACCGATGCCACTGTTGAGTAGGCCTTTAAATTTTTTTTTTTCTGAGTGTGCTATAGTATTTATAATCAATACAGATGGTGTCTATTCACAGCATATAGCATAGCCACTTAGGCGATGTAGTCCTATGCACTCAATCTCGTATTTTGTGTATTAATTTTTTCAAATCTTTTTTATTTAGTTGTCTATTACAGCTAAATAAATAACTAAATTTGTTGCATTTAGTTTCTGGTTGTGCAAGTGAGTTTTTCTTTTCTTGTAAAAGTTTTAATTTTGAATCAGATTATCTGCATGTAGAGTAAAATTTGTCAATGTATCTCTGCCAGACGCTTATTTGTCAGTGTATCTCTGCCAGATGCTTATTTGTCAGTGTATCTTTGCCAGACGCTTATTTGTCAATGTATCTCTGCCAGACGCTTATTTGTCAATGTATCTCTGCCAGACGCTTATTTGTTATGTCTTAAAACCCAGAAGGGGCATCTTAAAACCCAGCAAGGGCATTGTTAAAAAAGCTGACAGTCCTGCATATATATTTCAGGTTAAATACACTGTAATCCATATATATGTACAAATTTAAAATGTACACATTTACCCTACAATTCAATCTAACTCAGTTACCCTCACACATTAACATTTACATGAATAGGTACAAATCACAGGAATGACTCACAACATTCAATCTTCCACTGTCCAGTTTGGGGACATAGGACAAAAGCTACCTCATGGACTAAATGGCATGGAGACCGACTGATTATAAACACCGGAGTAGCGGACTTGTGAACTCCGAACAAAGCTACATACACTGCAGTGACAAAACAGAGGGTATTCAGGATGAGATATAATTACACCCAACAATGACTCTTTCAATTATTATTGAATATGCAACAGGAAAGGATAGGTAAATTTTCAGAAAATTTTACATAATTGTATCACAATATTTATTTTAATACCTTTACATAATTTTTGAGGATATTAGCGATTTACTGCATTATTACTGATCGTTGTCTATGCGATAACATGGTCTGTGTGGTGTACCCTGTAGAACAGGCTCAGTGCTCTGACCATGTTGTCGACTGAGTTATTTTCATCGCCCATTCCCATTGGCTAGGGATAAGATGGGAGGCGTAGCTGTGGTCAGTCAATTCCTTCTCCTTTTAAATGACCAAAAACATGTGGCTGACCATATATATAGAGTATGCATTTCATCCCAACCCATTTTTCAGTACATGACAAGTAATTCCTATCATTTTGTCCTCACCATACACTGTGTGTGCTATTTAAGCTGGCATTTCTGTTTGAGATGGACATTGATCTGTGTTGTGTATTAAAGTGCACTTGGCATCTCCAGCATATAAAACTGAGGTTAAGAGATGCTGAGAGGTCATGTGACTGATTTATTCAACATCTGCATGAATCAAAGCATAAACACCGATATTACCACATTAAATTCCAGTTAATGTGCTACACCTAAATGCTGTGAAACAATTCTCATATTTCGTTGCCATTATTTATGTTGTTCCTAAACAGGTTCGTCCCCAATATGCAGCGTACCTGAAGGAGAAGGGAACCGTGGGCAGCCTTTTGGACCATGTCTTCCGCTTGATGCCAGACAATCCTGTTCTGCCAGCTAGCAAAAAATCCAATCCAAAATCGAGGGGAAACATGTTTGAAGTGGGGCCTACATTATCAGCATTAGGTAAAAATACATGAAGAAAATACACGAAATGGTTTTGTTCTTTGAAATGTTAGAAATCTGTGCAAATGTGTTTTGAATGAAACAAAATAGTCCATTATTTTTAGTCTTAGCAGAAGAACATTGATGTATATATACGTCAGCCTATAATTGCCGTACAGTGTAATACCTCATACATACAACAGATCATTGGAGTTTTCGTCATGGGGTACCCAGCAAATTTTCCCCTCACAGCAGGACATACATATACTACATTTTGTTGGAAATCTCTGACATCATACATGTAAGGCTGTTTGCTCAACATCAAATACGTTGCATGCTGCAGTTTGATCTTTCGTAGGAAGTCATCAAATCATCGTAATGTGGATTCACGGTTGACACGGCTGTAGAATGCTTTACTGGCACTGAAATACTGCAATATGCCCCAATTCAGTATCCTGCCAGAATCGCATTGTTTGTCATATGTGAACCCAGTCAGAGAATGATTGTTTTTTTTTTTTTTATGGCCTTCTTAGCAAAATAAATAAATAAATAATGGAATAAAATAAAAAATGAATAAAATAAAATTACAAATTCCGAAGTACATTTTCCTGCTGACATAGTATTGATACCTTTCTGTGCTTGTGTAGAACCTGGTTCTCAGAGGGAACTGCAACACGTGTCCTGTTCTGTGTACAGAGGAGTGCTGGAGGTGATGCCAGCCATGGCCAGGCAGTGGTGGAAGGACCAGGACAGGAAAACCTCCGCCTACGTAGACAAGTAGGATCACTAGATCTGGCCTTAATGCCTTAGGAAAACCTCAGTTTATGTGGACAAGCGGGATCTCTAGATCTTGCCTTAATGCCTCATTAAAACCTCAGCTTACATAGACAAGTAGGATCACTAGATCTGGCCTTAATGCCTTAGAAAAACCTCAGTTTATGTGGACAAGCAGGATCTCTAGATTTTGCCTTAATGCCTCAGGAAAACCTCAGCTTACGTAGACAAATAGGATGACTAGGAAAACCTCAGTTTATGTGGACAAGCAGGATCACTAGATCTGGCATTAATGCCTCAGGAACACCTCAGCTTACATAGACAAGTAGGCTCACTTTGTGTGACCTTAATGCCTCAGGAAAATCTCAGCTTACATAGACAAGTAGGATCACTAGATCTGGCCTTCATAATATCAGCACAGTTGAGTTTAGAGTGATATCGAATCTGGTGAATTTTATTCAGGGGAAAATAGAAAATCTACAGAAGTTCTGCTTACTTCCTTTCTTTCTTTCTCTGAGAAAGATCACACAATTCCCTTCCGTCTGTATCTTAGTAGTAAGAAAATTGGTGTATGTTGTCATTCGTACAGCCACATGAAGATTGTCCCTGGCACTCTGAGATTATCAGAAGCCTGATAGCCAGATGACACATAACCTTCCAATGTCAGAAAAAAACCAAAAGTGTCAGACATATAGGAGCGTTTTCTCCTTGTTTTGCGAGGGGGGGGGGGGCAAAACTTCTATTACATATTTTACCAGTAAAGGTAATCACCTTCAGTATACATGTTTCTGTACGGTTAACATGTATATGCCGTCTTTAGAATTGTGTTGATTAAGAACAACTCTTGTCTCTTTTGCTTCGGTCAGGTATACGACCAAGTATGTCAGTCCTTCCCTGTGCACCTCAGAAATACAGACTGTGCAAACGACAGATGTGAAACTGAGCAACCTCACGGTGAGTCTTATCTGAAACCGACATGCAGATGAAGGAAAAAATGATATGTAATATGTGGTAGGATAGTGAGATGTGGAGGCAGTGCATGTAGTACTTCACACACTGCTTGTGTTAATGTTCTCATGATAGTGTAAGCATCAAGTATGACCAAACTACTTTGTATGCTTTGTACAGATCATACATGTAGAAAACATACATGTTCATGTAATATTGTAGTGGCATATGCACACCTGTGTTATGAAAGATAATTTTTGCTCCCAGATTAAAGCCAGAGCAGCATCAAGGGAGGTGATAGCCACCTATGACCTAGAGGAGGTGAAGACAGAGATGGTTATCTCCCTTCCTGCTAATTATCCCCTGGGTAACATAAGCGTGACCTCTGAGAAGCGGGTGGGAGTGTCGGCCACACAGTGGGAGAAGTGGCTTTTGCAGCTCAACATCTTCCTACAGCATCAGGTATTCAACAGGCACAATGTGCAGCTTCTGAAACTGAGCAATACGCAACTTTCCAAAGAAAAATAGTTGCCTTCCACTTTAGGTCTGATGACAGTGTGTGTGTGTTCGTACAAAGCAGGAAACCGTGATATCAAGGCTTTCTCATCTTTGCACATCATGTAGTTTTGGTGCAAAAAAATCTTCTTATTTATAGTTTCATACAGCAGTTTACAGATGTTCCTTTTTTATCGGTCATAAATTTGTGTAGATCTATGTAGCTCTTCTGCATGTATGACTGGTGTACATTGAACTGGGGAACTTATTTATGTATTTGATTGGTGTTTAACACTGTTCTTGAGATTATGTCACCGACATGATGACCATTTCACCAGGTAGGCAACCTGACAAAACACTGAGAAATGGCTTTGTATGCATGACCTCATAGGTCAAGGGCCTGACGGTTGCAGCAAGCCCATATGTTAACCATCTGAGCCAGTGAGGCCCCTGAGCTATAGAAATGCATGTACATGTGTTGATTCTGTGGTTGTGTGCAGAATGGCAGTATTGTGGACGGCCTTCAGATGTGGAAGCGGAACATTGACAAGCGGTTTGAGGATGTGGAGGAATGCACCATCTGTTACTCGGTGATCCACGGCACCACGTTACAGCTGCCCAGGCTACAGTGTAGGACTTGCAAGAAGAAATTCCATTCTGCCTGTCTGGTGAGTATATCTTTAATTTGGCACATCGCTATCTGTCTGGCGAGTCTGTGTGTATTGTGGCATCTGTCTGCCGTTCTGGTGAGTATTTGTGTATTATGGCATCTGTGTGCCATTCTGGTGAGTATTTGTGTATTATGGCATCCACAGGCTGTTCTGGTGAGTATTTGTGTATTATGGGATCTTTCTGTCTGTCCAGGGAGTATGTGTGTACTTTAGCTACAGTCTGGCAAGTATATGTGTACTTCAGTATCTGTCTGGTGGGTATATATATATGTGTGCCTTAGCCCCAGTTTGGTGAGTATACGTACATCTGACTCCATCTGAGGTGTATGTGTGTACCACAGGGGAGTATACTGTATGTGTACTGTGATGTTAGCCTGGTGAATATCTATGTACTGTAGCATTGGCATCTGTCATGTGAGTGCACATATAATAGATGGTATGATAGTGAGATATGGAGGTAGTGCATGAAGTACTTCACACACTGCTTGTGTTTATGTTCTCTTGGTAATCTAAGCATAAGGTATGACCAAACTACTACATACATGTAGAAAACAAATGTTGCTATATGTGTACTATGTCAGTTGTGTGTGAGGCATGTGCATGTAGGGTAGCATTAGTGTTGGTCTTGGGAGTGTTCATGTATGTACACCATCACAGGAGTATCATGTCTGAGGCATGTGCATGTAGGGTAGCATTAGTGTTGGTCTTGGGAGTGTTCATGTATGTACACCATCACAGGAGTATCATGTCTGAGGCATGTGCATGTAGCGTAGCATTAGTGTTGGTCTTGGGAGTGTTCATGTATGTGCACCATCACAGGAGTATCATGTCTGAGGCACGTGCATGTAGCGTAGCATTAGTGTTGGTCTTGGGAGTGTTCATGTATGTGCACCATCACAGGAGTATCATGTCTGAGGCACGTGCATGTAGCGTAGCATTAGTATTGGTCTTGGGAGTGTTCCTGTATGTGCACCATCACAGGAGTATCATGTCTGAGGCACGTACATGTAGCGTAGCATTAGTGTTGGTCTTGGGAGTGTTCATATATGTACACCATCACAGGAGTATCGTGTCTGAGGCATGTGCATGTAGCGTAGCATTAGTGTTGGTCTTGGGAGTGTTCCTGTATGTACACCATCACAGGAGTATCATGTCTGAGGCATGTGCATGTAGGGTAGCATTAGTGTTGGTCTTGGGAGTGTTCATGTATGTACACCATCACAGGAGTGTCATGTCTGAGGCATGTGCATGTAGCGTAGCATTAGTATTGGTCTTGGGAGTGTTCATGTATGTACACCATCACAGGAGTGTCATGTCTGAGGCATGTACATGTAGCGTAGCATTAGTGTTGGTCTTGGGAGTGTTCATGTATGTGCTCCATCACAGGAGTATCATGTCTGAGGAGTACATATGTATCATTGTATATTTCATAGCAAATAGCATCAGTCTGGGGAGTACACATGTATGCTTGAATGTACCATAGCATCTGTTTTGGGGGTACATGGACATGTATATGAGTACCGTTGATTTGTGTCTGTCTGTGGAGTGTTTGTGTACAAAATATCTGTCTGGTGAGTATACGTGACAGTATATGTACATGTACCCACTTGTAGAAACTTAGCTTGCAAAATCCTGTATGTTGTTGATTTCTTTTCCTACCCGACTGCCTAATTTGTGATGTCTACATGTGTCTTGAGTTCTGGTGTTTCTTCTCAGATTATTTTGCTCATACATGTAAAGGTACAGTATGTTTAGCAAAAAATAACATCATTTTGTTTTTGTTTATTTCAGTACAAATGGTTTAACACCAGTCACAATTCCACGTGCCCCCTGTGTCGGAACCTCTTCTAGAAGACTCTCAAATATTGGCCACTGATCATTAATCTGAGATAGAACTGGGTGTAGGAATCTGTCTGTCATGTTACGCTACATACTTCAATCTCAATAGATAGTATTCATTCTTATGTCTGATACAGTCTCGGGTATAGACCTGCTGAAGATTGTTTGAAGTGTCAGATGAACATGAACCAGGGTGTACATGTAACTTAATTTTTGTTGCAGAATTGTACATGTTCGTAAATATAATAAGACATAATATTCATATAAAGTTGCCAGATGGAGATGAAGCTAAAGATGATGCTCCTTGTTATGTGCATTTATATTTAATATATGTCCAATGGTATAAATCTTAAGCTTCCATTAAAGCCTTAATTGTGTTATGAACATGGTGGATAAAGACTGGTTAAAAGAATTTGTTATTGTGTTTGACATATTATGAAAGTGCTATGTTTTTGACGGATGCATGATTTGAGGCACAGCTTCGCACTCATGGCTGGGTCATTTGTTGTGTGTAGCCTGATAAACAGTGAATAAAAATGTGGTGTTGTTGTTACCTATCCTGTGCTGAAGGTCTGTCTGATTGGCAGAATTCTGCTGTTCACTGTGATGTTCTTTCAACTGAGTGCCATCATACAAGTTAAAAATTCTTGAAAATGACCTCAAACAACATAAATCAAATAAATTATACATGTATGATAAGCCACTATATTGTTTTTGTAGATAATGTACAGTGATAAATTTCCAAGACTGAAAGTGTCCAGATTTATAACTTGGTTTTCAAGACACCATGTTAGGATAGAAGGGTACTTCCCTTTTCACAGGCTTGGGGATTTCAGGAGTAACCAGAAAGTCTCACTTTCAGGATGAGTGTTCAGTGGGTGGCCATCAGAGACCCTTTTCCTGATTTTAACTTTGTGTATGAAAAAAATCACCAGACACAGAAACAGATCTTTGGTTCGTCAATTTTCATTTTGTTAATCACCTTGTTTGTATTTTCCTGTAAATCATATCGGCTGTATGTGAGATGGTCTGCGCGGAACCTGTGGATGATTGTGGGTTTCCCCTATGTTCTGCCCAGCTTCCTCTCACCATAATGCTAGCTGCTGTCACCGAAGTGAAATATTCTTGAGTATGGCATAAAACACCAATGAAATAAATAGATAAATAAATAAATAAATGTATGTAAATCATGTACATGTTTGATGTTATTACTGAGAACTCATTTTCTGAATGTTCCAAAAAGGTTTATTTGTGAAGCATTTTGTGAAGGATTTGTTAAAGATGGTCCAGTTATGTAGAGCTTTGGATTTTGTGTTTTTACATGCTTCATCCTTTGCAGGATGGCTACCACGATGTAAATGTGTCCAGTTATTGTTGCAGGATGTCTACCATGATGTAATTGTGTCCTGTTATTGTTGCAGGATGTCTACCATGATGTAATTGTGTCCTGTTATTGTTGCAGGATGTCTACCATGATGTAATTGTGTCCTGTTATTGTTGCAGGATGTCCACCAAGATATCATTATGTGATATTAATACAGTATAACCAACATTGCAAACACATCTCGCTTTATTTGGAAACAAGTTACATTACAGACAAAATCACCTCTACATACATGCATACTAAAATATATTTCTAAAACATCACACAGATTACATTTAAAATGTTATGAATTTTGAAACCCATGATTGTGACACTGATTACAAAATATCAGATTTATAGATCAGTTTTGTATGCATGATTTCATAGGCTTTTTGGGTGCACACTAGGATCCAAAAAATCTAATCACATCGTTCCTGTGCAGCCGTTCTTTCTTTCAAATAATCTTTTTCAAAAACAAAACAGCATCGCATCATTATGTGATATACAAAATAAGTGAACATTGGGAGCCTTCCTAGCAATCATTGTTTCATGAAATTTCCTGTCAAAATCTGTATGTTAAAATTTCTTCCCAAATCGTTATTTTAAATAATCTTCATAATTATGTGAGATTGTCTCAGAAAAAAATAAAACAACCTATTTATAAAAATCGATAAAACAGCATTTCTCTAAAATGATTATTTCAAGACCAAAATTATTTTTTGAATAACAGGGGCCTTAATAAAAATCATTTCAAAAAGTTTCTCTCCACTGTCAATATTTAAAGAGTCTTTCTTCAACTATAAATAAAGTTTCTCCAGTATCATTATTTCAAATCCAAAATCCTCCAAAATCAGTGTTTTCAAAAACCTTCCTCCAAAATCAGTGTTCCATACAGTAGTGGTTCAGACATCACTGTTCTCACACTCTAGGGCTGTCGGTGCGAGAACAGCTCTGTCATACTGGCAGAATCACTGTCGCATCCGTGGTAATGGCGGCGTTGTCCTACATGCAGCAGTTGTTCAGGCATCCTTGTTCTCACAATGACCTCAGATAACTCTAGGGCTGTCAGTTCTGCCATACTGGCAGAACCACTGACACTTGTGTGGTAATGGCGGTGTTGTCCTACATAGGCCCACAGTAGTGGTTCAGACGTCCGTGTTCACACTGACCTCAGACAGCTCTAGGGCTATCATTGCGGGAACAGTTCCCTGTTCTCACACCGCAGTTGTTCAGACATCCCTGTTCTCACACCGACCTCAGACAGCTCTAGGGCTGTCAGTGCGGGAACATCTCTGTCATACTGGCACAACCGCTGTCACTTGTGTGATAATGACGATGTCCTAGGGGACAATAGTGGTTCAGACATCCCTGCTCTTACACTGACCGCAGACAGCTCTGTGATGCTGGCACAACCGCTGTCACTTGTGTGGTAATGGTGATGATGTCCTACACACAATAGTGGTACAGACATCCCTGCTCTCACACTGACCTCAGACAGCTCTAGGGCTGTCAGTGCGGGAACAGCTCTGTCATGCTGGCATAACCATTCACTTGTGTGGTAATGGTGAAGTTGTCCTGCATACAGTAGTGGTTCAGACATCCTTGTTCTAACGCAGTTCTGGGACGATTTCTGGAAAGACGGATGTTTCGTCGGGACAAATTGCTTACCAAATGCAAGTCACCTTTTAAAGGAAAATATTTGAAAATTTGTTCTATGAGAATAAACCATTAAAGTCATTGTGTTAGGCCGAAAATCTGAATAAAGGGTATACTTTTGTCTCTCATTTCCCTTAACCGCTGAATTTTAAAGCAGTTTCAGCTCCACAAGCCGATGAAACAAGCAGGATTTTTTCCCAGGAAATCGCCTGTTGATTTCTTCCCAGTTTGTACCGGCAAACACGGGGTGTGTCAACACCTCAAGAATTCCGCGGTGGAAACCCAGCCTCCTGCGTTTTTTTATCTGCACTTGGGCCTTCACGAAGTTCGCAGCGACTGGTGAAAGTGACCTGGTGTCGAAGAGAATCTTTAGCCGTTTGATGGATGTTCCATTCTTGACCTCACCCTCTATGATTGGTTGTTTTCGGGAGATTAGGTAAAAGTAGGTGACGGCGGCCGACCATAGATCCGCCATCCTGTCTACTGGCTTGTACCTCAGAACTTCAGGGCTTGCATACCTCATCGTGAAACATATCCCGGTTGCGTCTGGTCGGGCGGTCACTGCTCCTCCAAAGTCACCCAAAATAGGATATCCATTTTGGGTCAGGAAAATATTGGCAGGTTTGATGTCCAAATGGAGAACATTCTGGTTATGGATGTACTCAATAGCCAGTAACAAGTGAATCATTATCCAGCCAACCATCTGCTCCGTGAACAGTTGACGGCGCCTGTCCAGTAAGAACCAATACTGGACATCTCTCAGCCTGTAGCAAGGCATGTACAGATAAGTGATCTTGCCTGTGGTGTAACACGCGAACAGTTTGACCACAAACTGAGACTGGCACTTGATTAGTAAGTTTGCTTCCTCCAAGCCGGTGTCGCACCTGATGGTCTTCATGATGAACCGCCCTTTGCGCATGCGGGGACCCCTAACAATTTCAATCTTTCCGAAGCTACTGCGATAAATTTCTTGCTTTACTTCTACGTCGGTAGGTAAGACTCGGGAACATTTTTTGGTTGAAAGGAAATGAAGCCTCGGCTGGGGTTCTGTGGGATTTTCGTCCTCCCCATTGCCAATGGCGAAATGGACGACAGCAGATGCTTGCCCCTTGTAAGGTGCTACCTCAACGATTTTACGTGTGGGACCATCTACCTCACCTTCTGGAATGACCTTGTCACCGGTGGCTCCAGACCTTGGCGGATGAACACATTCTTCCTGTGGACATCTGGTGGATGATTGTTTATGCCTGTCTTCATGGTAGCATGGCGTTGTCGGCCTTGATATCCGGTGCTTTGGACTGTTGACGCATCTATTCAACAAAGACCTCACCGGCACGATCTCTTCTTCGATTCCTTCGTTAACTTGGCCGGAATGGCACATGGTTAGTACACGCCTCGTGATTTTCACAACTTGCTGTGAGAGGCGCCTCAGACGTTTAAATCGCCGACCCATCCTGTATAGCTGTTACCAAACAAACTTAATTAGGGACACATTTCTGGCAGAATTCGTGTACAGCCTCTTCTACTTGTATCGCTCACACAACAAATGATGTTGCACTATGGGATACCTGCAACGTTACCTTGGCGCTACATGCGTACTAACCCTGACGTCTGACCTTTGTGACGTCATTATACAGGGCTAATATGACCCGCTTTATCACCGATGAATGAGGACCGTCAAACACCCGGGAGCAGGACATTGACGTCATTTTATCGACGTCAAATGTTCCGTTCCAAGCCCCAGTTTCAAGAAGCGCACTTAACCAAGTATTCCCTTACCTTCCATGACAACGTATGTTGTAGACGTAGGAAGTGCACTTCGTTAAGTGTTACTTATTACTCAGCACTAAACTTCATAAAACCGAGCTCTGACTCATCAAGTGACGTCACAATAAAGACAGCACGACGTTACAGAAGAAACCGATACATTGTATCGCTGTAAACGTTTCACCACAATCAAATTTTGACGTAACAATGGCTCAAGGCCCTACCTGACGCGGGCGCCACCACTGTAGTCTTTCAATCGTACTGTCACAGCACACTATCACCGTTGTACCACTGTACGATTGCAAAGTAAGCTCTCTTTGTGACCTGACGTCGTTGACCAACAGGACAGGTGCAACTTGAGTAGGCATATCGTTTATCAACACTTACCAGCTGAAGAAAATGCCGTGACAAATTCCTTTATGTTTGTACTTTACAAGACCCCAAATGACAGAAATGAATACTTTGTGAAATTGTTATTACTGGATGTATTATGCGATGGCGATGACGACATCAGAATAAACTGTTGTGGAAATAGTTCAAATAAGAATATTTACTAATAGCGAATAAAACCGGACAAATTCTAGTACAGTTTCAGTGCAGTTTGTATGAGACATGCAGTGCACAAAGGTGATATGACAGATCATGGGAGATTTGTCGCTATATCCACTGTGGGATTCCTCACAATGCATGCTGGTTCGAGTGTTCTACAGTAATTAGCGGATGAAATGACTGATATAATATTCGACAGGGTCGTCAGGGCAGACGTGATTTTTAGGCGTACATTTTCATCCTTCCATTCTTATTGTGTTTTACGCCATGCTCATGAATTTTTCACTTACGCAGTAAGCGTTATGGGTTGAGGGAAGCGGAGTGACCTCACCTTCACAATAGTAATGGTTCCCATTCGCTTCGCTACAGAAGTAATGCGAAGTCGTGACCTTTGGTGTAGCGAGAAAGCTTCCAATGGGCTAATTAAAGCTATGCAAAACCCGAGCCGTCAGTCAGCGGAGTCAGCAGAGGCAGTAGGTCACACAGCTCAGCGGAGGAGGATGGGGGTGTTCGACACAGTGCTCGCCACAGCGGGAGAATTCGGCCCTTACCAGAGGCGGCTGTACTTTGTGTTGTGTCTATTGTGCGTGACCGTGGGGGTCAGTGCTGTAGTGGTCATCATAGTGGTCGCAGAGCCCTCACACAGGTACCGGAAATATACTACCTCAGTGTCGAATCTTTCTCTCTATAAAGGTGTACACAAGCAACCTGGGGATGGGCGTGGGCTTTCCCCCGGGCTCTTCCCGGTTTCCTCACACGATAATGCTGGCCGTTGTCGTATAAGCGAAATATTCTTGATTACGGTGTAGAACACTAACGAAATAAATAAAGTAAATAAATAAAGGTATAAGCTGACCTGTAAATGAATTCCTAAAGCCGGTTTCACAAAGTGTGATTTGTTGCGTCAACTCGTCAAACTCGTCAAATTAAAGCATTAACAAAGCTATATGGCCTATGATAAATCGCTTTAACACGGTGAGATCTGACGAATTCTATACGTGTAATTTGCGTATATGTATGTATATATACTTTGTGTTTTACGTCGATTTTAACAAATTATCAGTGATATGACGACTATATGTATACTCTGTCTTCTTGTGGCAGGGCGAGTCGACCACTCCTGTTTCCTTTTTGCTCTAACCTCTCAGTGTATGATCCGATCCGGGACTGACCCCGGGTCTCCCGGCCCGGGGCGATCTAACAACCAGGCCACCGAGGCGGTCAGTTCCCGAAAAAAAAACAAAAAAAAAAAAACGTTTGTCCCCATTGGATATGTTATGTAAAGGTTATTGCTGTTTGTTGAGTAAGCCATTTATTTATTGCTTTGCTTCTCAGATTAGTGATACACAGCAACCCATGTATTATTGTATTAATCTCATCCTGAGTCAGAGAATTAATTACAGCTCGTCTCTTTGTTATCACTAGTGTTGAAGAAGATGTGTAACCCGTAAGTATAAGAGGTCATAAAGGTGTTGATCTGAACAGGACAAATCCGTTGCTATAAAAGGAACTTATGGAATATAGTTTACACATGCACGTGTCTGCATGACATTTGGCGTTCGCCATGATATATTTATTTATTTGGTTTGATTTGTGTTTAACACATTGCTCAGGATTTTTCTCACTTATATGAGGACTGTCAGGTTTGTAGGTGGAGGAAGCCGGCAACAAACGTCAGGAACCTGACTTAAAACAGTAGCCGAAAAAGCGAAAAATGGGCTCGAGTATGGCAACTCACTGACCACTGTATCCAGTGAGTTTGCCATACGTAACATTTGCCCATCCGAACCCGCCGTGGATCTCCGCCATTAGTGGGTCACGGAATGTATTCTGGCAAAAATATTAAGCGAGCTAAATTTAGACTAGAAACAGGTATATGTATGTATGCTTGGGGTCTTACGACGACAAAGTAACAGATATAGGTTTAAACGTTGTTAGAATGTAGGGGATGGTTTCGGTAACGCACCAGGTTGAAAGACGAATGATAAATAGCTCCCCCACCTTTGAAGCCTGTTGAATGTTAGCTCTACCAGTGAACCTGACAGCCGATTTAACAATGTTCTAACTAACGTACAAAGCAGCTCTTTACCTCTTGGTGCGTTAATACATCGACAGATCAGTTGAACCACAGACGTGCGTCTAGTTTATTGCAACATTTATTTCTTATCATTTTCTCGACTTTACCAGCATCGAAAAAGATTTTATTTGCGTATAATTGAGTGTAATGTATTTTATCACTTGTACAACTTTAGGCCAGGTCGCGTTCTCAGATACACCTGTATAAACCCAGCTGATGTCATTACTAAAGCAGCAGGCACCCTTCGCCAACTATGTCGACCAGATTTTTTCAGCATTCTTTGTTTTATCCAGCCAAGCAGCCCATTTTTTACCCAGCGGTTCCAGCCCACCGGGCAATGCCAATATAGCTCGTATCACTAGCCATAGGGATATGAAACCACACTGCATGCGTTCACAATTTCTCCGATATCTCTGTAAGTAAAAAATGTATATATTTATTTGTGATGAAACAGGTGCGCACTGCCGTCATATAAGAACGACACGCATGAAATTCAGGACGTGGATCATGAGCGGCTGGTCAACTTGACCATACCGACGACGCTGATCCAAGGCATCAAAGTGTACGACCAGTGTAACATCTACACATGGATTCCGGAAAATGAGACCACGGACATGCGCACTGGTGCTCCAAAAACAAAGGGGTGTGAGAACTGGGTGTATGATAAAACTCACTTTGAGTCAACAGCAGTTTCGGAGGTAAACTCCAAATCAAATGCTACGAAAGAATTTAACATTTAACTAATTCTATTTATTCATTTATTTGATTGGAGTTTTACGCTACATCAAGAATATTTCACCTACACGACATAGGACAGTATTATGATGGGAGAAAACCGGGCAGAGCCCGGGGAAAACCCACGAGCATCCACAGTTTACTGGAAGACCTTCTCACATATAAGACCTAGGAACTAATTCTAGTGCTAATATCTATTACCTTATATATGGTGTATATAGATGATTTGTTGATTTCTAGTATAGACTCGTCGAATTCGAATGAATCCAGAACAAACTCTATTTCGTAAACCGCGTTTAGACGATGCCATTTGTGCAATGTTACAATCGTATAGAAAAAGAGCATTTCCTGTTTTCAATCGAATTCAGCTAATGGGAATTCCGCATATTTTCTAATCCCGTGAGGTGGCGCTAGTGTAAAGCAGATTCTTGTTTGCCATAAAATCATTGCAGCGCAACGTCTACAGTGTTGCAATGTATCAGATTCTATTGTAACGTCATAACGTGTGTCGGGAAAGGAAAAGGTCCTACTGCCGGGCGTTTGATGGGCCCCCAATAAAGGAGTTAAGCAACTCGTTAACGACCCACGAGTAACGTCATCATTATTTGTGTGTGACGTCATGTTTGGCCAATCTAGGTCGTTATGAATCTCCGAGTCAATATTTGGAGGTTTTATCTGTTTAAATGTGAAGTAAAAATGGAAACGCCCTATTCTTGAAGCATTATTATATCGTAAGTACAGTCTTCTGTGGAGGAAAAACGTTAGTAGTCAGCTGGATATGTTTTATTGCTTTATTGCAGTTTCTTGTTTTATTACAGTTTTTATAGGCCTATTTACCTTTGCTTCTGTGCTGCACACATGCAAACAGTGTACTCCTGTGCATCATTTTTCATTTATATTTCTGGTGACTTCATGAAAATATGAAATCAGTTTTATTTACATCATGTGTCCAACTCTTAAAATTACTCGAGTAGCTTAACAGGTTTCCGTCGTAGGCTACCGACTCGAGTTTTCGTGCCTCACGCGCACGGGTCGCACTCGTAGTTCGTTGGCGAGTTGCTTAACCTCTCTCATAATTTGCTCATGGAGCCTACTCGTGTTACTCGAGCAGCCTAACAGCTTTCCGTCGCATCCACTTTAGTTCACCTGACAGGTCGTACTCGTAGCTGGTTGACGAGTTGCTTAACCTCTCTAGTGACTACAACCTCACAACGTGAAGGCAGCTTTGCCAGAAAAAAAGACCTGTTTAAAAAATAAATGGTTTTCAGACAATGCGAATGGTTGAATGCTTTACAGTTGAGTTAAACATCGCATGTCCTTTTTTCATTAGACTACTGGAATTCAACGGGTCGAATCTACAATCGCACAATGTGAGGTCAGCTTTAAAAAAATAAATCATCAAAAACCATTTAACATAAATATGAAAGAATTATATTTTGTTCCCTATTACTCAAAATGCATTTTCATCTAAGCCTATTATATAGATCATTATTGGCCAAAAAATTTTATTTTCATAAGCTACTATACCAACATGCATTTCTGCGATACCAAGAAAAAGGAATCGTTTGCTGAGCCGTTATTTGGGAAAGTGTACCCGCACCACAGAGATATGTTTGTTCTTAACAACACACAAGTGTCACTTCAAATAGCATATAACAAACATTATAATACTAGTGGTATGTATCGTGCATCTGTTGTTGTTTTTCTTCAGCTGGACATGGTGTGTGAGAAAAACTCACTCAGGTCTCATGCGAAGATGGCCTACATGCTGGGAAAAGCTGTCGGAGTTGTCGTGCTTAGCATCTTTTCAGACTTGTGAGTACCCTAATCCGGGGATAAAGGATGTATAAGCATCTATAGTGTCGGATTTGTAAGTATGCCTAACTAGAGGAGAGGAGTGGTATAAGCATGCATAGTTATAACTTTGCAACTATAACAGTTGCAAGTAAAGCTCGACTGAGATACGTGTGTTTCCACCCGACTGTATTTAGGGACTTCAAATTCGGGATTTGATTTAGATCTTTATTATTCTCTCTTTCGTGTCGCAATCTTTATTTACTATTTGCATAATTATTTCTTACATATTCCTTTAGGAATTTGCGTTTTAACATTGCCTTGGAAATGGGTCTTGCCATGATTGACTTGGGTGGTGCTTTAATGGTGCTATGCAAATGTCGCACTTGATGCTCAGATCTGCCTTTCAAGGCTATGTGTAAAGATACGAGCAACCCATTTCATTCAATACGTGAACATACTTCTTCACCAATGTGATTGCTGTGAGTTAAAGTCCAACTCGTGCTGGCTTCCTCACTGGTCATAGCCTGCATGGGAAGGTCTGCCAGCAGCCTGTTGATGGCCGTGGGTTTCCCCAGAGCTCTGCCCGGTTTCCTCCCACCATAATAAGAACACAGTAATGTACAGCTCATCTCTTAACCTTATTCCATGGTCAGATCCGGTTACCAATACAGAGTAGTCTCAAATTTTAAATTAAAGCTGTTATCCAACAGAGTTGCCGGCATCCACAATATTACCTATTTATCCCATCTGGTAATCCCATGATAGCTTTATGATAATACGAAAGAGAAAAACGCTGAAAAAATCGCAAAAGAACGAACTGGATTTGAATCCGTGACTAGCAGGTATCATGTACAATGGGCCTGGTACTAAAAACCAGCTTGGAAGTAGTTCAGCTTTAATCTTTCGCTCATTGCCGATAAGAAAAGACTGTGTAACAAGGGTGATCTCCATTCTCACAGTAAACTGCATTCAGCGATGTTCAGCTTTATAGTTATAAAGGTTTTCTATCACGTGGCCTCTAAATGTGGGCAAATTTTGATTTTTCGCACTTTGTGTAGTACATATCTGGACCATTGCACTCCTTAAGCTTCAGCATTACAGCTATAACGGTTTTTTATAACGCGACCTCCAAATGTGGGGAAAATTGCACTTTTTCAAACTTTGATCGTAATCTGCGTCAAAAATATACCTTGTAGGCAAAAAATAAGATCAGAGTCGTGATCGAGACGTCAAACTAATCCGGTAACATACTTAAAATACTTAAATTCCAAAAACTTTTGCTCACGTGACAACTTCAGTAATCAGCGCATTTCCACAGTTTTCAAGATAGGCAAGTGATTTTTGCACACGTAATTTGCCCCGACGTATTGTGTCTGCGTTTTAAGTTTAAGTTCGATGGGATAAACCCTTCTTGAGAAAATGACATTCAACGCATTCTATTCATGGCAGTATGGTGTCCAATGTACAATACCAGTTCTTGCAGAATTGTAATCCTGACAACGTGGAGCACCAGATAGTATGTTTGGTTAATCATTTTAAGCAATATTTAGAGATGATGTACTTTTTACGTAACTTCGGAGGTTAATTACATCCTAATTTGCATATCAAATTTAATGCGTGAAGTTAACTGAGTAGGGCTAACTACCTTGAAACATCAAATGGAATTTCCTCCCAACAGGTATACTCGTTCGTGAAAAGAAGATATTTTAAGCTTGGCAACGAAATTCAAAATGGTCGCTAAATCTCGTGACTTGTCAGTGGACACTTCAAAGTTGCTTTATATGTTGACTATCAAGACGCAAAGTTGGATTCTCTACCTTCAGTGGTTTGGGAGATAATAATAATAATAATAATAATAATAATAATAATAATAATAATAATAATAATAATAATAATAATAATAATAATAATAATCTGAACGATTTCAAGAGGTGTCCCACAGGGAACCTGTGTGCACCCCTAAATAACAGCTAACAAATTAGTTGTAATATGATCTTCATTACCTGTCACCTGCGAATTTCTATGAAAATAATATGTAATGTAATAGTATAACTAATACTACTCAGAAATCCCACAGATAAGCTCTGCATGGATTTCCCTTATATTTATCTATCGTTATGTTTCCAGAATAATAACTGATTTATAGTTGTACCACGTTTGTCCGACAAAAAGAACTGTGGTCACTTTGGTCTGTTTCCACCTCTTGTCCGAAGTAACAAAGGTTATAATATTTGTTGCCTTTTCTTTCAAACATCAAGCATACTAGCTGACTCTATGTACTAGTTAACCACCCCATGGACATTACTCACTCCTTTGAATTAATTTTCGCAGTTTGTAGTGGGAATAAACTGTATAACCTCCTGTATGTCTAGCTACTTCGAGACAGCAGAGGCATGATAAGGGTACATGTGGGTGACCCTAAAAAACTTGAACTTATAAACCTGCACGCATAAACCTGCTGTAGGTAATGTATTTAACAGCGAGTGTAATTTTGTTTTTCAGATTCGGCAGGAAAAAGCTGATGATCCTTTCTCTCGTCTTGTCTGTTGTCACTGGTTTTATCTGCGCTTGGGTCAATGACACCATCGCGCTCTGCATCGCCCTGGCCTTACTCGGCACTTCCAACGTAGGCGTATACACCACCATATTCATTATCGGTGAGATTTGTTTTGCCTACCAAGGCATACACAAAACGTTTGGATTTCATTTTTATTTATTTATTATCTATTTGATTGATACTTTACGCCGTACTCAAGAATATTTCATCTATACGACGGCGGCCAGCATTATGGTGGGAGGAAACAGGTTACTGGCAGACCTTCCCACGAATGAGATTTCATTTTTAACTCTACTGCCCGAAGAAAAGAAAATGTTATGTCCGTCCCTCTGCCTGTCTGTCTGTTTTTCTTCAAAACGTTACTCCTCCTACAGTTTATGTCAGATTTCAACGAAGCTTGGTTGAAGTGTTGACTACATCAGGATACATAATTTGTATTATCGGTTTTCCATTTCGATGTCCGTCTGTCTGTCTGTTCATAAAACATTTGTTGACATTTCTTTAAAAATGATACTAGATAGTGTTATAGTTTTTGTTCAATTTCAACAAAACTTGGTACAAGTGAATCAAGATACATATTTCGTAACATTGATTTTCAGTTCTGATTGTCCATTGTCCGTTATACATACCTAATTTTGTAATAGTCTCTGTGATAATTTTGTCTTAACCTGTGGAGCTACTGTCTCAATAGAGTATTTAAGTCGAGACATTTAATAAGCAGTTTAGGATGAGCCGTAATATATATAGGTACGATATAGTTCCTCAGCTCTCTCCTTGGGACGTGAAGTGGTTGTGTTTATTCTGTCTTGGCTGGGACAGTAAATTGTTCTGCATGCATTGTCTTTGTTTCTAGTCCATGCTAAATTCCCTAACAATGCATAAAAGGAGGAGAAAACATGAAAATGATGCCAAAAATGTGATGAAAGAGCGTCAAAATGTATTTACAAATATGGTCTTTAATATTTTGGCATCAACTTTTGTTATTTATCATCGTTACATAACAGTATTCTAAATAATGATGTGATGCATGTCTAATAAATTTATTTCATTGTAAATTTGTTCTTTACATCCAAGCATATGCATTCAACCTGACTTATGATAATATTTATGAAGATATTAAAAATATAAATATACAGGTTGAACACGTTTATTAGCTGAAAGGGACAAGTTCTAGTGCAACAATATTTATTAAACACGTGTTGCATCCTCATTTATGCCATCATTACACAAAGACTATGTAAACCAAAATGTACTCCGAAACACCCACCATACCAAAATTATTTTCTGGTGTCTTTCTCTCCTTAAAGAAAGATCGAATAAAATACTGAAGACCACATTTACAACTAACTTTTCGCTCTCTTTCATCTGAACTTTATGTAATTTTTATGTTTTCTCCACCTGTAAAAGGACGCCGGAAACCATAATCTGTCCAAATCCTCAAACTATGCAGTATTTGTCTAGAATTTTTTGTTGTATTGTAGGAATGGAGATGACAGGTCCCGGTAAACGATATTTGGCGGGCACGGTGCTGGATTTCTTCTTCGCCATAGGAGAGTGCGTCGTGGCTGGGGTAGGGTACCTGCTCCGTGATCGTAGCCTCACCCTCACCGTCCTGTTCATTCCGAACGTCCTTCTACTTCCCTGTCTTTGGTAGGTCACAATACTCGCCCCAGCAACGTGTGCCAACATGTAAGGTGTATAGCCTTTGTATGGACGTGTCTGTTATTCATAAACTGTTGATAAGTAACAAATTATCTGAATATATCTGAATATCGAATTTTCGAGTATTATGTAAATGTTGCAAACTGTTGCCCCTTTCGGTTCTCAGGCTGGTACCCGAATCACCACGATGGCTCCTACAACATGGACGGCAAAAAGAGGCCTTAAAAATTGTGCAGCGTCTGGCTCAGGCGAACAGGAAGGGGCTTGAAGATAAGAATGTGGACATATTAGAGGAAGAAGAAGAACCGAAGGAGAGCATTTTTGAAGTGTTGAAGTCTTGGAGAGTTACTTGGCGATTTGCTTTCATCTTTATGAACTGGTAAACACTGCCTAACAACCCTATCCCTCGAGAAGCCGTAACATGCGTTAAGGATATTTTTATTAAGATCTATATCTTGGAAAATGCCATCCCCCCCACCCTCAGAAAAAAATAAATTGCCGGATATTGAGGGGCGGAGACATAGAATTAATTATGCATTAGAAATGCATAACTTGACATGATCTGGATAATTTGTAAACTGGACAGTCTTCACTCAGTATTGACCGAAATTGTTTTAAAGACTACAAATGTAAATGTATAAGTTTGTGAATAATGCAATTTCCCTATAATCTGTTTTGATAATTTTTTCAGGTTTTCTGTCAGTCTGATGTTTTACGGCCTGTCTCTACGCAGTATGGACACGTTGGGAAATCCCTACCTTAATCTCTTCCTCTTCTCCCTCATGGAATTCCCAGCTTATGTCTTGGACATGATTCTGCTCAAGTTTATGGGTCGCAGAATCGTCATGTGTCTGGCCATGTGTTTTGGTGGAGTGTCCTGTATATCAGTCATCATCCCACTGCTCTATGGTGGTTCACGTGAGTGTCTCGTTTATTCCAGTAAGCCGATATAGACTGCTTGAAAAAAACATCTGGCTGTGTAATCACGAAACATACATCATTACCATACCCTCGACCATTACCACTTCTTGCTGGAGGGAACTGGCGCTCTAGAGCAGCGCAAAGGCTTCCGGGTGAGTCCCACCAGTGTGAGTGTGTGAGGGACAGTGAGTTCAATGGCAGCTCACGCTGACTTCATCTCCGGTCATGGATTTTCACTTGGCGGTGCCCGGTTTCCTCCCACCGTAATGCTGGTCGCCATCGTATGAAATATTCTTGAGAACGGCGTAAAACACCAATGAAATAAATGAATAAATCATTACAATAATTATGATTTCGTAACCGGCCGAAACCCCTACTTAAAACAGATTTTGTTTTCTGAGATTATATCCGGGTTCATAATTGTTGTTTCCATGTTCTTACAAATTGTAAGAACTTCGTATGTCTCTTCGCAGTGTCTGATTTCCCTCCTTTTTTCAGACACAGCAACAGTTGTTCTAGCCTTAGAACTGGTTGGTAAGTTTGGAGCTGCGATGGCTTTTACCACACTCTATACCTTTACATCGGAACTTCTGCCAACCACTATCCGAAGTCGTGGCATCGGGATCAGCTCAGCCTGCGCGAGGCTTGGAGGAGTCGTGGCTCCTTACATAGCAGATCTGGTGAGTTCGACACTAGCATGTATCAAATCGGTTTAGAAACAAGATGCAGGTTTCGTTATTTGTATATGAATGTGGTGTGTGGGCGTGGTTATGTCTTCCTTATTCTTAAATGTTAACCCAATTAGAGGCTTTCTAAGTGTTTCCCAAGCCAACGACCTCAGGAAAACTTTTTCTTGGACAGCTTTATTCCCCCCCCATGTATAATTTAAAGCCGGCTCATTCTACCATTTTTGTAAGCTAGTCTCTACGGATTCTTTTTCCCCCATCGCTGTCTTAGCAGTCGGGAGCGCTTGTAAATGCGTTCACGTGATGTAATATAAAGTTCAGGGAAATCAAATTGCCATCCACCAATATTGCAGACATATTGACCTCACATCTGTGCATCACATGTAAGAAACGTCTTCACCAACACAATCTGGTTCCCTTCATCCGTGCTTCACAAGTGGGAAACTTTTTCACTGAGACTAACTGGTTTCCTCTATCCGCGCATCACATGTGAGAAATGTTTTCACTAACACGAGCTGATTTCCCCCACCCATGCTTCATATATGTGAAACTTTTCACTGGCACAACCGTCAGTCTTGCTTCATTGTGGCAATCATATTTATTGACACAAACTGGTTTCCTCTACCCGTGCTTCACATGTGAGAAATGTCTTCACTGGAACAAGCTGGTCTTCCCCTCCCCACCCCTATATCCTTCCTATTTTAAAAACTTCTTCATTGAGACAAGCTGGTTTCCTTCACCCTTGATTCACATTTGGGAAACATCTTCACTGATACAAGCTGGTTTCCTCCACTCATGCTTCACATGTCGGGAACTTTTTCATTTACACAAGCTGGTTCCCCCACTGTTGCGTTAAATTAAGTCGTATAAGTAAAATATTGGGGAGCACGGTGTTGATCCCCAATAAATGAAATCAATCAATTCCCGTGAAACTGTCCCAAAGTAATATGCTGCATTTAATTAAAGAATCCCATTATACTTTTATATTGAAGCTATAATGTACTTTAACAGTTGTGTTCAATCCCACATTGCTGTGTGACATTGGCGATGATGCCCGGTAGACGGCACCCGCGTGGCGTTTGCGTAGTCAGCCGTAGGACCACTTTTCTGTACGTCACATGCGAGAAAGCTCGTTATTAACTTTCCCGGAGGTTGGAGGTTTTCGCCAGACTGCCTGGTTTTTTTCACCCATATCAGATAATATAAGCAATACCAATATCACCGTGACATGCCTGTAATATTGCCGAAGTCGTGTTAAACTATAATCATTCATTCGTTCCTTCTTTGTGTTTAAGACCTAAGCCGAAATTTGATGTAGACTTTGAAAGCTATGTGTTGGCATTGTTAGTGTAACATTATTTATTAGACTAAGTCTTGACTGACACAATTATGCAGTGGTTGATGGCCATTAAAACGGTCTGACAATCACTCTCCATTACTTATCGCCACCAAGGCCACGATAGCTGTGGAGGTTGCTGAATACAGTTTTGTTGAGGGTACTTTACAAGCCCGTATTGAAATAAAACAGAAGGCGCATGCTTTGTACACGCAGATGTTTTCCCACAGACTAGTTTTACATGACCTACACGTAGTGTTCAAAGGTTTAGTTTATCACCGGGATACGTGCCTAAGCTCTTGAGCCTGTTTACGAAGCAGTGACTGTCGCAGACTGTGCCTGGCCAAAGTTCCATGACAACTTTCGGGGGCCAAGACAACATTTAATCGAGAATTATCGACATCGATAAAGGAATAATCGATATAGATACATGGTAGGTATATATTGATAGCAGTAATTCATTTATCGATATCGATAAATAAATTAACAGCTACTCTGAGATGTCGTGAAGGAACATTCATTATAAATGATTTATCGATAAATCATTTATTGATATCGATAACTCATTTATCTATATCAATAAATAGTCCTAATTATGGTTATCAATATATGATTTATTCCCAATTATTTATTTATTTATTGATTTGATTGGTGTTTTACTCCGAACTCAAGAACATTTCGCTTATACGACGGCGGTCAGCATTATGGTGGGAGGAAACCGGGCAGTGCCCGAGGGAAACCTACGACCATCCACAGGTTGCTGGCAGACCTGCCCACGTACGGCCAGAAAGGAAGCCAACATGGGCTGGACTTGAACTCACAGCGACCGCATTGGTGGGAGGTTTCTGGGTCATTGTGCTGCTCTAGCACGCTAACCGATTGAGCCACGAAGATCCCCTATTCACAATTTAATTCCCGATTAAATGTTAATTTGCCCCTGAAAAAACAACATACAGTGAAGAGATACATCACAATGGTGTATATGCTGGATACAGTTTTCAGACAGCGTAGTAAAATGTGGCCCAGATTGTTCAAACGCTAGCTCGATGCTATTATCGAGCCCTTAGCCAATGCCATCGCATGTTCAGATCAAGTTTTGGCTGATTTGTCTGCGACTTTCAGTCAAGGGGTTTGTCACATGCCTGACGAAAATCGTTGGTTTACTCTGGATACTGCGGTATCCTGACTGCTGTCCTAGAAATGAACACTTTTTCAGCACCACGGTAAACATTAATGAAATAAAAACATGAATGAATTGAATGTTCTTGAAGACAGCTTACATAAACCATTCTAACATTTTACAGTAGATACGGTCTGCCCATGGAATTCATGTTATAGTCCTCGTCACCTTGTCATTTCCAGGAGGACTTTATGGACGGCCCTGTTGGGATTGCATTGCCGATGATCTTTTATGGAGGCATGTCCATATTTTCCGGGTTGCTCAATATCTTCCTGCCGGAGACTAAAGGCCAACCAATGCCGGAAACAATAGAAGATCTCAACAGCGGCCTTAGGTATGGTGCGCTTGGCCGTAGTTGTTTGTCTTTATGAGACCATGAGACCATTCAAGTGTAGCAAATCTCTTCTGGGATAGAACCCATTTATGCGCCGATTTATTCATTGTAAAGGGTCTGAAATATTCATTATAAAGGTCCAGGAACATTTTGATAACCATCTTGGTATGTCTGTATTTAATCCACGAATTCTCTAGTGGTAAGGTAGGTAAAATGTGGGCAAGGTGGACATTCTTGGGGATTACTTGGCTTTTTTATTAGTCTACTAAAAATTGAAGATTGTGACCTAGGCCATACCGGTACCTCTGTTTTTCTCATGATGTAAACCAGGTTTTGTTTTAGAGAAATTGCGATTTATGTACCACTGGCATTTTAGCTGTGGTTTGAACCCTGAAATGATTCATGTATGCATGTATGCATCTCTGCCTATCATAGGCCTAAAATGACAGATTTTGCTTGTTGTAAATCGATTCACAAAGTACTTTTGAGACGAAACTTTTGACAATGCTTTCCTATGTACAACAGTTATTTTGTTTTTTCTGATAGGTGTTTTGCGGTTGTTTTGGTCTTGAATTTTGTGTGGTCTTCCTGGCATGCTGAGAGAATTCTTCTGTTTTCATTGGATTCTTCTTGCTGCTTAGATGCATGTGAAGTTCAGGAATTAAAGATTATAGTGATTACATGTTAGGCTGTGCAATATGTGCGCACTTCTGACCCAAGACCAATCATACGCCTGATTTTCAAGACCAAATGTACGCATTATTTCCTTTGGAGTTAGGGTATCAGCTAAGACATAACAAAACCATGGTACATTGCTTTGAAGCTGCTATATTCCCATGAGAGCTGTCTTTTGTTATGACACTGGTGCATTTATCAACTTGTTGTGACTTTTACCCAATTTTCATGCTTCCAGGTAGAATCCCGAGATCACGGAAAGAAGTACACAAGCTTCCAATACCCTCGCTTGTTTGATCCCAGCATCGCCATCTTTCTGAGTACAGGTGTATTAAAACATGTGTTCGAGCAATTATTTGACGACTTTTTGTTCATTTCATTTTGATTTATTTGTTTATTGGATTGGTGTTTTACACAGTATACGAGGGCGGCCTTTATAGCCCGGATTAAACTCTCGACCCTAGGGAGGTTGCTGACAGAGGAAGCCAGCCATTTGAAGACTTATAGCCTTTCCAGTCTCCTTGTTTGCGTACTTTTATGAAATGAATGACCTTTAATTGACTATATTTTTGCAAATTCGCTTGACTCTATTTTTGCCAAAAAAAAAAACTCCTCCGTTTGTCCATTATTTTGCATATTTTTTTTAGTAGGGAAGGGTCTTCCTGAAACATGTTGACATTAGATATATTATTGCATTGTCTATTTTCGGAAAGAAGGTTACCTTTTGTTCAATGTTAGTTTGCTTATCTGCTGAAAGGTAATATCTTATTTCACCCTTTTATTATATTTTCTGAGTTCATTTTCATGTTCATTATTTTTAAAGCAAGGAGGGGTCATTCTAGTACATTCTAGTTGGCAGTAGGCTGACTGTTACATCGCCTGTTTGTGGAGAGACGGTTATCTTTTGTTCACTGTTATTTTGCTTACCTACTAAAACCTAATATCTTCACAATTTTGCTGTATTTACGTCAGTTTTATGGGATTTGCTAAACCTTTCTGTCTGTAAAAAACAACCGGTGACATGATGTACGACGTATGACTTTGTCAATCTGTGACACTATTTTATTGCAAGAAATGAGGTATATTTTATCTGAAACCCCGTCAGGAATTTTCTGAAGAATACTCCATCTATTGCAAACCGTATTCTGTGGATTAATAAAACGTTGTTCATATACACGCTGCAACTCGCCTTACAACTAACCTGTAACGTCATTTTTGTCAGAGAGCAGGTTTTTTCATGTTTAGCGAAACGGAATAGTGTGGCGATTTAAGATTTAACTCAGTACATTTAAATATATATAGAGCTGGAACATCAGTAGGTTAGTGATACAAATTATAGATATGTTTTCAGGAACATCTTCGTGGGCAGTAAACAGGACAATGAACTTCTATCCAGATATTTGTATAACATCTCTGGACTGATGACGTCAGTGACCTTGACTTTTCGTGAATATTGGACTTGTCATTACAGAGTTTAACTCTGGATACCTGCATATATTTTACTAATTTTGATGCCTATTTCCCCACTCTTTTTGTGTGCATGGGCATAGCTCCATGATTGATTGGTTGATAATATGTCAGTATAGTTTTTGACTACTGAAAGTTGTTGCCACAGTTACAAGAAATCTGGTTTCTTGTAAGTAGAGCTTTTATTGTGTTTATTGACTATTAAAACTTGGTATATCAAACAGTTGGTAACTAATAGTTGTGCTAGGGTTAAACTTTGAGGACTAAATTCTGTTGTTAATTCACATTCGATGTTGGCTGCATTTCTTGGCATTTAGGACAAGAAATAACCATAGTTATCCTGAATACTATTCTGAGATTAGTATATGGTAGTGAGGGATGAGTTATTACGTAGTTATAGTCTTGGAAGTCGGTTTAAAGTAGGATTTGTAATGTTACACTGACAACATCGGTCGGAGAATTTAGCATTACGTTGTTGTCGTTGTTATACAAATTCTGCGGTTGTAGACTTCGTTTTGTCAAAGGTTACCTTGAGACTGTGTCCTAGAAGTACTCAGGGAAGTATTTTATAGCAGTACTTACCATTGAAGGTTTGGTTTTAAGGTACATTTTTCGTGAAGTTTACTCTTGAAAATCGTCATACCGTTTTCTTGGGCCAACCATTTTGTGCGAGAGCATGTTTCATGCATATGGTAATTTCTTTGCATGTATCGAATATTGTGCATGCGAGATAAGTTTTTGTAAATTAAAGTCATTGATAAAAGAAGTTGATACTTCTTTTGGTGATTTTAATGGCGGATTTTTAAGTCAGACATTACTTGAGTGGTTTTGAACGTTTGGAAGGAAAAAACTTATTTTCCACGTCAAAAGCAGTGATAGGATTTTAGCATGTCTGTGACTGACATGTACCTATTTTGCGGATTAGCCAATCAAATTGTTGGATTCGTACTTAGACTCCGCCTCCTTTGTTGGAAATGTATAAAAGGTGCGTCGGAATGCATATTCATGAGATGGTCTCGAAGGTCGAACAGTACACAACGTACGTATCTGAGCTTAAGTCAATATAAATTAAATAATTCAATATACATGCCATAAATTGTTGAATGAAAACAAATGGTGCCAAACCTTTTCGGTGATTTCATAAAATTGGATGCCATTAGTTGTGCGCGTTAACCTTTACGAGAGGCGGTGCTGCTGAGCAGATCGGTTCCGTCATCAGTGACAGCTGCAGTTCTCAAGTGCAGATGCACTAGGATCCACGGATGATACGTTGACAGGGTCAGTCGTAGGATCGCTCAAGAAGAAGTTTCGACGGTATTTAACGTTAATGTGGATAGAGTATCTCTACATACTTATGGAACTATCAGGAGTGCAGAAGCACTCGGATCCACGGACGATACGTTGGCGGGATTGGCCGATGTGGAATTTCTAGAGGAGTTTCGGCTGTGTTTAACGTTAGGTGGACAAAGCCTCTGTAGATACTAGGAGAAGTATTAGGAACTGCGGAGCCTCTGCGGTAATAGGTTCACCATAAGACTGAATCAGCATCAAATTTGACGCCACAGAAGTGATATTTCCCCTATTGTACATAGAGGCAAATCAAACTGTTATTGTTTGTTGTTGAACTGAATATTCTGTCTGGACCTTCATCAATTCATAATAACTTTACCACTAGATTTCTTGGTTTCTCTTCTATCTTGGGAACTGGTTTGGTTGGATAGCCATATACACACGTGTTGATTTAATGCATTGGCCAGGAATACATCAAGAAAGCGAAGCGTGGAATTGAAAGGACAGGAATACTGTGAGGTGAGTAATTATGATCTGAATATATATATAAAGACCACCGGAAAATAATGCTGCATACTGCATAGCAACACATTTCATGCTTCGTGCAGTCACGCATTCGACCTGAAAGTCATTTTCAAGGAAAGTGATCATTATTTTGGCTGTACTCAGCTATGGGAGAAAAAAACAGAAAATCTATAAGCCCACCTGAAACTAATCACTTTATGGGTACATCAATGTAATATTTAACTGTAACCTGAACATTGTAAAGAAACTGACAATATTGTAGATGAAACATCACCAGAAACATTTGGAAAGAAAAGGCAATCTCCACCCAAAGACTCGACATCATTGCCGATGCGTTAATTTCAAGCAGGGCTACTAATTACATGTACTGCGAATGTAGCAGATGTTAGGGTGCTTTCTAACTGATTGTTCAACGACATTACTGCATTCAGTGGTAAACGTTTGTAAAGGCTGTAACAAAGCTTGGCCAAGATCTCATTTTCTTAGTAAATACCACGCCAGCAAAATCACAATATGAATCTTGTTTTATTGCGTATTTTATGAGACTGCAACGGTTAAATCTCACAGTCATTGCAACAGTGTGCACGGAAGTTGTAGGAAAATTACTTCAAACTTGGGTGATAGGATGATTTGAGTACTTGAATATGGCTTTAAAGTTTTATGTAATGTGAGTTTATGGAGTTTCACAAGTCTTGTTTTACCTTATGGTAATATTGTAATCCTTCTCAATGGTATATTGTTTTCCGGTTGGTTTCCGGGCTACTGTTTCTGTTGTTCTGAAAATGGCACCCATTCCGGGTCTTTTTCATCCTTTATCGTCGCAGGTAGTCGATCCTTGACCAGCGACTTCGCGAGCTTGAGTGCGGCCCCCCCAGTGTTGTATTGCTGGGCTTCTATAAACTACTAAAAACTGGTATTCTCCACTAATAAACCCGTATGCGTGAGATACGTGAGATTTTAAATACGATGCCCGGTTTAGCAACAAACCAGTTGGAGGATCAAGTTGTGCCAAACTTAAATGCTGGGATATTCACATTTTTGTACCAAAATAGCGGCTCATTTACGTTTATTTTTAGTAAAATGGCCTTGTGAAACTTTCACCTCACCTACTTTTTAATACTTACTTCATTTTGAATCTGAAAGATAAAAAAGTTTTTCAAAGCATTGTTGAAAGTATGTATTAACCTCTGATATTTAATTTAATGTATGAAATTAATTTATATTTAATAGTTCATAAATTTCATAATGTCATACAGCATCTGTTTTACAACAGATTGAAAAGTGGATATATCACGGAATGTACAAAGAGGTTTTCACTCCTTATCAGGATATTTAGGTAACAGGCTGGTACCATCACATGATGTAAAATGTATAACGTACTTACAGTTACATGTACGGAAAGATTTCCTGTAAAACCAAAGAGGGTATTTACAATTTCATCCAAGTGATTGTCATAAGTGTTATTTGTTTGTGTTTGTGTTTGTGCCATAGGTAATCGTCCAAGGCTCGGATGAAGTCTTATAATAATAATGTGTTCCAAGCAATTTCGCCCTAAAATACCCTGGAAATAAACTTTCGTGGAAAAAAATTAGCGTCTATTTCAAGATTATTACAATAAAATGGGATATAAGGTAAATATAACGGCCATCATTGGCTTTCTCCTGTATTACACTGAAAGATTGTCAACATCTATGAAAACATTTTGAGTTTTGGACAAAATTTGGACGAAATTCAATGGGTTTATGTTTTTCTGAACATATAAGACCTTCGGTAAAACTATATATGTAAATACATTCGCTTGCATTTTATGAGATCCAGCTACTTGTATTACATGGTAATAGTGATCGATGCGGTGGGTTCCTAACCTAGTTTGTGTGAGAAGAGTTTTTTCTTACTTGTTCGTGTATACACTCATGCAGATTAGAGATTACGATCTCCTTGTCCCATCATCTGTGATGCCGCATAAATCGGGTCAGTGGTGTTTGGATTGTACAACAATACACAATCAACATACCGAAGGCCATCATTGTTATCATCCAGTGTTCTACAAGTATGCGTTACATTGTGTACTGTAGACAGTGAGTATACATAAGTATAGACGGTAAGCCGCACTAGGTGGACAGGTAACGAAGGTTGCATTTGGCCAGGCGTTTACTCCGTGGAGCCCCTGACGGTAAAGTGAAATAACAAAAATGATAGATATACGACTGGTACTCTGTAGGTGCCTGCAAGTCTATATGCTATTCGCAACCCATTTCTGGTTCAGTCAGCCATAAGCCGAACATGTTGTGGATGTTTTTTAAACCTCATGCACCTTCTTTCCCACGTACTGTCCTTTTAAAATGATCGAACTGCAGAAAGCGACAGGATTGTGATTTTAATGTTGTGACAAGGATAAAAGTCGTTGTCATATGTATTTAGTACATTTGCTATTCTGTTCGTCAGCTCATTTATTTATTTGATTAGTGTTTTACGCCGTACTCAAGAATACTTCACTTATACGACGGCCGCCAGCATTATTGTGGGAGGAAACCGGGAAGAGCCCGGGGGAAACCCACGACCATCAGCAGGTTTGCTGGCAGACCTTCCCACATACGGTTGGACAGGAAGTGTTCTATAGTTTAGATCATACATGTATGTATATTAACAAACATGTTCTGGATCATACTACAACTACTTTTAATCAACATTATGACGAACAAAATGCATCTTTTTTTTTTAAATATGTTCGAAAACGTGAATTCTTAAGTGTGGGTTTTAAACACTATTCTGCAATCCTAGTTAAAACTACAAAAAACTACAATGCCAAGTGAACTGGATATGTTTTTGAACCTATACTATCTATAAATATGGACCGATTTGTTATGACAGGGCATTATGTTGAATGCGCTCGGGAAATAACCGCGAGAAGTTTTATGTAGGGAAGCCCCTGAGCTCTTGAGGAGAGCATATCGCCAAGCTACGTGTACTGCCCTAAAATGACAAAAGAGACAAATATTTACATACCCTAAATATACTTTCCACCGTGGTTTCTTGTGGTACGTGTCCATGAATACATTGGCTATAAGTTTAGTCCAATTCTCTCCAAATATGCTTGTATTTAAAGCTGAACATCAGTCATATATCGCAGACAGCCTCCAGGGTCGCTTCTGACTTAATTTTAGATACGAATTCTATAAATTTCGAATGGGTTATTTTTTTTTTTTATCAGATATGATGGATATAAAACAGTTCTGAGGTGCGAATTGCCTTGGAGAGTCTGTTTTCAAGGATAACGGTTTAATTAATAGTGACATTACAATCAGTTGACGCTACAACAGCGTGCTAGAACCTTTCTTGCAGAAAAATGAAGTTTGACGATCTGTTGGTACACCTGGGCGAGTTTGGACCATACCAGAAGCGCCAGTACCTGCTGGTGTGTTTACCAAAGATCTTCACGGGATTCCAGATGGTCATCTCCGTGTTCATTGCTGGGGTGCCAAATCACAGGTAGACGCTTCTCACTGTTCTCACTTATAACGCGTTCCAGTATCTAACATTTCTTTTTCTGACTTTTTATCAGGTTTTACTAATATCTCGCTGATTTTATTTATTTTTTGGATTGTTGTTTAACGCCTGGAATACTTAGCCTCAAGAATTTATACAAAGGCGGTCATTTTTATGAGAAAAGGAAGACGGAATGCCCGTGTAAAACCACGCATCTCTGGTATGCTACAGGCGAGATTTCCCACATGTGACGTAGAGATAGGCATATCATATGGGTGCATGACAATTTGTCTTCAACGAACACAAGATTGCCGAAACGGCCCATAATGGTACAGTGGACACTATTGCTTGGGAGCCAGGCATCTGCTATCCGCAGTTGATTTTGGTTTTGTGTGTATAAAAACTGGCTTCATTCAACAAATAAAGTAATAAGAAGTGTTTTAGATAATAAAACAGATGCGACCCAGAGCACAGTGGTAAAACTGTATTTCCGTAGGTTTAGATCACAGTAAATAAAATTGATGCCCTCGGTTTTCTTCATGCACATAGATTCTTACCTCGGATTTATAAAACATATCATCTGCGTGACATTTCATCCGTAAGGGAAGCAACATATTTGGTCAGTATATGTTTTTTGACTGTTTTCCGTAAACAGATGCTCCATTCCTCAATGGCAGAACCACACTTATGCGGTACAAAATGAAATACATCAACTTTATGTCAACGCTTCCATTCCGATGGATGTCGAATCAACAGGTCTGTCTTATAGCCGATGCCATCGCTACGTTCCGGAAGGACTCGATCCATTGGTCCCACCGAATAGCAGTGCTCGTGACTCCAGCACCACAGAGTGCACAGCGTGGGTTTATGATAAATCCATCTTCGAGACGACCATTGTGACCCAGGCAAGCTCTCATACAAAAATCACAAGCTGGAAAAAGCTTTCTGGAGTTCAATTATGCACAGAAACGCGACACGAAGAGACAGAAAATAATATGTACTAACGTTAATTATCGAAATGACATGATATTAAGGCTACACAAACTGTTAGATCGCACACTGGGTTAAAATTAATAAGCAAGGACTAGAAATGATGCGGTGTGATTTAGGAGCTCCAAAATCAAACACTTGTGGAACCAACACAAAACGATTTTACAAGAGCTTGATATCGTTCACGTATGAATAATTTTCATGACAGGAATTCCTGTGTAGTATAATTTGTAAATAGACCAACAAAACAGTCCCGATGTCCAAGTGGCGAATCTTCTCATTTACTTTGGTCACAACAGTATTTCCTCATAAAACCATTAGACATGAAAGAGTCAACGAGTTATCCTTAAAAATGGCATCGTTTGATTCTCATACGTCTTGACTTTGTAGATGGACCTCGTGTGTGATAAGAAATCTTACAGATCGCATGCGCAGATGGCTTTTATGGGCGGTGTCCTCATCGGTTCAATGGTGTTTGGAATTCTGGCTGATATGTAAGTGCCTTTCCTGTATAAGGTATAAAAGATTATAGCACGGAGAGATATTTGGCAAATGGTCACAGGCAAACCGATGAAGTCTGGGGCTTCGGTTAATTGACCTCAGTTAGGGATTTACTCTCACTGGCCATGTAAGTGTGTCTCCTATCCCCGTGACTTAAGCAGAGTTATGTATACAAACCAGTGTTGTCAAATGCAATTGCTTTGGTGTCAGTCTCAAAATAGTTTATATTCAATACCCAACGATATGAAAAGAGTGTAAATTGACCAGTCCTGTCGGATGATTAGTCGAGCAGAACATTCCCAGTTTTTGGCAAGGATACAATGTAAAAGACTACAGCCTAGAATGTAAATCAGCGACGATGTCCATTGATAGTTGGCAAAGGGTCAAATGTACGTGTAATCAGTGAAATGAAGACTCCTGTCAACTTCCCTTATTCAATTGGGGATTTATTCTAACTGCAATAGCCCGAGCGGCCTCCCACCGAACAAGTTTCACGTTTTCTTACATGTTAACGTTTGACCTCATAGCACTGTCCTTAAATTTGCGAGCTCCGAACGGTCCGAGCCTGGGGTACTGACGGATGAAATTTTTCGCATAGTTTACGAACAGCCGATAGGTGTCCAAGTCACTCGGTGAGATGCCAGTGAACCCTGATTTTTTGTCTGGTATGCGTCCGCCTCCATTTCCTGAAAAACACTCAAATATATACCTGAAGCGGTGAAACTTTGAAGCCTGTCCTATAAAATGATACGACCCAACAAGGGCTACATGTAGTCATGAAAGGGTGAGGCATGACAATAAAATGTCTCACTTTCTTATGGGCAACAAAAAGTACACAAAAGCAAGCTGATCATAATAATGCTGGCTGCTTGTTTCAGTTCCTGGATTTCAGAAGATGTATCACTAACAAGAATAAATTCTAAACATATTTGGTTGTATATGCACAGACTTTATTAGCTTTATTTCTATATGCCGTTTACTTTATTTGTATTCTTGGAATGGGAATACACACTGAAACTTCAATATGTCCTTGTATTGTTGCATATGTTTCTCTGTGCATTAGACTTGGCCGGAAAACTTGCATCTGCATCGCCCTGACTCTTCAGACGACGAGTGGGGTGGCTGCGGCGTTCGCCCCCGAGTTTTACAGCTTTTGTCTCCTCAGGCTCCTGAATGGCGCCTCAAATGCTGGTCTGATGATCAACTCTTTCGTGTTCGGTAAGTTTTGGGACGCTTTCCCCTCATGGTGTTACACCAAAATTTCTGAAACGTTCATGTGGTTTGGAGCAGATATATATGGACAACAGTATGGCGTAGTGTGTCTACTGCAATAAATTTCCAAAAATAGGGGCAATGCCATAACAAAGTCATGTTTTAAATTCTGGAGCTAGCTTTCGTAGAGTCAGCGGTTTAAGCGTGTTTCGATGGAATTTGCCAGCTCTTGGCAATTTGGTGTGTGTTCTATGACTGGGCTACACTAATGACTATGGGACGTGATGAATAAAAGCACAACAGGTGATATAAGAACTACTGCAATTGAAGCGCTTTTGGTTAGCTTATAAATTACCATGGCATACGATATGGATACTTATTTATTATACGCGTCCAAGACTTTCGTGGCGTCTTTCCAACTTCATTAAAAATTGTATTAACAGAATTGATATGAACATAACTAATACAATAATAAAAAAACAAACAAACAAACAAGAGAAAAAAAAACTCAAGCAAACAAAGAAAAAGATGTATATACTGAGGTTAATGTATCCTAAAATATAAATGGGTACATTTTCTGAATTACTTGTATATTTTTTCCTGATACAGTTACGGAAATATTGGGACCCTCCAAACGCCGATGGGCTAGCATTCTCATCATGTATTTCTTCACCTTTGGTTACATCATGCTTGCTGGATTGGCTTACCTGATCCGGAACTGGCAGTACCTGGAAATCGCTTGCTCAGCTCCTGGAGCCGTATTTCTCATATACTGGTTGTAAGTAATTGTTACCAGCTGCAAAAACCAACGCACTTGAGCTTATAAATATCTTTGCATTATATTATAAAAGCATTTACCATATAAGAGACAAGAATATAAATAAGTTAAAAAGTTGAGTTATTCAGGGTCAATGATACCACACAAATGTTATCCAGAAACGATCACACCTGGATTCTGTGACACTCTTATACCCCTCTGCTTTAATACAAGTGCAAAATGATCTATGGGAATTTTACAATATGTGCATGGAAGCTGTAGACATTTTGAGGATCTAATGCCCTGATGATGTCAAAACAACAGATCATTTAGTCATCGGATATTTATATACGTTTGGAACTTCTTCTCAGTCATGTTTCATGAAAGGTGTACGGAAGAAGACGTACTGATATGCTTGTCTATATTTGTATATGTAAACATATATAATTTTGTTCTTTCACTGATTATTTGCTGTCAGTGTCCTCCCAGAATCTCCTAGATGGCTGATCGCGAAAGGAAAGAAGGACAAAGCCAAAACTGTGCTGCTGCAGATGGCTAAAGCGAACAAATTGCCTCTGACCGACAAAATGTTAGATGAAGTCACACTGGAAAATGCGAAACAAACTGAAAATTTTACGAAAATATTTACATCAAGAGTGCTTGTTTTCCGGGCCGGAATTTCATTTTTGAACTGGTACGTGACTCTTATTTTGTATCTTTTCAGATGTTATTTTCCCTCAAGAATAATTCCTGCAAAAGTAAGTGAGGAATCAGTCAAAATTTAGTGTATTCTATGTGTTAGGCATCTCACATTTCCAGCATTATTTCGCTTAAAAGAGCGGACCACCTTCAGACAAAGCATGCGCCATCTAAAAGCTCATGTCGTACTGATTCCAAATGTTAGCATGATTTTTAATATATGTGTTTCTGTGAATACAATACAAATAAAGACCGAGCTTCAACTTTCGACCTTTTGGACAATATTGAACATCACCGATTCTTTGATGCTGTTAAAATCAGTCTTTAATTGTATTTTATTTAATTCTTGACATTCTTTGACAGCAACCCGATGTGGGCTTTTAGAAAATTCCACATGAAAGGTGATATTAAATACTAAGCTTGCTTGCGCTTATGTTGACAGAATAAATATCAGCGCGATGTACTACGTTTGCTCTGATGTGTTGATGGAACGGTTGTCGACCTGATGCGCTACGTTAGCATGCTCTGCTTTGTTGGCAGGATTGTTGTTAGTATGATGTACTACTGTTCTGATATGTTGACAGGATGGTTGTCACCTTGATATGCTACAACTCAGATGTGTTGACGGTATGGTTGTTAGGATGATGTAGGCCTACTACGTTCACATGTTTTGGTTTGTTGATAGGATGATTGTCAGCGCCATGTACTACGTTTGCCTGCTGTGTGTTGCAATACTACACTGATATGTTGACTGGGTGGTTGTCACCTTGATATGCTACGACTCAGATTTGTTGACGATATGGTTGTTAGGATGATGTAGGCCTACCACGTTTACATGTTCTGCTATGTTGATAGAATGATTGTCAGCGCCATGTGCTACGTTTGCCTGCTCTATGTTGCACTAATGCACTGATAAGTTGACAGGGGGATTGTCACCATGATGTACAACGTTTACATGTTCTGTTATGTTGACAGGATGGTTGTCAGCATGACGTACTACGGCTTATCTCTTAATAGCGGCAATCTTAACGGAGACATCTACATCAACTTCCTGTTGTCTGGCCTGGTGGAACTCCCCGCCTACAGTTGCCTGATATGGGCTCTGAATCGACTGGGCCGTCGCTCTCTGCACTCCTCTATGATGATCATGGGAGGCCTGGCCTGTGTATCTACCCTCTTCCCGGTCCTGTACGGCGATGAAGGTACTAATCCCCTCCATATTGTGTAACTTGTGAAAAAACGAAAGCGTGAAAAGTTGGCAATGTTTGGTTCCATGAATATGAGCATGATGTTCCCAAATAAGAACGACAGGTTCACTGATACTTTATTCTTCTTCTTAAAAAAAAACACACACAACAGTTCATGGTACAACAGAGTTATATTCTGTCGCCACAGACGATCGAAGTTCGCACATTCACTTCCAGTTCTGCCTGATTAGTCTACTGCTCTTGATCAGGAGGTTTGTACGGTACCTGGCAAAATTTGGTGATTTACTAGCAGATACTCCGGTTTCCTTCACTCATAAACCCGAGCGACGTCCTAAAAGTTTAAAACCCTCTTGAGTACCACGATAGAAAGGATAATACAAGCTGAAGATTTAAACTCTTTTGTGAATACAAAAAGCGAAAGTTTGCCTCGGTTTGTTTCCAGCACACCAATGGATCACCATAACATTAGCAATGGTTGGGAAATTTTGCGCCACTGCAGCTTTCAGCACCGTGTACGTGGTGACCTCGGAGATTTTCCCGACTGTCATCCGGAACGCGGCCATGGGAGGAGGATCCATGTGTGCTCGGGTTGGCGGCATGGTGGCCCCATACATCGCTGACTTGGTAACATAGTCTGACATATTTTTGCGCTTTTTTTTTATTTAAAAGGCTAAACTGCAAGCATGTGAACTGTTCGAGAAGAGCGCTGAAGGAGAAGTTAGAGCTAATGTCATCTCCAAGTGTACATGTCCTCTTCTCTCTCCCTCCACACGCTCTGCTTTATTTACTTCTCTATTTACTTGTGTTTTTATGCACCGTGGTCAGAAGTATTACTTTTACATTGCAGTGGTTAAATTTATATATTTATATATGTATTTATATGTATCGCCAAGCAACTGTGAATTAAGTCTTATTTTATCCCACATTTATATGCTCTTTTTGGGAGTTCTATACACTATTAAACCCCAGCTTCGGCGCAACACATGTGAACTAGGGCGCTTTCTGTAACTATTTTCCTTTGCTTTAACAGTTAGTAGTTTTACACAGCATACGCTCTTTGTGGGTCAAAACAGATTCGTTGTTGATCACCGGACATGTTCAGAGAGTCCAGCAGTTGAACGTTTTGAATACCCGATGGGTTTATACTCTCCCACAGGGGGACTATGTGGGGGGCAAGATGGGTCAGGCTGTACCCCTGGTCACATTTGGTGTTTCGGCTGTGGTGGCCGGAGGTTTGTCTTTACTGCTTCCAGAAACCTTCAACCGGAAGCTACCGGATACCATCGAGGACGGGATTAACTTCACAAGGTATTTATCGCTTAGAACCGGGTTCTTCATCAAGCATTCTGAATAATATTGAAAGTTTTGCCGTTAGTTTTTGTTGTACTTCAAGATGGCTAAAAGATAGCTTTAGAATGTTATATTGGATATGCGAATATGCACCTGCAGTTCCAGTAGGAAAGAAGAAGACCTCGTATGAATGCATTGCAGATCAGCATGTATGCTTCGTAACAAACGCTTATAACAAACTCTTATCGCATCTTAAGCCTGAAGATTCTGTGATTCAGCTACTGGGAGAATTCATTCATACACTTTGTTGTTTTGAGAGAACTTATCTTTTGGTGACTGGGACATCGCTTGCTCAAAACGAGGCTAAGCAGTTTACTGTAACTCCTTCACAAGCGGAAGGACGGTCGTAACGCATTAAATTTGCCAAGAATGGGTCGTCTCATTGAGCTTTATATGACAGAGATTGACTCATTGAATCATAAGATACAGAAACGTTTTTTTCAGTTGTACGTTATTTCAAATTGTGCTGTGCTCTGTTGTGTTAGGTTGTACACATATGCATATTTGTTATCATTTCAGAAAAGAGACAAAGATCGATACAGACTCGAAGAGGACGGACTATGTCTATGACAACAATAGTATTACAATAGAAGATGACCGATTTTAGACAAAGCCTATTCTGTTACCACCTTCCTATCAACCCCCAACCCAAAAACAACCCCCCCCCCAAAAAAAACCTCACCAAACAAACAAAACAAAGATAATAAGCTTATCACAGAGGCCTTCCCAATACTGAATCAACTACTAGTACGTCCAGTCTCGAGAAAGTCGAACTCACCGTGTCGTTAGTAGGCTCTTCACTGGTCTCGAGCGAGTTGTTTCAATGTCGGAAATTCAAACTATATTGTTACATTTCCCCATATCGGGAGATGCTTAGCGGTGATGCTACCATGACTCTTGTCTTCAGTTTGCCACACATGATGTTAAGGCGATCACTACTGAATTGTTCCATTTGCCACTGGTGACGCAAAGGCGACCACTACTGTATAGTTCCGTTTTCCGCAAGTGATGTTAAGGCGACCATTGTTGTATCGCTCTGTTTGTTACAAGTGAATGAAAAGATAACATTAGTCTCTATGCCATCACCGGCATGACCTGGAAGGGTACAACAATCATACCAATACTTCGGTAGTCGCCTTAGGATAACTGGTGGGGAGCGGAACGATACGACAGTGGTCGCCTTTTGATAACTGTAGACGGATGGAACGTGCCACAGAAATCGCCTTTAGATGACCGATGAGGGGTGATACGACAATAGTCGCCTTTGGATAAGTAAAAAGAGATAGAACGATAAAACGGTGGTCACATTGGCCTCAGCAGCAGAATGATACAGCAGCGGCGAATGGAACAAAATGGATGGCGAGCTCCTGCCGTAGCATGCGAAGGACTAACGTGGCATGCAAAGGATCAACGAACCACATTCCTCTGCATAGTACTTATTCCAGATTATGATTAGTCCACCAAAATAACTCGTACACAATATGTATTCGTTACGAATGGACTTACAGATTGTTACGTCAAATACGGCTTACTTCACTATTGTATACTAACAGTACGGCAATATAGCATCTCGTACTCGGAGTATGTATTCAGAATTTTGATTTATTTGATATACTGGATCGATGTTTAACGACGTACTCAAGAATATTTCACTTGTACGACGGCGTCCACCATTATGGCGAGAGGAAACTAGGCAGACCCCCCCGGGAAAACCCACGACCATTGCAGACCTGCCCACGTACGGCCGGAGAAGAAGCCAGCATGAGCTTGGCTTGAACTCACAGTGACCGCTTTGGTGGGAGGCTTCTGGGTCAATGCGCTGCGCTAGCACACTAACCGACTGGGTGTATTCAGAATAAATACACTGAGAAAACAAAACCGTACTGACGATTTAGACACAAATCATTGAACATTCGTAGAGAAACGTCTTTGACAATAACAATACTTGTAATAATGTGCTTTTATTTACTATATGCACGCTATTAATAAAGAAAAAGTCAAGGCATCTCCACATAAATTTCAAAATGCTACACGTTGATTTATTAATCTGCGTGGAGATGACTTGACATTTTTTCGTTTCTATATCTGAATCCACCTACAAGCATGAGTTTGATGTAGTATATGTCTATATTGCTAATCTATCTTCATCTATAAATAGATTCTATTTACTTACTAGCTTTCACTTTGCGCTTTATTCTGCATATCATAAATACATACTTTTCCTGAAGGTTTCCTGACGGTGTGCGTTACCAATGTCCATATTCTTTTAGGGATAAACCTTACACGTACTCCAATAAAAAAGTCGTAATTAAGAATCAAAAACATTACCTCTATCAAACATCTTTGACTTTCAAAGAGCTGTTATCGCGTTTCGAATAAAAGGGTAATCTGACAATGTGCATCATTTATAGAGAAATGAACCAAGAATAAATAAAAAAAAACATTAAAAACTGTATCTCAAATAACCTACGAGTTTGGGAGATCCAGGTTCAAGCCCGGGTCGGATCACACCAAAGGCTTTAAAAATTATACTGGTTACTGCCTCGCTTGGCGCTCAGCATTGAGAGGCTAGAGTAAGGACCCAGTCCTGGTCGGCCCTGTGTCAGTATAATGTGATTAGGTGGGTTACCATGTCTCCTGTCTTCGACATGATGTTCCAGTGGCAGCAGCACTTTGACGGCATGGACATGGACAAGAAGACACACTATATAGACACACCCGAAGGACTCTTCGTTGTCATGTGACTGAAACATTGTCAAGTACTACGTTAAAGCCTCAAGCACTCACTCTCGCATTCAAATAACCTACACTTATTATTTTTAGGTTTGTCAAACTGAATTGAATGCAGTGAAATGCTTGGAGTGGACTTTATGGACGATAATGATACTGTATGCCGCCAAAGGCGTCACGCTGACGTTTCTTTGGTCCTGTAAAATAGATTTTAAATCTAACCTTCAAAAATGCCAAAGTGGCGTTGAGCCATAATCATTCATTGTAGAGGGAGACAGTTGGGGGAACAGATGGGATTGGGAGTTTGTGTTACAACATGCTGGACAGCTTCCAGCACATTCGTAATGTAAGATAACAAAATATACACGGCTTAAGGTAACATGTGACTTACCTTGAACGGAAGTTTTCACAGATAAGCATATGGTGAATTGTTTTTTCGACCGGATAGAGAGGTCCGATATCAGATTATGGATAATAGGACGGTCAGCAAAGAGATACATTTGCTAGTGGCCAGTAGGTAATGGACACAACATTTCATGAAAACAGGAAAAGGAATGTATCAATAAGGAGGATGTAAATCCAACAATATGACAAAGAGAGTAATTAATGGAGAGAAGTGCTGCTGGTCAACTACAAATCAGAGTGTTTCACAAAGGATTGCTGTTGAAAAGTTTGCCTTATTGAGAAGATGGGCAGAGTAATGATCCTGAAAGCCACAATGTTTCAACACCTCACTATGTAAACAAATTGCCAAAGGATTTTGCCCTATTTGAACAGATATGCCAAATAATAATGAAAACAGTTCACCGTGTTTTATTTATTTTTTATTTATTTATTTATTTCATTGGCGTTTTTCGCCTTTCTCAAGGGTATTTGATTTATACGGCTGCGGTCTACTTTCCTGCGGGAGAAAACCCTTGGAAAACAAAGATCATCCGCTAATACAGCTCCCATTCGACTAGAGAAGAATCCATCCAGTGAACCGTGTCTTAAAGCTTACAGAGTTTGAGCAGATTGCAAAATAAAAGTGATGAAGATTTTGCACTGCTTCAGCAAATATTGAAAATAATAGTCACGAAAGATTCATTATGTGTCAACAAACATGCAAAGTAACATACACGGAAGGATCACCTTGTTTCTGGAGATATGACAAGGCAAAGATATGTTCAGCAAAATGTTGCATCGAATTTCACGTTTGCCAGTATACACATATAATATAATCACCTCCAAAGGGTCTTTGTGCACACACGTTTACCCAGACGCGTTTGCATAGCTTTCGGTTGTTCACATTGCATATGACAAATTTGATCGGTGTTTCTATTGATGAGTGCAATGTAATGGATGTTCTTCAACACATGCAAATATGATTGGTGAAAATTATCGTCAAAAGTGCTCCTGTCAGTGAAGTTGTAGAAAATAAATATAAGTCTTAACAAGAAAGCAGCACTCTTGACACTGTTGGAACTAAACTATAGGCCTACATGGTGCCCGGTAATTTTGTGGACGAGGGCAATATACAAAATCTGTGTAACTGAATTAGCCTTCAGGGAGAGAATTTATTTATTTGGTCACCACGAGCTTCAGGAAAACTATGACAAATTTCGTACGATGTTTGTGATATTATATACGATGAGATGTTAATATGATACATAAAAATACAAAACAGTTTCGCTTGAAAAAATTGTTACGTAACTAACCGACTTTCGCTAGTTATAAACCTCGGAACGCTATATCCATAGTTGTCATCTATTTACTTATCGTCTATTGAAATGGCCATTGGCTTATAACTACATGGCGTATAATTAACAAAAATAATATGTTTAGGTCAGTTCTATACCTAAATTAAGCTTATTCAATAGATTACCGGACATGCGTACAATAATACTTCTGTACTCAGGGAGAAAGCGATGCTGGCCATCAAATGAGTGGGGACATCTGAACTTCGGTGGTCCTTACCTTCTCCTGAGGACTCGACCTGCAAGCAGGAAAACAGGAGTCATTAATAGGTGGTACATGTAGGAATTCGATTCGACGCAACATGCCTCACAAGAGAACATCTGCTGTCAAAGAACAGACCGATGGGATAACCGTCCAGCCTCTGTGGCATGCGCACTCTGATACTCCGATCGAAAGCACGAGCTCCGGTGTTTATTTTAGACATGAGAATCATGAGACACGAGACCAGAAAGAGGACGTGTTTCCTCATACCAGCGAAAAAAGCGGAAACTAATGGAAACCAATGGCTCATTTAGGTAACATAAAATGGCGACTACTGAACAGTGGTCTGTCGTTGGCGACAGTATGTCCCGCGGGCGGCAAAACGGATATACAGGTAGCTAAGAATATTGATATGCGCAGTTCTGGGATTGTACGGCATTGTGTGTAACGTCTTCTGGAAGTCACACAGGCCTTATCAGAAAAAATGTTTTTGTTTCGACAACCGAACGGATCTTCCAGTCTGTCCACCACCAACAAATCCGTTTTCAGTTGGAGAGTCGTACACCGTGGACAAGGTTATATAAAGCATTGTGGGCCATTTTGTCCAGTAAGGTAGTTTTAAGATAGAACTCTGTATTCACTAGAGGTATAGAAAGCCCTACTGTGTGATATGACATTCAAAATGTCGGGCAACTTTTGTTGTCACCAATTCCCCTATCATATGCTTCATGATGTTTCAGAGGTAACAGTTTCCGTCAGGAATTCCCATCTCACCCACTCAGCTGTTTCCATAGCTTTTCTACTTTTCTAAATAACCGATTGTGAAACCTTTTCAGTTGCCTAGCATTTCTAATCACATGATACAATATGACTTTTTTTACCTTTAGCGAAAACAGAGTTTGAACAAAATGCAACATAGCAGTTACATATGTTTCTACGCCGCAAATACACTGTGGATGAATCACTCCAGTATTTAAGAGTTAAAAAAAAAGAAAAAAACCCAAGTGGAGATAACCCACAGTCGTGCCGAGGCTATATATTTTCCTGATATACCATAATGTGAGAGGAAATCGGGTTGAATCAAATCTTTTGATGAACCATATTTTTTCACTGATGTCATGATTTTCTAATATCCTTTATTGTTACACAAAACCCCCACACTAACTGGATATATCAGGATATAATATATAACGAGCTACAGGATTGGTTCTGGATCCTTGGAAGGTCAGCATCACGGCGTCTCGTCTGCTTGGTAATTTGCTGCAAAACAAAGGTTGAAACTCCTGTGAGAGAGTACTTGAATGAAAGCAAACATATTTATATTGTCACAGTAGAAAGCACATGTAAATATAACCAGGGTTCATGGGATTCGGTGGGAATGTTGCTTGAAATGTCAAAACATCCGAAGATAAACGATGCGATGGCAACCTGTTTCTGCCCGTGGCATTGTTTCATTGAGCATACACTTACTTCGTGTACATAGCTACAGTTTGCATAGTATTTCAGATAAAGAAATGAAGTGTCCAAAGATACAATAGGATATCTGCAATACCAATGGACGGGTTTATGCAAAGGAAAAATATAAATATAAAAACATATCTAACCTGCTTTTTGCCATTTTTGTCTTTCTTCAATAGCTCATAACGTTATGTGAGCCTCTAGACGCATACACGAGTTACCTGGCATGCAATCAACACTGCACTTGTGCAACTAGAGAGAGTTAAGATCTTGATGTAAATGTGTTGTTTTTACTTGTGCCATCAATTTCAAGCACATTCTGATGTTTTTTTCTTACAACGTTTTACCAGTTCCGGCACCAGTTTCAAGGGCATCAGGTAACGCAGACTACCTTCTTTCAAGGTCAACTAAAATGAGGAAATACCAAACCGCTGCCTACAACAACAATGACCAACCAACTTATTGAAATACAATTGAGCTCTTAGACTGGCTCAGGACGTCCACCTCATCATCACTACCTGTCGATACAGCGGAGAAGCCTTATAAGATTCCTAGGCCAAAGAGGGACTGGTTACAGGAAATAAATCCTAAATAAAGACCATACGTGTAAACAGTGGATCGGATATTCTCCGGTTTACTTGTATAAGTGAGTTTATCATTGGTATTGGACCATTTTTTTTACAGTTTTCTTAAAAAAAATTTAAAAAGACCTTGTCGCGGACATCAACAAAACATATTTGCTGTTCGCTGGATGTACACAAAATACCAATTCCCAAGGTCAACCACACCATACCTAAGGCCGCTTTTGAGATCTTCTATTGTATCCGGCATTGGTTTGCCTCTTGTCTCCGGCAGTAGAATATTGAGTAACCCGGCAAATATGGACATGCCTCCATAGAAGATCATCGGTAATGCCATTCCGATGGGGCCGTCGATATATCCCTCCTGCAAATGACAACAAGAGCCGTTATGAAATGTGGATTTAATGAGAATATGAAGGGAGGTTATCTACAAAGCCGTCATGATTAATTAATTTATTAATTTGATTGGTGTTTTAGGCCGCACTCAAGAATATTTCACTTATACCACGGTGGCCAGCATTATGGTGGGAGGAAACCGAGCAGAGCCAGGCGGAAATCTACAGCCACCTGCAGGACCTTCCCAAGCACGGACGGAGAGGAAGCCACAGCCGTCATGAAGATTACAGCATTCTTTCAGAAATGTTCAAATAACAGAGGAGTAATTAAGTATGTTCCTAAGTAACATGACTTCAGCGAAATTAATGTAGGTGTGCTGATTTTCCATCAGTTTAATTTTGAATTCAGTCTTACTTATTGCATGTCGGTGAAGTACCTACCATGTGACCTATGTAAGGGGCCACAACTCCTCCAAGCCTCGCAAAGGTCGCACTAGCACCAATGCCACGACTTCGGATAGTGGTTGGCACTAGTTCAGATGTAAACGTATAGAGTGTGGTAAACGCCATGGCAGCTCCGAATTTACCAACCAGTTCTAAGGCCAAAACAGTTGTTGCTGTCTCTAAAACAGGTAAGAAATCAAAGGTAAAGAAAATATGCTAAAATAGCCAGAGAAAGAAATGAATTGGCCAGATAAGTGTATTAAGGGTTTTTTATAAGCATTATTTGTTAACAAGAACTCTAAGTAGTGGAAGTAAGAACGTAATTGAAACATTCTGGCGCATAATTACTGTAAAACGGAAAAGCGGTATACTCGACCATATATTTTATTTTGGGGACGATTAATATTTCAGACTTGGACAAAATTTAAACATGCGTTGCGTTTTTCCAGACATTTCTATTCGGTCTCCCAAAATATATAAGCACTCACGTGAACCACCATAGAGCAGTGGGATGATGACTGATATACAGGCCAATCCACCAAAACACATGGCCAGACACATGACGATTCTGCGACCCATAAACTTGAGCAGAATCATGTCCAAGACATAAGCTGGGAATTCCATGAGGGAGAAGAGGAATAGATTAAGGTAGGGATTTCCCAACGTGTCCATACTGTGCAGAGACAGGCCGTAGAACATCAGACTGACGGCAAACCTGAAAGATAAAGCGAAGTCAAATGAAATCGTGACAGACATGTTGGATTTGGTGAGATAAAACAATGCAATACATTTAAATTCGTATTTAAGCAATACATGTTGTTTGGTTAATTGGTTCTATTTTCACAGGCTTCATTTTTTTCTGTTCAAATCCGAACATTTTCCATATAATAATTTCTTGCATTCTTATTGGGCTTTCTTTTACCTTTAAAGATCAAGCTCTCCGTATGTATCAAATAATATAGATTATCCATTGGCACCTCAATGTATTTCATGGCTGCTTTTGCAAAATATAACTAAGAAATGGTTACCAGTTAATGAAAATGAAAGCAAATCGCCAAGTAACTCCCCAAGACTTGAACACTGCCAGGATGCTCTCTTTCGGTTCTTTTTCTTCCTCTAACATTTCCACAGTCTTATCTTCAAGCGCCTTTCCGTTCACCTTAGCCAGGCGCTGTACAACCTTTAACGCATCTTTCCTTCTTCCTTTTTGTAGAAGCCATCGTGGTGATTCGGGCACCAGCCTGTGAGAAAGAATAGCCGAAAACTACAGTTATCTAATGGTAGGGCAATTTGATGTATTTTTCCAATATTTACAGCATGCACTTCTGTTTTAAAAACTCTTGGGCAATTTTAAATAGATGAACGGATCTTAAATTTTATAACAAATATGACCATTTTAGGTTAAATCAAATGTCAAGGATTATAGAATTAGAATTGCTAGAAAGTTATGGCAAGAATACCTATCAACGTAATAAGAACAAACTGATGACTTTTTCAAGACAAAGGTGTTTCCTGAGGCACAATACATCTGGATTCCCGTCAAAATCAAAGAACCGGATGAACCTGTCGACATGAAGGCATGAGCCAACGGCGTATCTTGGTTCTGGGAACAATCTTGTGAGATGGCTCCTTTCAGAAATAAGAGGTTGATGACTCTTTTTGATTCATTATTGTTGATATCTTCACAAGATCCCATTTGTGCTCATATTTGATAATATTTCAGCATTACCATTTTACCAAACGGGCAGAAAAACACCAATTTCATTCAACATTGGGAAAACCTACTTAAAGTTTGTAAATCCCAGTTTTGTTTTCATATTACATTGGCAAAAAATACAATTTGGCTTATCACAGTTTTATTATTTTTTTATTTATTTGATTGGTGTTTTACAGCGTACTCAAGAATATTTCACTCATACGAGGGCGGCCAGCATTTATGGTGAGAGGAAACCGAACTGAGCCTGGGGGAAACCCACGACCATCTGTAGGTTACTGGCAGACCTTCCCTGGTACGGCCTAAGGGGAAGTCAGCATGAGCTGGAACTCATAGCGACCGCATTGGTGTGAGTCTTCTGGGTCATTGCCCTGCGCTTGAGCGTTAACGGACTGGGCCACGGAGGCCGCCAATTTTATTAGAATATAAAAGACTACAGCACAAATATTAAACACAAGCACCGACGACAACGCGATATTTGGCAACTCTCTCCCTCTATGGTACACGACAAACCTTTCTATCAAGCTTTTTTATTCTATTTCCAGTACACACACGTTATTGTATTGTGACTTACCAGAGGCAGGGAAGCAGTAAGGCATTGGGAATGATGAGGACGGTGAGGGTGAGGCTATGATCACGGAGCAGGTACCCTACCCCAGCCACGGCGCACTCTCCCACGGCGAAGAAGAAATCCAGAACCGTGCCCGCGAAATATCGCTTTCCAGGACCCGTCACTTCCATTCCTACAACACATCCAAGAATTATAGACGAATACTGCATACCATTTTAGGAAAAACGTGTGGGATTTTGGACAGCTCAGCGGTTCGAGGAACAGTTTTTAAACACACCGTCACTGAAGATCACCCGCATTGCACATTTGAGAAGTGGTGGGGTCATGGAGCAATGTCTGCCCGGGTGCAAGCCAGATTTAACATTGTTCTCTCTAATAGATAAGTCCCTCGTCACCAGCTTGCCCACAAAGCATCATCGTAATCAGTGTACCACAGAACCGTTTCCATTGTTGCAAGACACAATATCCATAGAATCTAGCTAAACGTGATTCAAGACATTATATCATATTAATATTGCCATTACTGTCTTCGTTGATACAAAACCAAGAAAACAGCATTAACAGTCGCAAAATAAGCACAAAGACCATAATGGTTTACTTCAAGATTTATACAGGCATTTTCTTGCAATTAACCGTAGAAACAATAGCACACTTAATAATTTTATCATTTATTGATTTCTTGCTGTGTATGTAGACGTAATGAAATTGTCCCAGTTAGAGGAAGAAATCTCACCAATGACAAAAATGGCAGTATAAACGCCTGCATTGGAAGCTCCGAGAAAGGCCAGGGCGAAGCAGAGAGCGATAGTGTGATCGACCCAGGCGCAGATAAAACCACTGACAACAGACAAGGCGAGGGAAAGGATCATCAGCTTCTTTCGACCGAACCTGTCCGACAAAAATACACATACTGTTAAATCCAACGACATATAAAAAGACCACCATATACAGAATAAATTCAGACCAAGATCTACAGTGTGATAGTTGACAAATTACCACACATGACCACTGAAACACGGCATCTTGCCATTTTATCTCCGTTAGGCTTTTATTCTAAGTGTTCATGAAAATATTTAAAAAGTAACAACTAAAACGCCTCCTAGCACTGAACTGACAAACGTTCATATTGTATACTACTGTATGTTACACTATGTTGAATTGAGGCGTCCAAATAGACATTCGTATACCAGCCATCAACCCTAATGACCATTCCTGGTCTATAAGCCCAGCAGCAATTTCAAAGACACAAATGATTCGGTACACTTCTTCTCATCCCTAATGCTGTGTCCTTTTGTAGTGAACGCCACTTGCACAAGCACCAGCATTGTTAGTTTTAAATTCTTAAATTTTTGTTACATGGCAATTCCTCTCCGCACGCACGTGGGGAGGTCTGCCATCAACGTGAGTCTTGTAGTATGATAGGAATGTACGTTTATGAGAAAGACATTATGTTGTTAAACAGTTAATCTGGATTAAATTTTGCAGCAGGGTAGTGAATGTTGTTCTGAATTTATTCAGGTCCTCTACCGTAAGTTGGCAGCAATATTTCTTGAAAATGAAGAACACATTATTGGGAGCTTTGGCCGCCGGAACAATCACCAGATTTTCTTCCGACGCAACAGCTGAATCCTTCAGAATCTGTCTGATAAGTCGTCTACAGGCAGACCTGCGACTAAACGACAACGCCAGCAATCCCACGCCGCCTATAGTTTAACTTCACACGCGCGTTTACAGCAGCCATTTAGTGCAACCGCATTCCCCATTCAATGAAACAGTCGTTTTGTAAATTATTGAAAATGTATATAGCTCGATGTTATCAAACAAAACATCGTTAGAGGGGTTGTTTCGGTACTGAATTTGAAACATTGTTTGCCCGTATACAGTTCATCGAACATAATAATGTTTATAGAAATATATACGATATGTTTGTTAAAGTTTTAACCACACCTACATGTTCTTCGCGTCACGTCAGAAAGAAAGCCTACATAATGTGGTATTCCGTGTTAGGCTGTATGGTTCAAACCAAAAGAGAGACAAAAAAAAAAAAAAAAAAACCCTATAACTATTGATCTTCATGCGCTTATAGATAATGCTGATGAGAAAGCAATGCCTCCGGCTTCTAGCTCTACTTCGTGGAAAATTTCCACTCTAGCCAGATTGCAATGCTGTCGTGCTGATGGCATCGCTTATCTTGCCCCAGGAGTTTTACCTTGCACTGTTTCCTCTATGCTAGATTTGGCTGACGAGATCGTACAGTTAAGCGTTACTGGTGAACACAGGGGCTGTAGACACGGTGGGGAATTTCCACAGTCTGCCATACAGATACTTAGCCAGCCGGCTATCATTGAATGTATGTTTGACGCATGAATAAAAAGCGGAAAGAAGAGTTGTGAATCCGAATGACGTTTTCCTGTATACAATGTGTAAAGCTGGAGTATCGCTGCTATCACTGACAGTAGGTGTATGTTTGTTGTATGAATGAAAGGTGGACAGTAGAGTTGTAACTCCAAATGAATCCACGTTTTTTTTCTGTATACACTTTATGAACATGACTGGCACTATGTGCTATATCTAATAATGAGACAATCCCTGTATGAATGCGGTCAACATGCAGTGGCCGGATGTATTGCTCACGGCACAAGGAAATGCATTGACTAGTATTCCAATAATCGAGTGTATATTTTTGGCAATGATGACGCCCTAGATAATCTGATGGTCGAATACAGTCACGCCTTGGATGTAACTATTCTTAAAAGTGCCAAGTTGATGTCATACCCCTAGATGCTTATAACACTCCTATCCTTGAATTACGATACTTACAAATCTGAAAATATGCTGAGCACGACAACTCCAACAGCTTTTCCCAACATGAAGGCCATCTTGGCATGAGATCTGAGCGAGCTTTTCTCACACACCATGTCCATCTGTAGAGAACACAATATACTCAGTCTTTATATTAACTGAAATGGACTAACTTAAACGGTGAAAATCTTATATATATATTCGATGAGATGAAGCAACTGTAAAGTCAATGTGTGCTTGATGGTGTAGCGGAAATGCATATTATATTGAAAGATTGAAAATACGGAAAGAAAGACTCAAAAGAACGAAATAATAATAATTTTATATCAGACTGAATGCCGTATCACAAATACAAAACAGGATATACTAACTAAATAAAGGAAGAATCAAGCGAAATACATATCTGTTGCAGGATATCAAAAAACACAAAGTTAATTTGCCAGTAGGAATTCAATGCTGACCCCATTCTTACATCACCATATAAAACATTTATAATGACATTATTTTTCCTGATTTCAAATCCTGTTTTAAGTGAGAAAATGGATAAATATATAATTAACAAAGTTAGGCGTAAACCAGTTTTTTTCCAAAAAGGAAAATAACACGGAAATTTCATTTTTAGACCTGAGAATCGAATAAATTATGCCGCCAACAAAAATATCAAAGATTCTACTAACTTGATTTAACTACTCATGCTGAGTTTACCTTCGAAACAGCCGTTGACTCAAAGTGAGTTTTATCATACACCCAGTTCTCACAGCTCTCTGTCTCTGGAGCACCAATGCGCATGCCCGTGGTCTCATTTTTCGGAGGCCATGTATAAATGTTACACTGGTCGTACACTTTGGTGTCGCGTATCAGCGTCGTCGGGATGGTCAAGTTAACGAGTTGCTCATGATTGGCGTCTTGGATTGCATACGTGTCGTTCTCATACGACGGCACTGCGCACCTGTTACATCACAAACAAAGAATTGTTTTACATATAGACAAATGCAAACAATTGTGAGCGCATATTATTTTTGCCTGTACTCCATCCTTATTACATATATGGAAATTTTAATACTAGCGTTGTTATGTAATCGAAAACATTACCTGACTGTTAGTAAAAACTTTTTGAATAGAAGCCTAAGTGATAGCGTTTTAAAGCAGATGCGTGGTTCACAATTACCCAGAGAAAGAGAGACAACATCATGTGAACTGTCAGTCTCTTGAACTGGAAATTTACAATCCTTAGGCAATAAGGCTTTTCGTATTTTCATTCCTCCAGTCTTTACTACAACTCGCACCGTGTGGAAAGTGTTGCTGTTTCCTAAATGCGATGATAACACAGCATTTGGAGGAATTCTAGATCAGTGGCGTCTAATATACAGCATTTAGCATCACTGTATTGCTTTGATCTCACTCTGTTTAAGCCGTGGTGCTGGTGGGTGGGGGTGGGGGATCTTGCGCCTAGTTATGCATCTCAAGAACAGTTAAAATAAAACCGTAACTGAGGTAAATTAACACGAGGTCGTATTTTACCGACCACGTGTGGCCAATTGTCAACTATCACATTGTCGCCGCTGCTCTGCATGTGTTCGTTACTAAGTTCCCACACTATCAAACTCGTGAACTTTTTCTCGGGTGAGAAGGGACAAAATGATGCCATAAGACTATAGTATATGTGAGGCAATATTAGCCTAGAAACTAAGGGGCTGTAAATGTGATATGGTGAGAAAAAAATTGGACGAAATAAAAAATTACAAAAAAAAAACCATTTTATTTTATTTTGGTTTATTCTTTCGTTCTCATCGAAATTTTATTTCCGGTATAACTGTAAAAACAATGAAATTCATATCATCATATTTATCAACTAGTCCTGTTAGAAGGTTATTTTTCCACCCGTAGTCTTTGTTCAAATGTGTTGTTATTTTGAGAAAAAAAAATTTATGGAAATCCCATGCTTCCGTCTGTCATGGTAATTTGGAGATAGAGCAGCGCTTTACTCAAAAAATATACCTACGTTTCAATGGCTGAAGAATCTTGTATTTCCAGATTCTGTCAGGTCATAAATGTAAAGCTGAGGAAAGGAACTTAAAACAAACACCCCTACAAAATACTACATGTGGTTTGAAAATCTCTCTAGTTCTATGCACAGTGATATTTTGATTTACTTGTTTTACGTAAAAAAACAAAAAAAACAAATCGGGTTGTCTGAAAACAACATAAAGTGTTCAGAGGAGTGTATTGGTTTGACAACAGGATGGCACTGGCTAAAATACTGTGCTAGGGTTAAAGTTGCATTACTGGGATAGCACTGACATTTAAATGCCATTTAAAACTTAACTTAACCTGCTTTACAAGGGCCATACGTCCCCAAGAATCTTGCGGGAATTCAAAGATATATATAGTTTGCCAAAAATATCCTCTGTAACATTTAAGCAGAACTGTTTAGCGATCCGATTCAGATGAAAGTTGAAATTCGGAAAGCAGAATAGCTCACTATACACCGGTATGCAGTGTTTACCCCACTATTTGCTTTGAAAGTTAACAACTTCTGACCAAAGTATAAATGGAAAAGGCACTTGTTCGGAATCAAATAATCCACTGAAAGATGACGAATTAAGCATAAATCGCAAAGCCTGTGTGCGATTGTTCTGAGGTGTTTGAGACACGTGATCGCCACATATTGTGCCAAGTGAAAATAGCTGACAGGATAAAACGTAATAAAATATCTGATTCATACAGCTAATTTAATGAAAAGCCCTCATCATCTGGAGAATGACACAACTTATGTTTAAATGCTTGGAAAGTTGATATGAAAAGTTGCCTCGTTGCATCGTGTTTTATAGACATGGGTTATAACTGCGATGACCTTTACATTCCAAAACACTGTACTCATTAAACCTGCTTTAAGATTTAAAAAATGTGAGTAGTACTTAAGGTGCTAAACCAACTATATAAAAGGCCACATTGCAACTGTTATCGCTACTATGGGTTTAAAGATGGAGTTCGATTTCAATGTTGCAATGTTTTTGATCTCGTAAATGACGATTTTTTAATTTCTCAAATTTAAAAGACGGCTATTTATATCAGCTTGCTTGAGTTGCTGTATTCACAAAACAGACGTTAACCCGTCGGACTTTGTTTTGATCATGGTCTGTGTCAGTGCGGCATGAGCTAATTTACGTTGAGAGGAAGGCGACGTGTACCCTCTGGTTGGATGGCATTCTCTCCGAAACGTCAACTGTAAACACTCAGCCCGACCTTGTAACATTTACCAGTGAAAACAACAAAGTTTGGAGATCACACACATGCCTAAGCAAAGCAAAGCTTGTTGCTGTGTTAAACGGAAAAGCCTGTCAAATAAAAGGGGAAAAAAGCTATCGCAGATGCCACGCGTTGTTTTATCTCCCCATCTCTGTAACCCGTCTTGAACTGAATTGGAACGTACCCTCGACGCCGTCGACGAGGCACGTATTAGGGCTATGCAGCCTGACCTTCATCGAAGATCTCTTCTCTTCCATGGTGTGCTTATCTGTACAAGTAGGAAAGTTCTTCAGTAAATTACCAAAGGTCGGGTGTTTTTTCTCGGTCACTCCAGTTTCCTACAGTCTGACCAACATCGTATATGTAGAAATCGCCGTTATTTAAATGAATTATTCTTATGTATGGAGTAAAGCTCCAGCTAAATGTGTAAATATAAGTGAAAACTTCATGAGTACGGCGTTCAACAAAAATCAAACAAATAATTAAACAAATAATTAAATAATTCTATCTTTTGTTTCCTTGATTTCTATCTCAACCCTTTGGTAATTGTACAAAAACGTGTCGAATAAATTATAACTTTATCGAACGCATCTAAAACATGCACCTTGCCAATGAGGCCTTAGTGGTTTTTAGAATTCTTTTTCACAGTATTTTGATTTGTAAATGAGTCGATTATGTTTGTAAAAGAAACAACACGATCAAAGTTGCACTCTGGTTTATATCGCTTTCTGTGCGTGGAAACTATTAAAAGTTTATTTAAGGATCTTGTAGAACTGTGTATGCGTTTATCATACATTAACGCCTTGCTTAGAACTTCTAGTATGATGTCAGCTCACAGTGCATATGAAGAACGTAAAGAAAAGCCAGAGATTTAAAACATTTCGTTCTGTATATTTTATACAACTCAGGTCAGGCGTGCACATCTATTTTAACACCTTTATTTCCAAAGACCTGAGTTGTGGATGATTGTAGTTATGATTTAAATAGCTCTAAACATCAGAGACGGTTGGGGGATTAGTCCTCTGTTTCACTGAAAATCGATATCCATACCTATGTGTAGGCCTATATTAATGCTAGTACATATATATATATATTTATAAAAATAAAAAAATAAAAAAGAAACGCTCAATAAGAAGATACTGGAGACAGCAGATGTCACCAGCATCCACAATGTACATCCACTTGTGACCTAGTGTGATGGCTGAATGTGAATCCACTGCTTACTTCACGACTACTGACCTTCTGACTTTATCATTGTGTAAACTGGCTGAATATGACAGAGTGGTAAATTAATTATTTACCTTTTAGCAAAACAGATTTTTAAAGGTTAAAATTATATCTATGCGTTACATTTTTGGCACCCTATATGATAGATTTTAAAGTCGACTTAACAGGTCTATATTAACAACCCGGTATTTGCTAGGCGGTCATAAGGTTGTGGAGCGCTGTCCACAGTGCTTGCTCAGTAAATTAACATCAAGTATGTAATTCCTAAATGACGTCTGTTGCTCTGTCTCCCTGAAAGGTCAACTCTAAAAATATATATTTTATTGTCGCTATACTCGACCAGATTTTTTGCAAATAGAGGTAATTCTTAATGACTTCTTGCTCATTCGTTACACACAAAAAAGCCAGCCATTGTCGGGAAATAAACATACACATTAAGTGGCGTGACTTTGAAAACGTATTAATCACACAACTAACTCTCATTTACCACATCAAATAACACAGGACTCAATCCCAAATTTAATTATCCTCTACCTTCGGCCTATGTAGCCTGTAGCGGCATTGGGCTCTCACAGAGGCGTGTTCATCAAAACCAGCTGTTTAGAAAAAAAAAACAGGGGGTGGGGGATGTTAGTCACATTGAACTCCCTCTGGTGCTGCACAACATGGTTAACGTTCAGAAGCAACTTTCACATGTATATACTTTACTCTGACTTGGGTAGTTTTCTTCTTTTCAATCGAGACGCACATTTTTTCTTTGTTCGCTAAGAGAGGATTTCTATAAATTCGTTGTTACATATTACGTCATGTTGAAACCTTGCTGACCAATCCTTTTCCCCAAATTTGTAAATGTACAATGCAAAAGAAAAAAAAATTATCTTTTATACACGAAACTGAAAGATAGCAGGGTGTAAATCAAATTTTCTAATCAAAGTTCTTGAAAACCCTGTCGCCTGTCCGTCTTAGTACCGGGTCATTCGTTGTCACCTGTTAGGTCATTTTAAAACTTTTCTGACCAATCCTTTTCCTAAAATTTGTAACTGTACACTGCAAAAAGAAAAAAAATCTTTTATACACGAAACTGTAAAATAGAAGGGTGTATAACGATGCACCAACTGTACATTATGAACGCCTATTGCAAGAGGTCTGTGTGTTTCATTAGAAGTCACGATTCGATCAAAACTGACAGCGGTAGTCTCGCAGGCGCAACGTGCATCCATGTTTAATCTCAAAACTGTCTCCATAATCAGAACTGAGGTGTCTGACAGATTCAACCTTAGAATGTATAACTCACAACTATCAAAACTAAACTCGTTCTCAGCGTTCACGTCAATATGACCAGGAAATGTGTTTCGCTGCTTGGGTTTAGGTGAATTCTCTATGCATTTTGCCGAGCACACGTATACAAAATGTTGGAGGACATCGTGAACACAATGTTTTATATACTTGTGGTTGCTATAGTATAGGGTTTAATGCAGATCGGAATGTGTGTGTGTGGTGCATAGAAAACATCGGTTTTATAGTGCATGGCTGCTTCATTCAAACGACGGTTTTGATCGCAGATTTTAGCCGGATATGTACTCAGTCACGATGCCTGTATATATACATACCACTAATGCGATCAAAATAAGTTGTCGTGTTTATAACCATATGCTGAAAGAAGTCACTGAAAGAAACAAGTATTATCGCTTACATACTAGCCTTAGTAAGAACATAGGCCAACACCCTACTTGTATTGACAGGAACAAAGGCTAAACACTTGCACATTGAGCTACATTTAGCATGTATGACTACAGTTGGTAGACAGCTTCATTTCATTGATTTATTTATTTATTTGATTTGTGTTTTACTTATACGATGGCGGTCAGCATTATGGTGGGAGGAAACCGGGCAGAGTCCAGGGGAAACCCAAGACCACCCTCAAGTTGCTGGCAGATCACCTTCATTTGGATTCCACGATGAATCCAGTTCAGAGACGCAGAAACAACATCGCCTTGTTTACAAATGGCTGTAAACTTTTCCATCTCCAGCAACTTTTCACCGGGTGGGTGTCATCGAGCTATGCAATATAAGTTAAACCTATTTTCCTGTTTCCGTTTAATGCGGGGGAATATCGAGCCATGCGGTGAGCCATAGAATAGCACCACTAAAATGTGTGTTGCAAGCATGAAAGCCGTGTATGTGTTGTACAGCCTCATACCACGGTATTTCTAAGCGCACAGTTTCACCTGTTCCATGCTTGTTGACAACATCACATAGAACGAAGCAGCTGAGCTAGTCCTATGGATTTGAAAAGGCTTGCAAGCGGCTGGGATATCCATATTACCGTCGGCAGCAGTGACATCAGTTCTGACGGGAAAAGACTCGACACTGAGGTAGTATATATACGGTACCTGTGTGAGGGTTCTGCGACCACCATGATGACCACTACAGCACTGACCCCCACCGTCACGCACAACAGACACAACACAAAGTACAGCCGCCTCTGGTAAGGGCCGAATTCTCCCGCTGTGGCGAGCACTGTGTCGAACACCCCCATCCTCCTCCGCTGAGCTGTGTGACCTACTGCCTCTGCTGACTCCGCTGACTGACGGCTGGGTTTTGCCTGGCTTTAATTTACTGGATGAAGCGGTTCCTCTCCCCCCCCCCCCTCCTCGGAGCGTCGGGAACACAAGATCGATTGTCTCGTATTTGCTAACCCATTCTTCTGTCAAAATTATACCTGTACATGTTCATATCTAAATAATCACAGGCTTCATGCTGCTGATAGCGTACAATTATTCGTGCACAACTCATATAATATAAGTGTGGGCCTCACATGATGTACGCCCCTACCAGTGTCTTATTTAAATAAGATATGATAAAAGATATAATTTCATGATAAGATTGATAATTGTTACAAGCACAGTTCAGTTTACATAGAGGGCGCATTCTGGAAAGCTGTACCCGTGTTGTAAACATGTTTACGATCAAACCATCCAGAATTGTCTTTACGTTAGTCTATAAATAGCAGTGACGAAGTTGTAAAGCTCGCAGTCATATTTACGCTCACTAGAGGACTTTGTTGGGATTGGAGAGACCTTCATGCCATTCGACAATTTTGTCATTTTGTACTCCATTTTTCTGTACGTAGCAATTTGTGAGCTTGAGTTTCGCCATTTGCTATTTTGTTTGAGACGTTCCTTTGGAGCTTGTATAGCTCATTGTCTCTGTGCGATTACGTACATATCATCCCCATTTACCCTGAAAGTGACTTTGTATATATTTTCCAGGAGTGAAACATAATCGCCAGCTCGGCATCACTGACGCTATCATGAATCCGTCCGCCCTTGGAAGTTGCACCTTCATGGCAAATGGATATAAACCATCACTGGCGTGCCGTACACCCTACCGTTCCTCACTTACAGGACTATCATCCTTCGATCTGAGAATTCCCAAGAACTGTGGATTCTATATTTACGTGGACTGACTCGCCTTTGGAAGCCGGAATATTCCATTCAAATTTGGGCGCTGTCATCAGTAAGGAACTGTATATTTGGTAATTATCTGTATTGTTTTGCATATTATTGTCAATTGTCCTACCTGTCTATTTTGTTCAAATATATGCATTTAACTTTTTCAAGAGTCTTATCGCTGTCTGATAGTTGAGCAAGCCATTTGTTTATCATCTTTCCTCTCCGACAGTGTTACCCTTACACTGTTAAAAGACCTGGCAATAAGCTGCCAGGGTTTTACAGTGTAAAATCACAACGTTGACAATGGTTGTACTATCATCATATGAAAATAGTATGTGAATTCAACACATGGATGAAAAAAAAAACAAACAATGTTATAGAAAACAAAAGACAGCGAGTTACACGCACAACGGATGTAAAGTCGAGCGAACATGAGGTCCTACTTAAGACAGCTGCACGAGATAACACAACGTGTTTATGAAGGCATACTGATAATCCTAGCAAGCTTTAAGTGCTCAGCTCTGGTGTGTTCTGTAGCGCAACGGGGTCAAATTCACTAAATTTTCTGACGTGATTCAAGCTTTTTTTCTTGCCTTTTCTTTTATTTGTATCGAAAATAAAACAAATTGAACACATACATTTGTTCTGTAGCCATTAATGAAGTTAAAGAGAATGGGGTAAATATTATAATGCCTATGCTTAAGTATATATGATGAATATGTACTTACAGTACAAGATAATGTTGAGTTTAACCCTGACAAATTTTGGAGATTTGTAAAGAAAAGAAAGAGCGAAGGTTGTTTGCCTGATGTAGGAAATGAACTTTCAGAAATGAACTGGCCCTGGAAGGATGGCTGAAATGTTCCGTGGCTTTGTTTTATCGTCCCTTGTTTTATCAATGGATGAGACACACCAGCATCTTTAAAACCTGAACCCAGACAAGGCCTGTGGATATGATAATGTTTCCGGCCTTTTGTTAACAGAATGTGCAGACGAGCTGTGTTTTCCTTCAAGCATTCTGTTTAACTTTTGTCTTCAGTCGGGTGTTTTCCCCTCCGTATTAAAACGAGCAAATATAATACCTGGTTTTAAATCTGGTAACAAGAATCGTGTTAAACAGTACAGTCCGGTTTCGCTTTCATCAGTTATTAACAAAGTTTTTGATAAATGTGTAAATCGTCACTGGCAATATTTTTTAAGCAGTTTTTATGTGAAAAACGGCATGGGATTGAGCCTAATCGATCGGCTGTCACTAACTAGGGCTGTTTTACCGACAAAATTTCAAAAGAAACGAAGTTTATTCGATATACACTGGTTTTAATAAAGCATTCCATACTGTGTGTCACGATCTTTCAACAAAATTGGTGACTGTTGCCTGGAGCAGGTTAATGCTGTGAAAAGCCTTGGGATCATACTATCAGCAAACTGTGCTTTTAACGCGCACACTGATTATGTAACGTCAAAATGTTGAGTTTTATTCGTAGAACATGTCATACGTTTAACAGTCCGAAGGCTATAAAATCTTTGCATTTCTCATTCATCCGTTGCAGACTTGACTACTGCTGAGAAATATTGTCCGCATATTAAAAATCTTTGACAGAGAGATTGGAAACAACACAAAGAAAATTCTTACAGCTCTTATGTTTTAAATCTGGCAAACAGTATGACAGCCATCAGTATAGATCCATTTGTGTAGATTTTAATATGGCCACGCTTGAGGACAGGAGAAAATATTTTGATCTGGTGTTTTTAAACAAAATTGTGAATTCACTTTATGATTGTCCTTATCTGGTTAGCAGATAAGTTTTTTTATCATGCCCCTAGTAGGCAATCACGGCAGCCTAAATTATTTTACCCCTTTCAAGCCGTGTCAATATTGAATGTCCATATACAAATATGAAATGCGGCCTCATGTCGCTTTTACCTCAGTTAAAGTTTTATTCTAACTGTACATAGTATATGTATGTGTATAAAAAAAAATACAACTTACACTCCCCCTAGCACCATGACTTAAGCAGAATTAGGTAAAAAATGTAGAGTAATGTTGATTACAATCTATTACACGTCTAAGGAAGCCCCAGGCCCCCTTTCTGGAAACTTCTTAATATTTATTGCTTACCTTGTGCAATGTTTGACTTAATTTTGTTTTCAGGAAGCACTCCACTTAGGCAGAATAAAAATAAACACTTAAGCAACATACTGAACTTTGAAACCTGTCCAGGGAAAGATCATAGGCAGGTAGATAAATGTATCTATCTATCTACCTATATCTGTCTATCTGATTTTAATGACTAATGTGAGTTATGACCATTTTGAACTCTAGTTTCACATGTATTCGTTTTGTGGAATGTCACCCTTACGTGCAAACCGGCCATTGGCCTGTGACTGGTGATCAAGCGACACTTGGACTGTCGCGTCACAGGTGCAAACCGACCTTTGCACTGTGACATGTCGTATAGGTAGCAAACCGGCTTCTGGTCTAAACTTAAAGGCAAATCTACTTTAGCGTCGAGACCAAATTCGACCATTTTCGACGTAAATCTGAAGATAGGCGAAGGGGCTCACGAGTGACCGGCTCCTAAATGCTGAACTTTGACGCAGCGACCATATCGTTCTCCATCTGCCTTATGATACCGTTGTTGAGATCTTCTGCTTAATCTTTCACGGGACGCAACCTTTAGTCTTGTGCACAAAAATCCCACACCAAAATGATGTAATGAACGACATCTATACAGTGTATTAAGAATAGGTTAAAATGCTTATCATAAATCATAGACAACTGTTATGCGATTCAAAACTCCTCAGAGCAAAGTTATCTACATATAATACATAGAATGTTTATAAAGTATAATACATTTTACTTGTTATGGTATCTTGCCTGCAGTTACGTATGTGGATAAAACACATGGGTAATGTTGCATAAACATATAATTACGCTTTTGAACGTGAAGATAAAGAAGACCAATATTTGTGTTTGTGCGTATATATATATATATTTGAGCATCTGCAACGTCGCGACATTTGGGTGACATGTGTCACCTTTGGTATATATTTGATGTCACCCAAATGATTTGGTGATTTATAGGTCAAGTTTTTATATTCTAGATATTTCAATACCTGTTTACCGAAATAAAATGAAAGACGCCATGTTACTGACAACTTTGTACGACAGCTAAAGGTCTGTGGAGCAGAAAAGATCAGGATTATTTTTTCTGAGATATATTTATGTAGCAACCATTAGGTGACATGCACTTTTTTCCGTTTTAAATTACATTAACCGATATTACATATATCGGGTTATCGGACTGAATAGACCAACTAAGGTCACTTAGAAAACGTTACTTTTCATGGAACATGGACCTGGAAGACGCTACCATACCACATATAATTAATGTCACCAAAGTGTTGCAGACTTGAATGAACGCTCTTGGGTGTTTACGTTTGGGTGACACGCGAAAAATGTATATTTGGACATAACAGTATTAAGGGTATAACAACCTTGATAGTACTATGTACAGATGAATGGTATCAATTTTGTCCAAAAACGTCCCTTTGGTTAACATTGGTTAAGAGTATAACGAGGTGTCACCGAACTGTTGCATTTCAAAGCATGTCACCTAAATGTTGCGTTTGCGATTATATATATATATATATATATATATATATATATATATATATATATATATATATATATATGCGCAAAAATAATGCACACCACCGCCTAGGGCCTATACTATACTTTGGTATAGAAGTTGCATTCACATTCCCTGTACAAAGAATTAATCCAACACTCTGACCTAAATGTATGTAGTACCCTTTTGACATTTGTATTGTTTACCGACTGGCTGGGTTGGATGTGTCTGATAAGACAGGCACAGTTCTATGACATGCATAAGTAAAACCGGAAACACACTGGTTATATTGACATGAACGTAGGCTTTGTAGATCCATAACCTCCGAAGTACGTTCTGCATGTCATATAGTCTGTGATACAAAAGACAAGTGAAAGAATCTGAAGCGACGTGTAGTGACCATGTATTCTATACACGATTAAAAAAGTCCGTGTTTTTACCAGACTAACTGGCCTTAGTCGTGAAACACCCGTAAAAGCAGAAACACGTCATATGCGCGGGGTTCACATGCTATTTCACACAATGATGTTACGGCCATTATGACAGTTATTTACACTGAAAACATCTGGGAGCTTGTTGTCAGGCCATTTACATGTAATTTTGTGAAAAATTTTATAACAGTGTACCCAAACATGTATAGTTTTCTATTTTGGGGGAAGGGGGTAGAGGGGCAACGTGATAGTTGTGGGTTCAAGCCCAGCTCAAGCTTTCTTCCTCTGCGTAAGATCGTGGGATTCCAGCGGGTTTCCTCCCACTATGAGTGAAATTTTCTTGAGGACGCTATCTCGAGAACGCCATAAAACGCCAGTACAAGCTTGTTTAGCTTCCTTTATAGGTACAGGTAGATATATAAGTCAAGAGATTACGCATGAATGAAAACTGCACTGTTTATGGCCATGAAGCTGCTTGGCCACCTGGGGCTCTGGCACACTTGTGTTTCCACGAGACATTTGATCATGACCAAGCCCCTATAACTTCCAACCAAATATGCCAGCTAATATTCAGTTTCTCGCTGAGAAAGCCATCGTGCAACTGTTTACTTTATATACAAGTGGACGTAAGAGAGCCGACAAAGGGAGATAGCCGTTTAGAATAAACGCACGAGATCGTTGGCTATTAGCGCGTGACCGTTGGACATTGCCTCGTGACCGTTGTACATCATGTTTTGCGGACTACTATGTGACCGTGATCAGTGGAAACCATGAATCACCTTGTGAAGTATTATAAATTGCGAATATATGAATACAGTACAGGGATTGTTTAAAGGAAGGAGATGAGGAAAGTATAATTTGTAGAACAATGAGTAAGGTTTGAAGATTTAAAAACACCATTCGATAATGTGTCAGACGTTTTCCAAGAAACATGTGCTTTATCGCAAAAAGCTCGCACACTGTTACAAGACATCGACATTGGCTGGCTGAATGACTTGAATCGGGCTGATCGCTCATGCCGGGCTCCTTCCCTTCTTCCCAGCCAAAAGCTACACACTGTTCCGTAATCGCCTTGAATTTGCAAGTATAAGAGTAGCACTGTGTACAGTTAAGAGGTAGAAGGATAATGAGTTACCAGCCTGATTCATCTCAAATCCGCTAACCGTGCTTTAACTAATCCTGCACTTTGATTGGTCAAAATTATTTTCAGAATTACCTCCCCTTTAACACGGAGGCATTTATTATTCGGAATTGAGCATGTTTTCTGATCTAGAAATTTGAAATTTTTTTGTCTCGGAACCAAAAAAATCTAAAAAAATTTATTGATTGTTTTTAAATTTTCAAAACATACATATAACGTTTTACGACAAACGGCAAAATACCTCTCCGGTCTTTGTTTTAAATCAAGGTGATTCAGTCAACATGAGTTATACATACATGCCTTTCTGCTGTCATACAAAATACACCGGTGTTAGGACAATAATGACATTTTCTTTATTCTATACACGGTTGGAAACAGATAACGGGAATTCAGCTGGTGCACATGGATAGAAATAATGACTTGGATAATTTTCGTGCTATAATGTCTGGATGCATACGAGTTATAGTTACGAGCCTGTAATAGTTCCTGCAAAAAATAACTTTACACCAGTTAAGTGATGTAAGCTAACTGAAGGACTCACTCGTATGGCTTATCGGTCCGGCTAATACATTCACTGTCAGATATCTGTCTAAGCTAATGTGCTCACCTCCTGGCGTCTAACATGAGATATATATTTCAGTAACGACACCATATATACTAAAATCATACACGATTTGGATACTGATTTTATTCACCCGCCTTGAACGTTCACAACGTCTTTTCACCATCACTGAAGGAAAACTGTTGACTGTTTCTCTTTACATGAATCTGTCTTAATTTGCTTTTATATTTTATATACTTTCTTAGTTCTTTGATGGTCTGTGTTTTGTGTCATTTCTGGAAAGTTGCCTTGCGATTACTGACCCGGAACGCCCAGATTGCAGTCACCGACCACTTGTCCTCTGAGTGGTGAACAGCTACTAAACATCGCTAATAGACGACGTTATACACGACTATCTGGTACAGACAATTTAAATCCATATGCTCTCTATATATGTATAACACTGCATAAGTATCTATGTATGCATCACACCGTCAAGTAGATACAATACACACTGTACTGCTACACTGACTATATGCATCAGCTGACATGCGCGGAATACAAACGAAAAGGACATTCTTACATATTTCTTTGAATTTATTGACAGCTTCGCAACAAGTCAACTACGTGAACCGTATATACACGTACTTGGCTGACACTTCATGTTTGGCCAGATGTTTTGGCAGTTGTTTCAGAGCACTGAATAACAATACCTTTAAGAAACAGCTGGTTGTCACCATACATGCATTATGTATACCTGGTACTGAAGATGAAGTTGTGACAAACAAGGCTAAGCGCAAGAGGGGTGGGGACTGTGAGTTCATACAAGTTATACTAAGAGCGCAGCTGACCGATACGCGGGCAATACCTCCATGTCAAAGCTGCGACCATAGCCCCTTCTATGATTACCAAGTCAACTGCATAAGAATGGATAATTACAAACCTTCCTTCGCATGCGCAGATCTCAGCAAACTTCGTATGTCATTGTAAGAAAGCGCTTGAGCGTTCAGAGTCTAATGAGGGTAAATGTTGGCGTTTCCTTTGTATTAAGAAAAAGAATTTGTGCAATGAAGGAAATTTCACCGTTTATTTGTCGAACGAGAATTTGCGATATTTAGATTAACGTTAGTGTCTCTCTGTCCTTGTGTTCTCATGACCCTCAAGGACTAACTGACGTGGGCCCCTAATCTTGAGTGAGGAACGAAACTAAAAAATAAGAAAAAATATCATGGTAAATTCAAATATAAACACATTCTGTGAATATTCAAACATATAATATTTCAAGATGAATGCATAAATAAGAGATGGCAGAACAGATAAATGAACCAGCTTCCAACAAACTGTTTGTGACGAAGTTAGTTCAACAACAAAGGACGTGACAATACAAATACACCAACGCACAGAAGACTATTGTGCACAGAGTCGGTACGCATGACAAGTAGGACAACTTGATCGTACATGTTTCCTGCAATACCTTGGCCCCACAGGTCGATAGCCGCTGCATTTAATGACATCGTGTAATTATGACGCAGGACTATCGGCCTACACTGACATGCGTGACCAGCTGTAGGAAGAAATATCCTTGGCTCATTAGCGTGATGCTCATATAGATAGCTGTAATGCAAATAGCACTGGGATAACCGTATCTAGCATTTGTATTGATGAAAACTGAAACGTAATTTGGATTTTACTAATGGAAGGGTTGTCCGGTTTCAAAGAGTGCTTTGAATACATACATATTTTACCGACGGCTCTGGTGACAAACTGAGGTTATCTCTGTCCGAAACATCACTTATGCGTAACTCTGAGCGGCGTTTTCATGTGCTCCTCTATTCAGCACCGCCGATTGTAGCAATGTGGAGCAAGGTCATGCGATGCGTTTTCTAATAAGCTATACCACAAGAAGATTCGACACATCTGGGCGAAACCACAGGTGGCAGAACTTTACCTAACTGGACATGAAATACGAAAAAGATATCTCAATCTGAACCAAATGACATTCGTTCGAATGCTGACACACTACCCTGATGTATACCAAAAATGATGTAAGCCCAAAACCTGTAAGTTTGATGGTTTATTTTTTAGTCTGACAAATCCACTAACAGGAAAATAATGTCAGAGCGATGCACTATCCGCTCTGATGGCCCAAGAATCATGGCTATACTGCCTAACTCCCAAAGTATAGCAGTCAGTTAACCCCGGGTCCTCCTTTTTAGATCAGCACACGGAAAGGCCTTCAACGTGTGACAAAGAGTTTATTTCGGCTGAAGACTCCCTACTCTTCCAACAGATTAATTACGGTAAAAACCTACGGGTTAAAGAAAGGTGGAACGATTACAAGTGTCATGAAGCATAAAACGAGTAGAGGTGTCGGATGAAACATTACCAATCGGTGAGCGTTTACATGTGCACGCAAAAACCTGCCAACCTGTGTATACAAACAATTAATATGTTACACGGCCGAAATGCCGCACCTATGAATGTGCGTCACTCAGCCGTACATGTATATTAAATAGAGAATGAAAACATATTCATACAGTAAGGGCAGTTTACAAACTACACATCTCCACATTAAAATCAACGATAACAGGGTGTCGTTGTGGTAGCACAGACTGATAGCCAAGTAATCACATGGCCTTTCCACTACGCTACAACGCCATGGGAAGGTCCCGTTGAACACTAATGGCGCAAACTCGACCACCTACTGACGGCCTTTCACCCGACCAGTTCGGCTCAGCATCTGTGTTGCATTTTTCTCATTAGGTTGAGCCTTTTGCATCCGCTAAAATTTCCGACGGTAAGTGGCCGAGTTTGCGCCATTCGTTTTCAATGGGGCCTTCCCGTGGAAAGGCCATGTGGTTACTTGGCTAAGAGACTGACGACATACGAGTCATTCACTTTAAAAGGGATGAAAGAAAGGATAAAACATACTTATGTTTTAAGGCACAAATCAATCAACAAATTGATGTGAAGTACTTACACCGTGCATACTGCATCCTGACAGAAACTTAGCAAGGGGAACGATGAATGATTCGGTATGGGATCAGCTATAGCAGCTGACAGACAGAATCTACCTCATTGCACAGGAGAGCTCTAAAATAAAACGTATAGCTTATTGTCACTATGTAACTGTGCAATGGCAGCAAGATATACTGACAGCTACATGTATGGAGTGAAGAGCAGATGAATATGTGTGACTTACGTAGAGTGTATCCCAGTCAGAATATTTAAGCATGTTTTGTTAAATAACAGTCGCTTGACGCTCGTTCGGGTTACGGATGTAACAAAGGGAAAGCATGTTTGTCCACTCATACATCAGCGTAAAGCCTACTGTGGCAACTTTCGAATCAACGTCATTTTTGGTTGAGATTAGAATTTTTTCCGTGTTTTTTGTCCAGGTATGTAAGGTTAGAGCTTATGTCCCAGCCACTGAAGTTATGAAGCTTTCGGACGATTCTTCCACCTGTTGGTAGGCCTAATACTATTTATTTATTTACTTGATAGGTGTTTTACGGCGTGCTCAAGAATATTTAGCTTATACGACCGCAGCCAGCATTATTGTGGGAGGAAAGCGGAGAGAGACCGGGGGAAACCCACTGGCAGGCCTTCCCACGCCTAATACTACGTCTTGGTCATATTTGAATAGCGATCGAAGAATCCAGTGTTAGCTCTCTGTTGGACACATATCTTACACCCATGTCCCCGACCATGTCAGGACATATACCTTACATCTCTGCCTCCGTCCAGGTCGAGGCCACGCGGGCCGCGGAAGGCACAGGAATCACGGACCCGCGCCCTCCGTGCCTTCCGCACTCTCTACGGGATGGCGGAGACCCCGGTTTTTTTTTTAAATCCGCGGTCTTGGCGGTGTCGCGGAAAGCGCCGTCAAAAATGGGCGCTCTCAACTACCGTACAGTACCCTCTCACCAATGTGGCCGTTGTGAATTACATATCGCAGGAACGGTCAGCCAGCAACCTTTGGATGGTTGTGGGTTCTGCCTAGTTACCTCCCACCACAATGCTGACCGCCGTCGTGCAAGTGAAATATTCTTGAGTACGGCGTTAAACAGTAAAGGAGTGAAAAAAGAAAAAGAAAAAAAAAAAAAACCCAAACAACAAAACATTTCTCGCCTGGTGAGGCTCAATCCGCCTCACATCTCTAAATTCGGTACGAACAGTTTTTTTTTCAAGCCGTGATGTTTAAATTTTTCCATACACCGACTCAGTCTGCTCGTACTTCGTGTCAAGGTGCAATGTATTAATCACCTCCGCCACCTACACCCACTAACTCTTTAACGTGCCGGTGTGATGTGAAATATCCTTCCTGCAAGCACTAAGGCCTCCGTGCCTCAGTCGGTTAGGGCGCTAGCTCAGCGCAGTGACCCAGAAGAATCCCACCAATGCGGTTGCTGTGATTTCAGGTCCAGCTCATGCTGGTTTACTCTCCGGCCATACGTGGGAAGATCTGCCAGCAAGCTGCGGATGATCGTGGATTTCCCCCGGGCTTTGCCCAGTTTCTTCCCACCATAATGCTGGCCGCCGTCGTATAAGTGAAATATTCTTGAGTATGGGGTAAAGCACCAATCAAATAAATAAAAGAATAAATACAACCACGAAGTGCGGATGTATTTAATGTAATATTTAAAATTCTCCCTGTACCAACGAGCTGCCGATGTTTTTAATGTCCCTTTGTGATGGCAAAAAACCCTCTCTGTGCGGAAGTGTTTAATGTCCAGGTTGGTTGTTAAAAACCCCAGCTCTACCCATTTAATTCCCGATCTATTTAATTTCTCGGCCTGATGTTATCCATATCCACATATTCCTGACAATACTCAAATCCCAACCCGAGGTAAAGGAATTTGGACAACGGTTATTTAGCTCTCAACATCAAGTGTGATTGGTGAAGGCCTTATACTGTCTCTAACAGGGCCTGCACGTCCGTGCAGACGAGCTCTGTTTTCCCCAGGAAGAAGATAAAACCTTCATTTTGCTCTACCTCTGGCATATTTTGGCGGCCACAGTCGACAGGTCTGTCTGAGGGCAGACCTGAATCAGTGAAAAACATAAGGTCACCCAGGAGACCTAAACGTGATGGATTGCATACAGGCCGAGCGGACAGCGCAAATAGCGCAACTAGTGCTGGTGCGCGTATCTATTCATTTGTAACACTTCGCTGGGGTTTAAACTGCTCTAGGCTAATCTCCTATACAGGCTGAAAAGAGTTCGTCATTTGATAATGTGCAGATTTATCAGTTAATAAATAAAAAGTCATGGAATGAGTACTGACGGTGTTTACTTTACGGCCGTGGTCTAAATATAGTTTATGGTATAAGCCTACACTTTTCTTCTGGTCGACATGCGCTTAAGCACTGATCAAAACGTGCTTAAGTTTATCTCACCAGGCGTTCAATGTTTAGTGGAAAAAGTACCAAAAAAAAACAAAACAAAACAAAACAATATAAAAACACCAAAAAAAAAAAGAAGAAAAAGAAAAAAAAAACAGCAAAAGTTACAAATATGGACACAAGGAGTCTTTCCTCACCACAGATAATTTGTCTATTGTTTGTCAGTTGCAAACAATATCCATGCTTTTCGAGTTTTACTCGCTGCTTCTTGATATTTTTATATTTGTCTCTGTCGAGAACCGGTAGTGGACTGATAACGACGTTAACCTTAATAATATCTGATGCAAAAAAATTATTTATTTATTTATTTATTTGATTGATCTTTTACGCGGGAATGAAGAGTATTTCTGCTGGCAACGAATTTTAGTTCATTTTCATCACTGAGTCATGGCTCGATGAGAATATAGTCGACGAAATTCCCTTAATTAGGGTTAATTAGTGAATATAATAAAAACTATAATGTTGCAGTCAGTAAGTCAATGGTAGACGATGACATTATTCTTATTTGTGGGGACTTCACATGGGATTCGATATCTGTGCCCAACATATCTGACCAATTGCACACGCCTGATCGCCCTCAGTTTTGTCAAGCTTTCTTGGATTTTATTGTGCTTGTACTACCTGGACCAAGGTAACTCAGTAAAAACGTGGCAATGTAGTTTGATCTCGTGCTTGCTTGGGGTTGTGTGTGCCACAGAAAATGCAGTGCCTTTAACCCACAGCCAACCCGGCAGTTCAACGTGACATTCATATTCATCTGAAATCAAAGTCTGTGTTGAATTACAAAAAAACGGGCTTCCCAGTATGAAAACTCTTTTGTCCTATTTGGACTGGTCTGTTAGTGACTCTTTTCAATCAGTTGATGAAGCATTTGACTACTTGTATGACATTTTCTTCTGTATTATAACAGAATGTTTTCCTAAAAAACACTTGCGAAATCGCTCATTTCCCACACGATATGATTCTGAATTAGTCACTCTTGTAAAAAGTAAAGGAATGTGCCTTTAAGGAATACAAAAAATGTTGTAAAACTGAGAAAAGAAGCGAAAGAGCACCATGAGGAGTATGTGGAATCAGTCGAACAAAATATAAAGGATAACCCTAATGGTTTTTTTGGAGTTACGTAAAACAGAAAACAGGGTCTAACTGCCATTCCTGATAATGTTTGTGGCGAAGAATATCGTCACAAATTTTTTAATATTGCTGAGTTGATTTCAGGTCAGTTTCTAACTAAAGTGATCTGTCAAATTTTGCAGATGTGCACTGTAACTCTAGTGATACCTTAATTGTGTAACATCAGATTGTCCTTTGAAGAGATCCATTAAGCTGTTTTGGAATATTGCACCATATAAGTGGTTCGGCTACTCTCTTTTAAGAAGTTGTCCAGATGAACTAGCAACACAATTGTACCTACGTTTAAATTTTACAACGAAGTGTGTTTCCAAACATTTTGAAATTTGCGAACGTTTCCCCTGTATTCAAATCTGGTGACAAGAAATATGTGAAGAATTATAGGCCTGTACCTTTACTCACGTCCCAAAATTCTGTAATCAAGGTTAACGCCAAGACAGTAACTGTCATGTTAGGGAAAACGTGGCATATCTTATCTTACATTGAAAGAGTACGAAAACCCAGCATAAATGAAATGAAAGTTTTCATTTTTGTGGAGACAAAAACTAAATACAAATGATAGCTATATGTATCAATCCTGTTCTCCTCGAACCCAGTGAGCCTATAGGACCTCACCGCTAGCATTTACATATCTGGCCTCAACTTCTTATATCATTTATACACGCTGGGAGTCTGGTAATTTATTCGTTAAAAAAGCGGAGAAAACATTTGCAACAGTATTTCTAAGACCTTGAAATGAAAACATAGATAACACTTAAAGTCTGTGAGCAATAAAATATGTCCCAGTATAATTAGTTTCATTGGGGAAATTACAAGTTTGCCGAAGGCAACATGTGGCTTTGAATATCTTTGGTTAAATCTTGATGGGCCAATGGAGTGGTTTAAAATCATCAGCTTATTAATGTTGGCGGATGGTGTTGAAAGGACTTGTCTCACCTGGGTGGTGACAGGTATTATTTGAAGTACCGATATTATGTATCCATTCACAAGCTCAACGTCTAAAAATGTAACTATCTGAAGCGAATAATTTTTAAATGCAGTATCACACGTTAGACTGAACAATTCAAATACTGGCAGATAAAATATTAAAGCTTATCATGGCTGTAGTTTACATGTCGTTTTATACTCAATGTAATGAACTTATATGCCTTTTTTATACATTGGTTAATATATGTATTATCACTGTACCAATTGTTTGTGTGGATGGTTGCGGAAATGGGGAATTATATGCTTATTCCATTTGTGTTAGGCGCCGTACTCATAAATTTTTGAGTTAGGTGACGGCGTCGATTTTAGGAATGCAGGAAACCAGAATGTTACCGAGAAACCGCTGTCAGGAGGAATCAGCAGACAGGAGGGAACCAATGCCAGGAGGAAACCACTGCCAGGAGGGCACCACTGTCAGGAGGGAATCACTGCCAGGAAAAAACCACTGTCAGCATGACAACCCTAGCCAGGGTCGAGCAGATAGAAAGATAGAGAAGAGATCTGATGCTCCCAGACAGCTACAGGCGCAAATTTGTCCCTGCCCTTCGATCCATCCGTGCATATACATGTACATAAACTTATAATCTGAAAAGTTAGCCTTAATTCTATGGGACAACTTGTTGTATTCAAAGACGATTGCCTTCGGATTTTTGTTTTGAAGTGGATCATGCATTTAGTCATGTTGATCGATACAGTCAACCAGTAGTAGTATATAATGAGAAAATTATAATTAGACAGATGGAAAAATATGAACACCGATTGTTCATTATATGTTAATAAAATGCCCAAGACTGCAGGGTTGAAATCTAAAATTAATCTATCTTGTCGAAAACTATATAGTATACTTGGAATTGTTTCTGGAAGCAAAACAAGTCTATCGTTAACGATTTGTTCCATAATCTTTGAGGCAGCTGGTGCCAACTGACGGCCGGTAATAACTCCTTGTATCATTAATAGCATCTGTCTGTAGGATTATTTTTATTTTTCGTCTTCACCATTGGTGTGAGTGGTACCTCTGGGCCTGTCAGAAATGCAGAGCCGGCACCACAGTGTTAAATGTGTGGTAAAATGCTCAAGAGCACTTGTACCACAAAGCCATGAGTGGTAACATGCTGATGCGCTGTGAATGCTGCATTGCTGCATAAGTTTGCACAAGTTCTGTACTCAAGAAAACACAGAATCATCTGATTACGCCCTGAGGTGGAACAGTGTGTCCTTTTTTATCCGGCGTCATGTGCTGATTTAAATGCAGCTATAAATATTAAGGATATACTAGAACCCGTCGTAAGCAAAATTTCACATTTTACCTTGTGTAACCAAAATTACTGATCAAATATGGCCATATTCTGGAAGCTAAGACTGCTGATTTCAAGAAAACTTTCAAATTTTACCAAATTTAATATTAAAGTGAACATGAAGTTTGTCACCATATGCACATAGGTATCGCGGAAAAATATTTAAAAAATTCAGTGGAGTTTAAAAAGCCGAGAAGGCAGAGTTCAATTTTCGGAAGAGGACACTTCCCTCCTAGTAGCCATGTGGCCAATCACCCGCCATGAAAACGTCAAATGATACTTTGGCTGCGACATCACATTGCAGGCAAGCTCTTGATTGTTAGTGGGAGTTCTTAGGGGGGGGGGCGTACAGTTATCGGAGTGATAGAGCGGAATTTGGGGTTATTAAGTCTTGAATTGAAGTATTTTGGTCCAACTGGATAGTCATAGATTTACGTAAAATTTACAACGGCTACCTGTGTCACAAAGCTTTTACAACTGGCAGGAGGCTGCATTAAGTTTGTCATGGCGAGTTAGCAAGAAAACGGCCTCGAAACGTCGATTGCCTAAGAATGAGAAGATTTCTCCTTTAAAGGGCGCAAAGCCAGATTTATAAGCGAAATGACCTCCCCATATCGGCAGAAAGAATCTGTTTCAAAGACCCTGGTTTGCTCCAACTATTCCCTGGTGTCTACAGCCCCCTGATGTTGACGTTTGTGCATGCAAGGGGAGGCAAATATGAGATTGAATACCTCATGGGGTTACCCCGCTAATGTAGCTTAATGACCCAAGTTCCTTAATTGTATGTGAATTCTTAAGAACTCCAAACGCCTCACTGAAGAACTAGACGCTCTTACACATATTCCATATAAGGAAAATTCTACTTGGGATTTCTCCAATCTTTCTGCTACTATACCTCACACAGATTTAATTGACAGAATTTCGTCATTAATCAATTCGGTGTTTAATACAACCGGTCACCACTACAATAATGTCTGAGGCAACAAATTCTTCTTCAGTTCAACTACATGCAATTGTTGCCATTCTTGGGATGTCTCGTCATTTATGGAGAGACTTGAATTTCTCATTAATAATATCTACATCAAATTTCAGGAAACCATTTATCAGTTGTGTATAGGTAGTGCTATGGGTACAAATTGTGTCCCACCTGTTGCAAACCTATATCTGTTCATTGTGTGAATACGACTATATGTAGAAGCTATTAAAGAGTAATCTTCATCAGGCTCGATCTTTCACATTAACCAAACGGCATATTGATGATCTGCTTGCTGTAAACAACCCGTTTACAACAAAGGCTGTGACCTTCGCTGGATTTAAAGGAAACTACAAAAGTTCCAGATCGTACACCTAATTTGGACGTGTACCTGTACAAAGACGATAATGGTTTACTTTCACGCAGGCATTACAAGAGGGATATTGTGAACTATCCGTTCTTGGACGGCGGTTTACCGAATGGTCCTGCATATGGCGTATGCACATATCTCGCTTAGTAGCATTTGTTAGATCCTGTGAGCTGTGATGATTTCAATCAACGTCACAAGCTTTTAATGCAAAAACTAATGTGTCAAGCTTATTCCACCAAACGTCGTCACTCTGAGTTTCTTAAATTTTACAATGAGTACGCCTCTCTTGTTGGTAAATACGGACGCAGTGTTCAGAATCTCTGGGACTCCGCCTACCAGCGGTATAAGTGTGAATCAGCTACTGAAATTTAGCAATAAAGCTTTACCATGTGATATAATCCGAGTGACCAGAAATGAAAACTTACCTACTGCTTGGAACAAGTCAGCCAGGCTGTTAATTTGCAGTGTTGTCGATAAAAAGGCTGCATGAAGCACAAAGCAAGAATCCAGCCACCAGAGTGTGTCTCTCTCCCAAACGATTAATTATTTTCTAACCGTGGTAAATTAAATAAAACACTTGCTGATCGAAAGTTACGAAAGACTCCAGAGCTCCTCGCTAGGTTTTCATGAAAATGTCATTTCATGGCCACATGTGTACACGTTCCGCCGAGCACTCTGCGTATTTCTGAAGCTAACAGCTCCATGCCAGTATTACCTTGGCAGCATGTCTGCCCATACGGTGGTACATCATGGTAGTAGCACGACTAGTTTGCTTATTTCCAGAATTGAACAGCTAATGCCATAGTACAGCTCGTGGCATTTTAACGTCACCAAATCATTTAACAATGATGTCAGCTTTTGGGCAGCTCTTCATTTGATATGGCGCTAATCAGAGCATTTAACTTCAAGCCAGGGGAGTTACGCACGCCGTACATTTTCAGGCCTAAATTAGGTTGTATGGGGCGCACTTTAGCCCTGCAATATGCACACTTGATGTAGGATGAGCGTTTATGTGCAATTCGGAAATACATACAGGTGAAGTAACAGTGTACTAAATTCATATTCTGGGCCAAAGCTGAATGACACAAAACGAAAGAAAGCATGAGATCTCAAGCTACCCCACCGCTTTATAACTTCATGGGCAATTTCCATTTGTGCAGCAAAAGTTGCAGCACCAATCCTGAATGAATGCGACTTAAACTGTACTGGTGAAAAAACGTCGAATTTGATTAATTTTCTAAGCACAGCAGAATAGTGGTAATGGATTACGGCTGACCCGTCCAAGTAAAGGAAGTAATATGGACTATCAACTGTTCGAATGGGGTTAAATTGATAGACAGCTGATTGTGTTCAAATTGAATTTTCAGCTGTAGTTGAAATCTGTACTTTTACAGATTTATTATCTAGTTTTACTAAACAGTAAAGAGACTGTGACAGTGGAGGGCTGTGTTGAGGTGTTATCACATCAATAGCCTTTAAGATCTTATTTGAACCTCTGCCTGTGGCCACAAATTCTCCAACTGTGAAGAAACCAAAGAAAGCCAATGTGAAAGCAGACACAATCTAAAACACGAGGGAACTCACGCAGCATGTGTATAGAAATACGGACCCTGGTGTCTGATATAGGATTTAAACTTTTTCTCCCTTCCAAACACTTTATAAGAACACATAATTGAGCAGGGTCTGGTAGGGCTTTGATTTTGTAGTGGAACGAAACTGCAGACACCTATGATGCTGCGGTGTGGGGGGTAATAGCCTTGAGTAGATAGAAAAGCAACATAATCCACTAGAGCGCCCACTGGCGGTGGAAAACTACATCCTTTATGAAAGGTTAAGGAAAAATTCGGGAAAGGGTCTCATACACAATCCTCATATTTTCAGACGCAGCTGCATCTGTGAAGCGCTTTTTTTCAGCATCTAAATCTCCCACAACTGAGTAAGAATAGAGGTCGGCTGACCGTCTGTATGGCTAGCTCTCTTAATTTGGGCAAATGCGCACGAGGCATTGAATGAGCAGAATTATTCATGCCTGAAACATGTTCACTTTTAATGAGAATATAACATTGTATTAATTGATTTTCATGACAAATCGTCTAACTAGTTTCATCACTTTATTTGACCGGAATGTGGCGGTATTAATAACCTGCACAGCCTCCGTGTTGTGAGTGTAGTACAAAATATTCTTGTTAATAAGGAGTTTCCTCCAAATGACGAGCGAGGCACATATCGGGAAACAATCCAAGAATGTTACGTTTCCTGTTAGACCTGACTTATGCCGTCCCTTGGGCCATTGGCCGAATATCTATCTTTTTCTGGAAATATAAATAAACCGAGAGAGGCTTAACTGTCCGTGTACATGTGAAGTTGTTCGCTGGAAAGCCAGTATACATCCTGGAATACACCAGCACCATTTAATCCCCAGGAAAAAAAGACCAAATGTATAGGTCTTCTTTCATTTTGTGTGTGACTCTGGTATGATGATGCGGTTTTTTGATTGAACAGGTGGCATCTATTAATCTGCGTCAAAATACCTACCTGGAGCAACAGCACATGCGAAATTTAAAGACCCAATAACGGCCTGTAGGTCTTTCAACTTCACCTTTTTCACACTCAGTAACGCTCTTATTTCACAACAATTTTCAGCTACTTTACCATGTGGAATTCTTACCACCATGTTGATCGTGTCTATTTCAAGACCTGGGAATTTGAGTGAGGTGACTAGGCCAACAGTTTTATCATCAATTACAGGTACCCCGAGATTGTCACAAACTTCCAAGAAAATTTTTAGATTTTGTTCACACTCTCCTGTATCTTAGCCCTCTCACCAGTCATCTAAATAGTATAGGTATTTACCATTGGGTGACCTGTCTTTAACTAACCACTCCAAGAAACTAGACACAGCAGAAGAAACTGAACAACCTACAGGTAGACATTTATCAAGATAGTACTGGTGTGCTAGTTTAAAACCAAGTGGTAAAAATCACTTGGATTAACAGGCAGCAGCCGAAAAGCAATGTCGGTTTTAACTAACAGGGCCCCTTGAACTCAGTTTCTGTATCATATGAACCCCTTCGTCAAAGTGTTCATATCTTACTGAACAAATGATAGGACCTATGTGATCGTTTACTGAGCTACCATGGGGGTAAGAAAGATGATGGATGAATCTAAATTCGCCCTCAGTCCTCTTAGGTACTATCCTAAATGCGAAATTCTCATGACAGGAAGGGCGGGTATAAATGAGGTCCCGGTATTCTGCCTAGGGAAAAGTCTTTTTTTTAACTTTTTTTAAACAAGCCTGAATATTTATTTTCACAGGCTGAAGATTTTCTGCCTCCATTGAGAGACGATGCCCTGTACAGTTTATAGAAAACCCGTAGGTAAAACCATCTATTAATTCTTTCTCTGCAGCAAGGTTAGGATAAGCCCTCAAACTTTGAACAAGCATGTAATTGAAGTTTTTCCTAAATGAAGCAAATTTTTGTTCGTTGCAGTTGTTGGCGAGAAAAGGCTGAGTTTGGCCTCTTCCCACACTGGGACTTGCCTTACAGTCTTTGATTCAGTGACCTGTAAACCTTTGGAGCATGAGCGTTTGTACCTGCAAGCCTGTCGGTGACAGACCTTACCATTGAAATCCCAGCAAATTGGCATAAAAGGGGTGTCATGTGCCCCATAGTTGTTTATAATCCCGTTACTGTAGGGCTCAGCTGGAAGGACAATTTTAGGCACCATAAATGTCAACCGAGTTAATGCTAGACGAAGAGTTATTAGGCGCTGCAGATTGACGAATACGAAATTGCTCGTCATACAAGCGCCATCAGTTTCCACAAAACCTTCCGCCGGTGGGCTTTACTCGGACTTTCTCCAGAATAACGCTGGCATAAATCATGAAGACTGAGGTCCGTATCTGTATGGAGCCTAACCTACCAACCGACGACTTTGCGCTGATCTCTAACTGGCCTGAAGCTGACAAAAAGATTGAAAAGGCCCCAAAATCTTCAGACAAATTTCTATCCCCTTTTTAGCATCAAACCCATGTCGACAAACTCCCCTTTCCAAATTTTCTCTTTTAGAGTTTGGGGAATGTTTGCTCCCAGTGAGTCACAGACACTTATCATTGGCATTGGGCTAAAACTGGTGGCTATAACCGACTGGGTCGGCAAATCAGACCCAAAATGTATATTTACAGAGCCATATTCCGAACTTCAACACTCACCCACAGTCGCAGGTTTTGGGGGCTACGTGTACCTCACCGGCCGGCAAAGGTACGGATCTGGTATATGATCTCCACCGCGTTGTTACCGGAGAACTCTTCACCAAATGTCTCGTCTAAACTCAATACTGGCTTTACAAATGATCCATTCACCGTTTCTGGCCTCTGCTTGCTTGGTTGGAGAGAACTTTTTCTGCTTGTATTTCCTCGCAGTTTCGTAAACGCAGGTTTCCTTCTGTCACTCCTCGCCCCCGGCATGGTGTTGTGGTTGCACCATAAATTTGGAGGGCGGGTCAGTCTGAAAAAAAATATACAGATTTCTTTTAAGTGACTGGTCAATTACAAGAAAAAGTCTTAAACAGCTACTTCATTAAACATAAAAATCGAGACTGAACTTTATTTTTACAGGATGGCTTCTAAAAATGAATATTTCAATGAGTTTGTCGCTCGTGATTACTGGCTAGCTGTTAATGCAATGGCCTCTGGCATGCAAAGGACCGGGATCAGCCTGGCAAACAAAAATTGGTCTAATTAAGTCTCATGTACATAAGTTACAGAACAAGGAGGGGAGCTAACTTCAGTTCGTACCCCAAAACACCATAGGGTAAAAGTCAGAATATTAAAATTGTTTATTCCAGATGAACGCGGATAAACTCTATTAGTCGGTGTTATGAAACACCACAAGCTCTACACGCTGATGGGCTGGTTATCCATATTATTGTCGGAAAAATGCACTTAAAACACTTTTCTTATTCAAAATGTTAAACTTCATTAACTTGTTTTCGATACCAAGAACCGTCATAATTATTCAAAACCCAGGTCATTCTGGGCAGCGTTGAAAATATTTTTTTCGAAAATAGTCGCATAGAGTTGCTTTTTTATAGTAGTCGGATAGAACTAACTTTGAACCACAACAATGCCTACACCGCTTCTTCGGGAAAAGACTACATTGCTTTTTTTAACAGAATTTCCTAACATTGAAGTCTGAAACATTACTGTCGTGATATCACATAACTTCAAGTGATAAACAATTTTCATTCTTTAAGTTATATCATACAAAAGTTTGAAAACAATTTCAAACATGACTCTGTAATAAACATGGTTTAAAGTCCACCAACGGTGGCAGGTGTTGCTCTCCGTCAGAACATGATGGTCAAGAGTTTGCCTTCGAATAAGGTGACGTCACCCGCGGCAATGAAGTCTTCTCATCGAAAACAAGCTTTTGTTTGGGGTTTAACATACTGAATTAGAAAAAAGTGCTTTAACTGCACTTTCCTTGCAATGATATGAACATCCAACATATCACCAAATAGAGCTTGTGTATTATTTCTCATTCCTTGACGAAGGGCAATTTTGATTGACTGATTTTACAACTAGGTAAATACAGGTGACAACGAAAAGAAATTAAACTAATATGCTGAGCTGATCACGACATCTGTTCTAGCATGTTGCTGACCTCAAACCCCAATTTCCACAGCATTTGTTCGAACGCTATCGAAATTCACTCTCTGCACTCAGCTGTTGTAAGCACACTAAATGCACTCAACGCACCGCACACCCATGATAAAAATATAACAAGATCTAATAAGCGGTTTACGTCACAGGTAGCCTTCTTGTGTGATATACGTAACAACCATAGCATTTAATGTTGAACTATCATAAAATCTGTGGGACAATATTACATTTAGGGTGAAGACACAGAAAGTTGTTAACCCTAAATGAAAGTTTTGTTGCCAGTGACATGTGTTCGGATGTCTTCGGCATTTAACACATACACCTTTCAGGGACAAACTGTTTAACTGATGAACATGTTACACTGGTCTTTTTTATGCACCTAATCGTCCAGCTCCAACGATATTATGTAGTAATTTACAACTGTTCAATATCACATCATAATGGACACTTTTAACGTCACGATAGAATGAATTACTGTCAGGTCATGGAATGGAACGAAAAGTAACATTGTCTCATACAGAACCATGCAAGCCAATAACCTATGAATATCAGCCCTACATATTAGACAGGAATCTTTGTAATGTAATTGGCATACATGGAAAGAGAATACCGTTTAAAGGTAGTTACAATAGTAAATGCACAAGTGTTATTTCTATATTCGGTATAATGCAAGATAACATTGATAATACAGTAAACATGATTTTGTTCATGTCTCCGGCTGTAGGTCTGTCAGCAACCTGGTCATGGCTGTACCAGGTTTACTCCTATCATAATGCAGACGGCCAATGTATACGTCAAATATATTCTTGAGTACAGCGTAAAACACCAATAAAGATTGTAAAGAATGATTTTGTTTAAGTAAAAGCCATCGTTCAAATATTTCAAGGTTAATAACATGCAGAAATATGCTGGAATTCATTTATCTCGTCATTTATGTCAACTATACGCCCATATTTCTGAATGCTTTCCAACTTGCCGTATAACATGGAAGGTCATTTATTCTTTGAAATCCGAAAGTATAGGAAAGCTCTTATGTTGACACCATTTTCTGGAACTTCAGATTTTTTACACAGACAGCAGATCAAGTGGTTAGACATGCTAAAGATTGCTGAATTTGAAGTCAAATCGATGTGATCGGATTAAACAGAACACTGCAGTAACATATAGAAGACCCCAAAACGACATTCGTAATTGTAGCGTTGGATGTTGCTTGCAAAGGCAGACACAAGATAACAATTGAGCACTGTTATACAATACAGGGGCACAAAAGACACACTCTGACTTTGATTAAGGACGACTCAAGGCTTTTTGATGCAAAATTTATTACAGAGAAAAGGTTTTAACAGTTTCACCATTCCCAGGGATGTTATTCTTGGTCTATGGCATTGAAACCGAGATGACAGAATGGAGGTGTAACCGAGCGAATACAGAGGATATCAAAAAGATGTAGCAGGTACTTATATCTGTACAGAAATTAAAGTGTTGTAGCAGGTAATTCTAATCGTACAGCAATCACTGTAATGTAGCAGTTACTTTTTCTGTACGGCATTTAAAGTGGTATAACAGGCATTTCTACCAGTACAGCAATCACAGTGATGTGATCCGTACAGGAATTAAACTGATGTATCTAGTACTTCCGTCCGTAGAGGAATTAAGCAGGTAATTCTATCTGTACAGCAATTAATGTGATGTAGAAGATACTATCTGTGTAGCAATTAATGTGATGTAGAAGATACTATCTGTGCAGCAATTAGAGTGGTGTAACAGGTGTTTTTGTCTGTAATGCAATTAAAGCAATTGAGTATGTATTTCTGTCGGCACAGTACTTTTGTAGACTTACTTGCACCATTCTTTTGTATGATAGTCGCTGCAAAACACAACCGAGTTTTGAGTAGGCCTGTATATACCATTATTTTATTCAATGTACTCTAAAACTCATCTGTAGAAAGACAGCACACCTGGGGCCAAATGCATAAAAGTGCAATAAGGAAGGTATAGTTTATTGTAGGTATAACTTCGCGGTTGTACCTCATTTGATATGCATAAAGCTGGAGTAACTAAAACTTTTGTATATCGTTTATTCCTGGAATAGGTGATGGTATGCATATCAACGAAATAGCTTATTCCGTGGGTGTACTCGCCTGGGTGTACTTTTAAGGAGAGGAATAAAGCCGTTTGCAATATTATAGTTGGCAGTGACCTCACATTTGTGTTCCATGTATAGGATGCCGCCTGGTTCCATAGAATGTTTAAATAATTCTGTGAAAATTCTACTGAAAATCTGTTTAAGATAAATCTCTCGTCGCAGTCTGTATTTCGGCGTCAGTTTGTGGAAGCACATGATGGTCGTGACAAGTATATAGACATTTACTTTATTATTGTTTTTAACAAAAATATTTCAGTTTTACGGTGGTCCGCTTTGCTGGTGCTTGAAACCGGAGTGTCTAGAGTAAACCATAGTTCTTTGGTAAATTACTGTTGATCTTTCTCTTGTGTGACGTACAGGCAGGTACATACTGGTGGAACGAGAGTTAAACTGAAAAACTACCTCACATGCGCCTTATGTCTCTTATTGTTAACAAAGTCTCATGAAAATGCAGTGAGAGAAGAGAATCTAGAACTGTGCTGTCCAAGACCGGGATTGAACCCTCATCTCTTGTGTCCTAGCTATTGAAAGACAAGCCTCTCAACCTCTTGGCCACGACCGGCTCCTTGCATGCTAGACTTAATTGTCATTCAGATCAGATCTGTGTGTCATCTCCACATGCACTCCAATGCCACAGAATAACGCTACACCGTGGAATGAGCCTATTCTCTGTACAGCCATGCAGGGAATAGTTCCACTCGTTTATACACTTACCAGTTTTCCGGTTTTATGAAGAGAGGAATAATAAATTTCATAACGGTCTAAACCACAGTGCAGTTATGACTTTCCTATCATTTTTTGAGGAACATTTATCCCGATTATTGCTTAACCGACTTGATCTCAAAATCGTCCTGCACGCTTTAGCTGTGCAACTAAGAAATCTTTGTCTGTTGTTTTGTCTGCTTTGTGAGTTGAATTTTTGACATCCTCTTTCTCAACTCTGGCTCTTCATTTAACGAGGAGCCATAGTGCACGTCGACATGGGCGTTCAGGGCGATGTCAAAACTATTGGCGTTTTGCGATCGCTTTATGAACTCTGTTAGACGGTTTTTTGTTTTTGGCAAACAGCTTCTCTGAATCTTTATGATATGTCTTTCCTTAACAGAATCTGAACATGAAAGTAGCAATGTATAGCTTTATTTATTACGGCTTTATTAACTGTGCTATGGTTTATATTCATTTTATGTCACTCTGGCGACCTAGGGGATGGGTGCCTGTAGTTTACACGCTTTTACCATGTTATTACCCTAAAAAACCTATCCGTTAAATCGGTTATTTTGGGATTACAGTTTTATTAACTGGTGAAAAGGCAACGTATAATTCTGTTCCTGATAATGAATTAATCCGTAAACATGAACTGATTAATCCGTTAGATTACCAGAAAGGCAATTCATCATCCTTAGCTCAAATAACGGATTTGGCGGAATAGTTTTTGTGGGTAGGAGGGTCCGTAAAAGGCAGTTCATGAAAGAATTTAGTAATACCAGACAAGCCATGATAGTTTGAATACTTAACGTTCTTACATTCAGATGCGTTTTACCGTGGTACAAGAACGACACGTATGACATACAGGATGAATATCACATGCAGATAATCAACCTGACAATACCGTCCCGGCTGATCAACGGAAGAATTGTCAGTGATCAATGTGACATCTTCTCCACGACAAAAAAATAACGGGACCGTGGAGAGGCGAGTGAACTCGTCCTCTGCTAGCGATGACATTGACAGGACAGGATGTAACAGATGGGTCTTTGACAAGACCTATTTTCAGTCCACAGCAGTCCGAGGTAAGATTTAGGGTATTTAGGCAATAGATACCTGTACAGCCATTAAAAATCGAAACAGAAACATCCACAGTCTGTTTCTTTTCGGCTACTATATATATGTGTTTCAAATGCGCATAAACTGTGCTCTCTTCGAAACCTAATCCAGGTGACTTTGTAAAGGAATGGCACCCTTGGCTGACACAAACAATTCAACAACAACAATAGCTGAAAACATGTACGCATAAAATCTTAGACCCAAACTCTGTTTTGGAAAGAACACCTGGTGTTATTAGCAAAACTAGTCATACCATGTTATTCTGAAAATTTTTCTGCCGGTATACAAAATTAAGACTTGGTCCCACAGTGGGCCTGTGACGGAAGTCTATAATGTTGTAACATACATCTGGATCATTCGGCTGCTAGTAAAATCAACTATGCCACTTCTCTTTAGATAATTATGGCGTAACCTAAAGCGACGTCAGCTAATGTCTTGGGGTGGGATAGAAATTTATGGGATTTAACATTATGAATTGGAAAAATATTGCATTTCCTTCGCAGCAACATGAACGTCCAAATATAAGTGTGTAAGCGCTTGTGGTGTTACGTGTCACTGTCGAAGGGCGATTTGGTATTGATTATGGGGGATTTTGCAGCTAGCTGATAGGCAACAAGTTAAAAAGCATACTATATTCCTATTTACTTGTTTGAATAAAGGCTGTAAAAATTGGTCGAGTGGATGGCTTTGATGTAAAGACTGTATCACACGCTTTCTTGCCTGCCTAAAGGAAAATATATTAGATATTCCGGTATAAATAGTGACATATGGTAAAGAAATTATTCTGGGAAAGTGTCCGTAATACTCAAAATAATTGATATCAGCTATCGGCAAGTAATATGAAATCTTAGATTCAGTGTACTTTTTTATGTATTCGGGGGCAAAAAAGAAAAATTAATAATGGATATTTTTTTCCAGTTAAGGGCGAAAGAGAAAATTGTTCGGGATGGTATTGCTGCAAGCTCTTGCTGGCTTCCTACTGGCTTGGGCTCTCGAGCAGATTTCCTTGTGTGTCGCATCACTTCTTTTGGGAATATCTGATGTAGCATCTTACAATTTGGTTTATATCATTGGTATATGTTTGCACACTCGATATATGGATTGTAGACAGCAAATTGTGATGAACAGTATGTGCACTTGATCAGTGAGTTCGCGAAACATAAGAGTTATTTTCGTTTTGAGACTATTCAACAAAGTAATGCATACACAATAAAGTGTCCCATAAGCAATCACTGGTTTGTGGTCAGGACTTAGCCGCTAACAAAGTCTTTGTAATACGTGCATACAGTGAGGTTTAGCATGTGAAAGCTGTGCCCTGCAGGTGTCCGTGTGCAGGGGTCGCTTGGGATCGTGATTAGTAGAGTATAATATTAAAATTGTATAGGATTCGTTTCACTGTCTTCCTTAAAAAAGAAATTTTCGCTACGCTATGACTGAAATATTGCCAACGTGGCGTTAAGTGATTCATTCATTCCTTCTAAAGACTTCACTTTAATCAACCACCATTCTCATTTATGTGACAGTAATGGAATATATGGGCCGAAGAAAACGCTGTATAGCGAGGACTGTGCTGGATTTGTGTTATCCTCTCGGCACTACTTGGATTTCTTCTCTGCGATCGTCATCTGACAATACCGATTCTCACACTACCATCCGTATTGTTGCTTCCAGGTTTGTGGTCTCATCCAAAACTTACGTTGGGAAGTTCGTTCCGTGTCAATATTCCTTACCATGCAATCACAGACTACCATACTAATGAAAGCATCCGTCTTATAAGCAGGAATCAGTGTCAAGCGAGTTAGGGTCTGATTTAGTCCCAAGTATTAGCAATCCTGAATCTTGAACACCTTTTTGTTAATGGCTATACTAAGATTCGGGCTAATGATAGGTCAAGTGTCATTATGCTGTGTGTCGGGATGGGGCGTAATATTTTGTAATTCAGCATTGTGTTTCATAGAGACGTTCTTTACATATTACAGCTGCATGGACGTATTGCTGAAAGAGCTGTACACCATTACAAACATTTTCTTTTAAGCCCTTTGTAACTATGCTGATACCTATTAAACCCATTGTATAGCTGATTTGATTTATATACGAGTTTGCGGCTAATGGAAAGGCAAAATTGCCCTCCGGACTACTTTTAGCTCGACTGTCTGCTGCGGTGAAAAAGAAAAGGAAAAGGAAAAAAACAAACAATGCAAAGCAGCAAAAGCAGTGATTACTATCTGCACAATGATTGCGGTTTCTTAGCACCCGCACAGATAAGTGTTTGGGTCACTCAATCGGCATAAATTTCATCCTTATGGCAAAGGTTGTTTACATAAAATAAAGCACTTGACACTATGAAGCAAGCTACAGTACCCACATTCAGTGGGTTTACAAACATGAGCTCTGTTCATGATCCGTGCAAACAAATTAACACCAACATGCTTCCCTCATATCTCTGTGAGGCCTAAGGAGATGTCTCGTGTGTATGAATAAAACATCTCTGGCCTGCACTTGATGTACCTTACGATCATTCTTAGATCTAGCGCATTGTATTTACCACCGAACACGATAGCTTTTCCCACAATGATGACTTCTCAACTCAACATCCCTATCTACCAGCGGAAAAGGCCGAGAAGAAACCAATATTAGGTCTTTAGAAACATCGTTGGCACTGTTTTGTTTCATCCTCCGATTTCCATGATGTCCCCGTTATCAAGGGTATTAGCGCGCTAGTGCAGCGTAATGACATCAACGCGGTCGCTAGTCCAGCCTAGGCTGGCTTCCTCTCCAGTCGTATGTGGGAAGGTCTGCCAGCAAGCTGGCGGTGGATTTCCTCCGTGTTACGCCCGGTTTCCTCCCACCATAATGCTGGCCACCAAGTGTAAGTGTTCTATTTCTTAGTTCGGCGTTAAACACCAATCAAGTATATAAATAAAGTAACTAATTACATTTGTTCCTCGCAACAAATAAAAATTACACACGTTTAATAAATTTGATGTTATGACTTACTCATTTTATATCCTCTATATATACAATGTAGGCATGTTGAACATGAATAAGGAGTAATGAAGAAACAGTTATGTAACACCACCATACTATAAAGCCCCAAGTGTTGAGAATTAAACAATTTTCAGGAAGATAATTTGTTTTCACTCCTGAGGGGGGCATATTTGCTGTTGTAGCAACTTTATTAAACTTCAGTTCAACAGTTTTAAATACCACACGGGTATAAAACATCAACATTCACCAAAACATAGACTAAAAGCGTAACCAGTATCTATCTATTATGACAGTGGTAGATATGTAATCACGAGACACACCTAAACCTGTTAGAGTATGCATAATATAATGTATATACACTGCATTACACTGATTAAGAGCTATATATATTTGTGTTTTAAGTTTAACATATTGAATACGCATACAGACTGAAGTCTCACTCCACACACGTAAGCTGCGTTATACATTCGTTCTACTTTACATCTGTCGCATTTCGTGAAAGAAGTAAGTCCATTACAAGGGCAATCAAAATAGACAAGTATTGTGTTAGTTTTAATTTTCATCTAGTAATGAGATTTTGGTATTTTATAAAGCGTGTTAGTGCCACTTTAATATTGTACTATACTATCGCAGGCATTTCGTGACAGAAGTAAATCCGTTACAATAACAAGCACAATAGATAAGTATTCTGCTATAGTTTTAATTTTCATCAGGTAAGGACATTTTGGTACCGGTATTTTATAAAGCGTGTGAGTGCCACATTATCATCGCACTATTCTGTACACTGTCATGCCTTGTAGGCTAATCCCGGACTCTCCGCGCTGGCTGATCCACAAAGGACTTTCCGAGGAAGCCAAGGCGATCCTCCAGATGATGGCCAAGATGAACATACGGGATATCCCTGACGACATATCCGAGCCTCTGACGTCAGAGAAACTTCCCCCGGAAGAAAGCCTGTGGAACGTATTTAAATTGTGGGCAGTGACTTGGCGATGTATGGCCTTGACTTTTAACTGGTAATTTCAATGTATTTATGAAAGTGTATATGTTTGATGAAGACGCCGTTTAATTCTCCTCATACGACATGCTAACCGGCCTTTTCTTTCGAATTTTTTGTACAGTAATTTTAGGGTTCGGAAATTATTTACTCATAGGTGTGGATTAATAACACAGTACAAAAACATGATAATAAAAAATAGTAAAGAAAGAAAAGTTTTCACCCCTATGATTTATTAACTAGAAAAGGGCTGCATACGGAAGACATCAGTTTCAAGTTAATATTGAGCATGTCGTAATTTACATGAATGTTTCTTTTTGTTTAATTAAGCCAAAAAGGGACTTGGTTCATTATTTTTTGCAAGCACTGTTAATGACATTCATAAACGGAAATTTTTCTCTCATTTTTTAACAGTAATACTCTGAGAGAATAGCTCTTTCTATCAAATAGCAGGGATTGGCTCGTGGACTAATGGTCAGAGACGCTTGCCGATCAATCTGTAGGACACACGAGATACAGAGTTCAAACCCCGTCATGGACAGAAGAATTTGGACACTTTCCGCTTCCACTGTTCTTAACGCCCATGTGGCCTTTTCGTTCCATACCGCTCGTTTTCCACCAATATGGGATTGATATCTGTACGTCACATGTGACACAGGTTTGTCCGGAACCTACTCAATTCATGTACTTTATTCCGAGCAGGCTGGTTTCCTCTGCTGGAAAAGAACCGCCATAACATAGGTGAGAAATTCTTGAGAATGGTGTTAGACAACATACAGTGAAAGCTTCTCATCATGTAGTCTCTCTTATTTACAAGGTTTGCCCTCTATCTGCTGTTATACGGACTGACCTTACTGAGTATGGACATGGTCGTTGGCGATCCGTACCTTAACTTGTTCCTTTTCACGCTAGTGGCATTCCCGGCCTATGCTGTTGACAAAATTCTACGTCGGTAGAAGAGTCGTCATGTGCCTGTCTGCAACACTGGGAGGGGCGGCAAGCAAAGTGAGTTATACATCTAATTATTCTTCGAGGAAAAATATTTTATAATTATATCAAAAACAGGCCTCCAGTTTTCAGCGGAAATAACCAATGTTTCATCAAAGATAAGTGAATAGTCTCTGTAAATTTAGTTCCAAGTTATTTGGGTTTTAGTTTCTTATTTTTTATTTATTTATTTGATCGGTGCTTTACGCCGTACTCAAGAGTATTTCACTTATATGACGGCGTTGCGGTGGGAGGAAGCCGCACAGAGCCCGGTGGAAACCCACGACCATCCGCAGGTTGCTGGCGGACCTTTCCACGACGGAGATGAAGCCAGCATGAGCTGGACTTGAACTCACAGCGACCATATTGGTGAGTGGCACCCGGGTCATCAGACCACGCTGGCGCACTAACCCTCTCGAGCTCAAAGTTGCTTTAAACATTAATTAATGTACTTGCATCAAACAGCTTGTCAGTATGTTGTTCTTCAAGAAACTATAATGTTTTCATTATGTCTGTCTTCTTACAGATGGGGCGATCATTGTGCTAGTGTTATGGCTGGTCGGGAAGTTCGGAGGCGTCATGGGCTTCACCACAGCCTTCACTTTCAGCAATGAACTACTGCCAACCAAGATGAGAGGTCGTGGGCTCGGTGTCTGCTCTATACTTACAAGGGTAGCAGGAGTTATCGCCCCTTATTTGGCTCAGTTGTTAAGGTTTTGGTGCGGTACAGCATGTCAGTTTATGAGAAGTATACTACCCGACATGGTACATCTGGTTTCTTGTTTCCTAAAACATGCATGCTCAAGTAATTTGTACAAGGCAACATTTACCAGAGACATCGAGACACTATTGTGTATAGGAAGATGTTTTTTTTAAATATTCTGTTTGTTTTTATCAGTAACCTGAAATATAATCTGAAACAATAAGCGCATAGTAATTGCTTTTTTCAACAATCTTTTTGTCAGATATATCCCGTAAAACAAGAAATAAGTCATCCTTCCATTACACGTGCTTAAAAAGCCTGGTTGGCGCATGTGCGTGTGTTTTGATTGACTGTCTGGTTGGAACGTATTTATCTTCGTTTGTCTTCTTGTGTCTTTGTGTGTTTTTGTGATGGCCAGGTTTGATTGCCCCAGGGGATATGCATGTGTGATTCGCAGATTGATGTGTTTGTCCAGAACCTGTCTTATGTGTGTCTTGATTGATGGCCTGGTTTGTGCGCTCACGGGAGTTTGTAGGTCTTCAAATAGATGTGATTTCCTGATTGGTGTGTTTGTCTACAGCCTGTCTTATGTGTGTTCTGTTCTGATTGTGTCAGCGCCCTCTAGATGTCTGTATTGATTCTACATCCACCCCGCATTAAAAGAAACAGACACATTTACTTAGGTAGTGCTGTTTGGATCAGTGGCCATTGTTGCTGGTCTGCTGAACGTCTTCCTGTCGGAGACCAAGGTCAAACCTCTGCCGGAAACTGTGGCTGACATGAGGAGGGTACTCAGTTCTGGTAAATACACGTACAGGTAGTAATCCTATCTTGTCATAGTCATAATTCTGTGTCTGTCTGTGTCTGTAAGCAGCATGACGGAAAAGTTTCGATTCCGATAAAATTTTGTACTCACCTATTTCTTTTGCCAAGGCCCAATTTCTTGTATCCAGGTAATCCCGATACAGCTACTTTGTAAGCGATTCGCGATCATTGATATTATTGACTGACAGGAAAGAGTTTCTACAATTCGCTGTGATGAGGGTTTTCGTTCTGAGAGGGATCTCAGGCTTGTTTCCACTGTACTTCATCAGCAAACGAACGCACCTGATACAGTACTGATAGAGATATCTACCAATATGACAAATTTAACTGGGGTTGCCTACAAATGTAAAATACGTCTATGCTTGTCAGTGACTCAATCTGTGGATACATCTCGATAAACTGGTTATATATACCTATATAGGTACATTTTCACTTCAGGAAAGAAAGAATGAAACAGCCTCTCAAGTTTTGCCGCTTATGAAAAGATGAACGTCTGTTTCGTACATTTTAACTTTGGAAGTGCGATTTCAGCTTAGGTGTGACAAATTGGTAGCTTAATTTAGTATGCAAAAGCATGGCATTTGTCTCACAGGGTCACAGACTCGTGATTAAGAATTCTTGTTCATTTTTCTGTATTCTGACGAAGATCTATATTTTATGATACATCCGGCTTTTGGTGACAGAAGTGAATATGTTTTTTGAGCATATACTTATTTATTTATTTTATTAGTGTTTTACGTGGTATTCAAGAATATTTCACTGATAAGAGGGTCGTCAGCATTATGGTGGAAGGAAACCCGACAGAGCCCCGGTGAATCCCACGACCATCCGCTGGTTGCTGGCAGACCTTCCCACGTACGACCAGAGAGGAAGGCAGCGTCAGCTGGGCTTAAACTCACAACGATCACAGTGGTGAGAGGCCCCTGGATCATTATCCTGCACCAGTTTATCCTGCTAATCCTCTTGGCCACGGAGGCCCTCAAATATTCACGTACGTCCACACTTCAACTTTTGATGATTCAGTGGTATGTCTTAGCAGCAATCCCAATGTTGTCGCTGCTCTAGTTCTACTGTGTGGTGTAATCTTTTATATTATACTTCTGCATAAATCGGGATTTTGCTGGTAGACTAAGCATTCTAGAGACCGGGTCCGGGTAATTGTGTACTAATTGTGACGACAACACAGCATTTCGGGTAATTCTAGAATAGTGACGTCTAATATATTACAACTGACATCACTGCATTTTATGACCTAATTTAGTATAGTAAATTTGTTGTCTTGATCGTTGTAATTGTTACGGTTGCATTTAACCACCATCTCGTGTGTTAGTTGAAAGTTTTTAATCTCAAAGACGTCAAAGAACTGCATTTTTGAATGCAAAGAAAATTTATTACTTAAATATTTCTTTGAGATTTATTTATTTAATTTAAATTAAAAAAAAATTAATTATTTAGCTTGCTATTTACATCTCATACAGGAATTTTTAACTTTTAGGATCACCAAATGTTTTAGTGAAGGAAAATGGCATGACCAAAGTAAACCATCTAATTTAGGCGAATTACTAGCGAACTCTCCCACATGTGACACAAGTCGTGTTGGTGAAAGGCAAGGGGTCTTTTCCGACAACTTCATGCAACACGACTTGAGAGAGCACCATCGACACGTTAATGCTACTTTAGGCCCCGACAATAATGACAGTAGGATGATGTATACAATATTCTGCCGGAGAATCGGACTGAACTGACTTTTTGAAGTTTGACGCCGATCTCCTCTTACAGGGACGCATTAAGGTTTGTGGGAGGAAACTGGGTGAAGCCCTCGGGGAGCCAATATTTACCTGAGAATTTCAGAGATTTCAGGCTGCAGGAGAACTAGTGGAAGGTAATACCACAGAGAAACGTTTCCAAGTGATTAAATACATAAATTTTTACCTAATTTACTGTACCATACTCAGACAATGGGTAGTTCGCAATTATAGATTTTGACAGAAAAATCGAAGAATTGCGACAATGCATTTCAAAAAGTTCAAAACGTCTCTTCTGGCTGGCTCTTTTCCTTCTATACTTCATGACTATACAGATCTGCGTATAATAAAGCCAAAAGCAAAACCAGCCAGCGAAACTAGCACAGCCAATAGTGCTTTCGATAGAAGAAAAAGTTTTTCTTTCGTGCCTATGATACTTCGTTGATGACCTTGTGCCCTGTCCTGGTTCGGGTCATTCACTATATCTCCTGATCTCTGCATAAGGGACGGTTTACCTGTTTGGACAAAGAAACAAGGGACATCACTTTTCTTGGCGGGTACTGCAGTAATTCATGACTTCACGAAACGTTTCCAGTCGAGTAAACTGCTTAAGTTTTTGCCTAAGTTCATTCTATTTCTGACAGAAACTTAACTATTTCGCTACGGAATAGTTAACCCTCTGCCATCCGGAATTCTTCGGCTGTAAGGTGTCTGTAGAATACAAGTTTACCAATCAGCACCGACTTTGATGAAGCAACAACCAATCAGAAGGCACTGAACAATGGTAACTAAACGAGCCGATAAGACCGGCTAACCGGCCTGCCATAGAGGTGAGCATAGAGTCGCTGTGAGCGGCGAACCCTAGTAAAAGATTTAAATAAAATGCAACATAAGTATATTATTACGTAGCTTAAGCAAAACACTTTTGCACACACACACATACACACACACACAAAACAAAGAAAAAAATTAAAAAGTCTAACCCTAAAATATAATATTTGAGAAACATTTTCGGTTTTTAAGATTTTTCATGCTCGTTCCTTAAAGAATGTTTTTTTTTTTTATAGTTCCGAGTTTTTCGAGATTAACAGCATGACGAAATGTTGTTCCCAGGTGTATCGTCGTTTCCGTCAAGGTCTTATTAAAAAGTTTTTAGCCAAGAACATGTGTATTGTTTTACAGAGCTAAGTTCACAACGAACATGAAAAATACAGCAAGCCAACAAGCGGTTTTGGAAGGAGTAAAAGCCTGTGTACATGTGGCAAGGATACATGAATGAAGTGTCACGTTTCCCCTCAGTATGAATAAATAATAAGGATGTGCCGTGTGTTTACACCAACCTTCCAAATCGCCCTCATTAAGTAACGCAACCGCGTCGCCAGTCTTCTCAAACAGTCTTTCTTTGTCGTTTATTTCCATGGCCTTCACGTTAAAAGGCAAACAAAAGGCAAATACAGCTGTATTAAAGCCAAAATAATTCACACAGAATCGTAAATAAGGTGTCTTGCTAACAGATTGTGAATCGTTCCACAGTGGTAGCGTAGTGAGGTGTAATCGTAAAATCTATCGTAAAACCGTTATTTATTCCAAAACATGTCTCTGAAAAATTAGGGGGTTGTGATTCATACTTTTTGTTATATGAGAATGTAACAGAGTGTATCTTGTGTGAAGTCAAATGAGACCAGTGAATTACCAAATTCTTATGTGCAGCGTAAATATAATCACATAAATAATTATAAAGCATATGTGACTACATGCAAGATAATAGAGTTAACCTAAGATTTTCCCATTTCCACCTTTTCTTATTGTATTGCTTTATTTTGTTGTAATATATCATATCATCAAACACCTCAAATTGCAGTCTTTATGATGCATATTCAAAGTACCTTCTTGGCTTGTTTCGTCCAATCAAGTCGAGTCATGACGATGAAGTACACGATACACACTGGAATAATACCAGTGTTAAAGCCATACCAGAATCCTGTAAACAAAATGAGAACAAAAGTTCATGTCTTAATTTCAGTTAATTTTTGTTGTAAGCCTCAGAGTTAGAATAAAAGAATAAGAGAGGTCGATTGACAAAAGGCCGAATTTCATCGGTTAAGTGTGACCACTATCACCCTGTTTTCATTGCTCTGTAGTTTCATTCTCTATGCTGTAGCCTCTCTTTTAACACATTATGCAGACTAATATAACAGTACATACCTAGAACTCCTAAACGCGTGTATAGCATGAAGTAAATGATGAATGGTGTGGCAATAAGACTATAGGCTATAAACGTCAGCAGTCCACCAATCCATTGTAAGCCACATCCTCGGAGGGCCCCAGTTGTCACAGACTAGAACAAAAGTCGGACGTAATACATAATGAGTGTGCATATTCTTAAAAGGACACCAAGCAAATACAGCAATGTGACTACTCAATAATGAATAAAAAATAACCCTCGTCACAGTAGGTTATCCTTCTCTCATTACACAGGAATGGCAATCAAAAAGCTCTCTATTTGTACAACATCTTCATACATACCTCATCAAATTATCTCCCTTTGTTATTATCTCGCCCCGTAATTTTTATATGTCAGATATCTATAACGCTTTCAGTGGGTTATTGTCCAAACGTGCACCAGGTATCTTGGAAATTATTATCCAAGTCACTTGAGAATTCTAAGTCCACGGGTGAAATGATTTTAGTATTACTTGGTTGTTTGTCACACAGCCTCCTAAATACTTACAACCATCATGTCTATCACACGAGTTATCGCCATTAGAGGCAACTGTTTAGAGACAAGTTGTACTACGGCTCTGTGAAAGACAACATATAATTTAGAGGGTTTATTGCCGCGAAAAATAAAATGAAATTCAAAATAAATAAAGAAGTAAATAATAAAAGAACATAAAATTATGAAAAGATAAAGGCGGCTGTGCACCGTGGTTTTCTTTGACACATTTAAATTGAAAGAACATTCAAATTTCAATGACGAAAAAAGTAACCTTATATGAGATCACACTTATATCAGCTGTTTTAACCATTAAAATAGAGAAAAAGTCAACACTGGACATCACCCCGACCATTTAAAAAGTAACATGTCTTACTCGTCTCTTGTGAAGGCCAACGGGATCACATTCTTGAAAATTACTTGGCACGATGCTGTTATTATCAGGTAGATATCTAGGTAGATATCAACAGAACAAAATTATTGCACAAAGATGTCTTTTGTTGATATGAAATCGTTTACAAATACGCTGTGAAAATTTTAGGTAAAACAATCTCAAATATTAAAGCAGAATACTAAGCCAGTATAAACTCTCATACAATATTTACATCATAGATCTTGGCTCATTTGACTAACCGAAGCTTAATATTCTATTAGTTTATTATAAAGAAATCGAATATAAATACATGTATAGTAAGATGGTTTCACACACAGTTGATGAGTAGTGCGACACGGAAAGCAGTCTTCGCTCTGTCCGCATCACCAGCCCCGAGGCTGTGTCCCACCCGAATGCTACACGCCATAGAGATACCATAAGGCACCTATTGAAAGTCAAGGAAATGACGTCATTCTTTCGTTTTTTTGTTTATTTATTTGATTGCTGTTTTACGTCGTTCTTAAAAACAATTCACCTATACGACGTCGCCCGGTTTTATGCTGGGAGGACCGGGCAAAGCCCAAAGAAAACCCATGACTATCCGCAGGTTGTTGACAACCCTTCCCAAATACGACGTGAAAGGAAGCCAGCCAGAGCTAAACTTGAGCTCACAACGACTGTATTATAGTGAGAGCCTCCTGGGTTAATGTGTTGTGCGGTAACGCGCTAACAACTACGCTCCGGAGACCCCAAGTCATTCTTTAGTTTATGTACTTACACTGTTATTATATTTATACTGCTACATGCAGGAGTCTTTTTGTGCTTAAATATGAACAAAATATCCTAAAAATCAGAATCTAATACTCGTCATGATGTGACTGATTCATAAAAGAATGGCCATGATTTCTGCTGGAAAAGTGGGTTCAATAAGCAAAAATTTTCCATCGAAACAGAATTTATAGCGACATTAATAAAAGTTATATTTTCTTCACCGTGTACATAATCCATTCTGACTGCAGTGCCACTGAAAGGGCTCCTTGTTCAACAATGCCCAGGATACCTGTGAAGGAAACAAACAAAGAGAATGACAAGTGTGCTGGAGTAATATCCATGACGAATGGCCGAAAAACGAGTAGCAAAATGACATACAGTCTAAGCAAGCCTATTGTCTGTGCTTTACATACCACTCAGGAAGAGACTGCCTTCATACGTCAGCCATTCCGAGAGCAACAGGACGGTACCAGCCAGGGCAAGCTTCAGGAAATAACACCAGTCCTTCAGACATCTCCACGACCAGCCTGGTTGAAGATAACACTTTGACTATACAGTATTCAGCAATATACATGGGCTATGTTATTAAAAGTTCCTCTCAGGTCTTAAGTGGGACGGTCCACCAGCAACACTTGCGCACTATCGTTTCCTCCCCCGGTTTCCTCCTACCATAATGGTGACTGCCGTTATATGACTGAAATATTCTTGAGTACGGCGTAAAACCCAAATCGAAGTAAATAAATAAATCTTACCATTCCAAGTTTCCTTCCATACCCGACTATACCGAATATATCCGATTGTGGACAACGACATGACAATCCAAGAGAATGCCAGGGCTATAGCGGAACCCCTAAAACGAAAGAAGTTCTAATGACCCACAAATCAATGGATTTCCATTATATTACTGGAGCCTCTCGGGTATGTAAATGGATATATTTGTAAAAGCAATGATGCACGTGTACATGTACACCTTAATTCGAACATATGTCGGCCCTCTTCGTGAAGACTTTCAGCCAAATTCTGATGAACCATTCTGCCATCTTGAAGTACCTGTACTCTAACTTATTGCATCGGTATTTGACTCCTTTATCGGAAACACCTGTGAATCTTGATGAACAGTAGCACCGTGTAGCAAGTTGGACCAAAACCTACATTTTCATAGTGTTGGCTTATTCGAACGTTATGTCGAAGGCACAATGTAAGAAGGTAAGAAGGTGTGTCAAGTGCCCGGCGAAGATCCGTGGTCTCCCTCTGGTTAATTATTCTGCAGCTAAATTACAACGAAACATATAAATCAACCTTTTAATGCTACCTACTTCAGATTACCCGTAAACTGTAACGTAATTTCCTGATCTGTTCACTGTACAAATTAGCGCAGGTTACATCTACATGTAAATGTAAGATTAACTTTCGCCTTGGTTAATTTCAACATAGAAAAGCTTGAATGACCATACACGCACGGTAGTTTAGTATTAGACTTAATAAGAAACACAAATCTCAGCTGGTTAAACCGCTGACTTATTGTGTTTACCAGCCTCTTGACAAATGAAGTCGTGAGTTCGAATCCAGCTCTTGCTATTTCGATTGAGGCTTTAATCAGCAGATCTTTTGTGTACCTTGCTGAGGCCGGTGATTCACTTCCGGCACTTTGTTTTCCTCCGACCATAAACTGACCGCCTTAGTATGAGTGAAAAATACTTGAGTACGATGTTAAACGGCAGACAAATAAATGTATAAACATTAACGACTGGCTATCAGTTATATTCCACGCATGTGACCAAAACTCAGATTTTAAAGCCTTTTTCTAGCTCCACAAAATTTAGGTAAAATCAGAATGGGAAATCCGCTATTAACTGAAAATCATTGACTGTGTCAATTGTCCGGCGTGACGTGATAATATTGCTTGTGTCAATCAGGAAATTATGATGTGGATCAATTTTGCTCTATACACCAGTGGGGCACAACAGAAATCCTTTCTTTCTCTCTGTATTGTTCTCCGAAACTTAAAATACCTGTTTAATACACTGGGAGTGTATTACAATCTCTACCATTATCATTTAACATTGCTGCAATTAGGCACAGAGATTTCGACGACGCTGTAGTAAACATAGATCCATCTTTAAAATTTTTGGATTTGCTGAACTCAGTCCCCAGCAACGACAGCCCCATATGATCTGCGACAATGACCAAAAGAAAATTACGTAACGTCATAGCTTTACACGTGCAGCGGAACGTTTGATCAGTTTGCCTTCTTGGTTTAGTTATGGCAGGGCTATCTTACCTAGACCTTTGTCCCAAACTGCGAACACAAATGTACTGGGCCAAGATATTCACCGCGTTCCCCGACAGACCAATAATAACGGTTGGCACCACGATGTTCTGAACGACGTAAAATAACATAACATCATATAGGTAGCAAACTGGGTAAATCTTGGTATGTCTTATGACATGTCAAATTAATTTACCTTAAGTATACTGTATACTTGTTAATACAACATATAATGCATCGTAGTAATGACTTACAATAAGGCACCTTGTACTGATCTAAACTGTAAAGCCTCAATTAATTGTGTCATTGTCCATTTGCTTTTAATTTAGCCTCGGAAAATGTAGTGGTATATTTTTCCAACTAGATAGTCTATGAATATAGTACTTTCAATAAGCGCAGTATAGAGTGCCTTTCAATCTGAGCTTAGTTCTTTAGACATAATTCAAGAAGATACGTTTTCATATGTGCTAATTAACCCCCAATTAAAAATATATCCAGATTCAACCTTTGATTTTATTAATTTTTTAAAAATAATCTTAAGGTAATCCCGTAGACATCTGTGGGAAATCTTTAATTTTCATTGGTTTTTTTAAGAAGAAAATAAAAATCTAAAATTCTTCTTTGCATATACGAAAACCATTTCATTGTTGGTAAGAAAAAGTGTTTTTCTTACCTGGAAGTTAAGAAATTTTGTGCAGACTTGAAATACAAAATTTCCCTAGAAAGTAATAAACAATGGTTGTGTTGTACGTAGAAGAAGAAGAAGACGTCAGTCACAATTGCAGATTGCAGATTCATACGCTGCTTTGGGAAAAGTAAGTCAAAATATAATAGTAACGTGGCTTTATGGAAAAGTTCATGTTTTTGGTTATTTAGACAGGATGGATTTATCTGTACAAAGATTATCAGTAACATGAAATACTTCTAAACATATAAATAAATTTATTGCAGAATACTCTGATTAAAAACATTAAATTCCAAGTTTTTCGTTTGAGTAATATGCACTCACCAGCAGACCTGGCATGAAGAACATCATGTACTCGGCCGCAAGTCTTCAAAGCAAAATCAGGATTACAAAATGCTTTCAGTAATATTCTGCCCCAAATATTGAAAGATGCAGAAGCCCAACATGGCATAATCATAACATCGCATATTGTTCCACTATGATGTAAACAATGCATGTATGATGCGAAGCAATTAAGGTGCCGATGCTTGGAAACAATGATTCTGCCAGTCGAATCTGCAGTAAAGTGAAGGTTGGTTGGAGTTTCATAACTTCAAGGGGATTCGCTGTATCTCTCTGTAGAAATTTTTGCTCTCATCACCGACGAAGGTTTGAAATGCTTGCTTTGGTGGCCTTATGCGGCTTCCTTGTTTAGAATATGGTGTAAATATTCACTGTTTATTGATTGGTATTCTGTGCTCCGTACAATACTATTATGTGTATGTATCAGCTTAAACTTTGAGGCCAGCAAATCCCGGAAGAAATCGCGTAATCTTGGCCCCCAGTTAACAAACTTGGCGAAAAAACATATGATAGCTATGAAGGCCTGTGTTCAAACACTGGGGGGTTACTTTTCTCCGTGTAAAACAATCAACAAAACCAAAACACCTTTAAAATTGATATACAGTATCTCTAAAGCGGCTGTGGTTTGCACTTAAAATAGATCTTGACATTGTTTCAGACATAATCTCATGTCATCTGGTACCAAAATGCTGACAAAATAGTTACACCTAAAGTGTTACACATGAAAATATAATTTCATACAGAATGTTCATCAATATAAATACAGATGAACATTCTGTATTCCTCGGCGTCTACAAGCCATTGTACGCCAAATTAATGATAAAACTGATCGCTTTGAACATAAAGAAAAGTGTGATGGTGTTCATAAATGGTTTAGAGAATGGCACTTTACTTAGGTCTCACCGTGGAAAGTAACATTCATTAACCATAGTAATGAAGAAGGGTACAACTAAGTTCTAATATCCTCACAGGGTTTTGAACATGAATGCGTGCTGTACTTACTTGCTCGTGACGGGATCCTGGTGCATTACGACCAGGAGACGCTCTGAACCGAGGTGAACACCCCAACATATAATACACGTCAGTGTCAAAATAATTACACCTACAGGAAAGATAACATTCGTTAATTATGTGCGTATGCGATCAATCGTCAAACTATAAACTCTCCTGGTTCTTAAAATGCTAAACGCAACGATAGAATTACATTTATCCGCTGGGTGACATTTTCTGTTAGCCTTTTCAGCTGAACTCACGGGTGAGCTAATAAAATAACTTACTTCTTTGCAGATATGTTCCCATAACCTTCACATTCTGTGCACCAACTGCCTGTGATCAACAAAGGAAATGATCATATATTATCATTATTAGAGCTCTATACCGCAATCAGAACCAACAGAAATATCCAAGACACATATATTTATATTTCTGTGATTTAATAATAAATAATAATATAATAATAAAAATTTTATTTTTTTTTACTGTGATAAGTTTATAGGTACTGTCAATTCTTAAAAAAAAACCAAAAAAAACCCCACCCCAATAAACGCTAATTTTACTGAAATAGCAAAACTCTCTTTTGTCAGGTAAGCCAGAAGCATAATCGGATAGATGTTTGTTCATCAGATGGGCTTGTTTAGTTGTTTAGGGAATGATATTGTTTTCCGTTCTTTGTAACGTTGCAGGTTGTGTTTGACTGCTTACCTGTGAAAACATTGTGTCACAGGCGGCTGTCATCCCCATGCACACGAAAATTCCTGTCACGTTTAACACCTGAATATCACATCACATGATAAGGAAGCAAATTGGATGACTATATAAACATAATATAATGACCGTTAGTTTTTACTAATGAATAATTATACTTCATAACTCCATAGTTTAATCTCTTTAATTCGTAAAAAAACACATGTATATGATGAAGAAAACATCATAAATTTACCAATGTGCTGATCATGTATCCAGTCAGCAAATATATTTTGACCACATTTATCTTCTCTGCAAAAGTGAAAAAAGTCATACCGACGTAGCCAGGGCAACTGCATCCAACTCATTTTTTCCAAGATGGCCGCAAAACATCACGGATATGCTTGACATGAAGAACATGCAGAAGGAACTCAAGGCCTTGAGAATGGAGATAAAAATATCTAAATATGGAGGTTAAAGTTTGCATGGGACCTCATCCGTACACGAGCATTTGTAAAACTAAAAATATATGTAGAATCCCTCAAACAAATTCATTCAGTGGGAATGTAAAGCTCCTTCCCTCCTTTGTTCTTTCTTGGATTGCGTCATACTTGTAGGTGCATGTGGCCTCAAAAAGCACTTAGGTGGTACACAGGCACTCTGGCGTCACAGCACAAAATGATGTTTGATCGTACATATTTATCATAGTATTTTGTTCCGCTAGCGCCGCTATGACCTTAAGTCACAAACTTTATCTTGGCTTTATGCCAGACGTTGTTCACCCATAACCTAGAGCACTTTGTAACGTTATGTCACGTTACTTTTGCACTGCTGCTTTCTGCTGTATTGGCGTGCACGGAACTCTATTTAAATACCTTGAGGCTTTATAAATAGTTGATTTCGATATAACATCAAGACACTCTCGAACGCCCAGTCAGAAATTAGGTCAGGTAAGTGAGAAATTGTGACGCCTCAGCAAATAGTTTACACGAGTATATCCGCACATTTGCGCTCAGATCGCATGTGAACATTTTAAGATATCGGTTGCATGATTAAATTCACCCGTTAGAGCTCATGTATATTTCATAGTTTACTGTTATAGTACCGAAGTAACCACATACCACTGGGCAGCCCACTCTTGCCAGCTCTTTAAGCTCCGCCACAAAACCAGACGTAAAAAGCCGCTGAATCGTTGGAGTTTTCTTTCCGCTTGTATCTGCCCCTAAAAAACGAACAGATCGTATAAATATTCTAAATCAGAGGACCTTACAGTTGGTGTGACATGTCCAACATACAAGTTCAGTAAAACAATATAATTGTAAACTGTTTAGTGGTGATTGTTACCTATGATATTTAGCGATCCATAGACCGGACGTTCCTCAGACACAATTATTTTCGTGCCCATGTCCTCATTCCGCCTGTGAGTGCGACTCTGTCCTCGCGAATCAGATATGGTGCATCTTTATATCTGACGACAAAGAATAATATACGGTTGAGAGACATTTAGTGAATGCACTGGGCAGTGAGGGTAGGGTAGGGGGATGTTTACAATATCACTACAAATGATTAATTGTAAACTTTCGAAGGTTGGAGGTTACAAGGAAAGCAAATAAGTTTTATTTATTAGCAAGTTGATTGTCATTTAACACCACTCATGACTTTTCGCCATTCAGGTCTGGGACAATTCGCCTGACTGAAAGTCACAGCCGAACAAGTTAAAACAAGAACAAAGCTTAAAAAACAAAAACTAAGAAAAACAACAACAACAACAAAAGTAAAAACAAAAACAAAAACAAAACAAAATAAAAGAAAACAAACACAACGACAACCAAAGACAATTTACAGATGTATTATAATCTACATTTTGGCCAGTTGTGATGAAGACATAAGAATCTACGGCTTCTACTTGTGTATACATAGAAATCCATCTGTTCCATTTTTCAACTAAGAATAAGCCCATAGCATTCATAAAGTAGCCTTATTTGGTTGAATTAGTTTGGAACTATGGTAGTATGACCAGGTTTCACCAGGACAGTTTTGCAGGCCATGGAACTGGAAAGCAAGATTATAAATATTTCTGATCATTAGCACCTTGTATGAAGGTATTGCCCTTATGCTTTAAAACCCCAATCCCTACTAAGATTGGACATAAAATAACTGAAGATGAACGGTTATGCGTAACAGATAACAGTATATATCAGTGTCTTGTCAACATATTGATATGTGCCATGGCCGCCATTGTAGGTTATACTTAACCGCGCTGATACCCTTGTATCCCTCAGTTGAAACAACGCAATTGGCCTATAACAGGATTACATCAGTACGACTACACAACATCTCCATAATGCGTGAATATATTTTTACAATCAATCGCGTATTGCGACGGTTGCCTTAGATTTGAGATCAGTGGCAGACAGCCATATCCAAGGCAAGGTCTGATCCCGCACATTGCGTGATGTGTAGCGTGTAATAACGACTCAGCCTCGTCCTTTGCAGTGTTATACATGTATCTGTTAAATAACTGAAAACAGAAAAATATACTACAACAGAAAATCAAACCAGGTGTGAGAATTTATTTTATTTTTATTTATTTATTTATTTATTTGATTGATGTTTTGCGCCGTGCTCAAGAATATTTCACTTATACGACGGCAGCCAGCATTATAGTGGGAGGGAACCGGAAAGAGCCCGGGGAAACCCACAACCATCCGCAGGTTGCTGGCAGACCTTCCCACGTACCGCCGGGGAGGAAGTCAGCATGAACTGGACTTGAACTCACTACGGCCGCATTGGTGGGAGACTTCTGTGTCATTACGCTGCCCTAGTGCCACGGACGCCCCATTCTCCCATAATCAATATATACGTACTGGAGAAAGAGAAGCAAAGCAATTTAAAAAGATAAAACAAGGCAAAAATATATAAGCTGGAAGCAGTCATTCAGTTTCGAATGGTCGTCACCATGAAGACTTTTGAGTGTTAGCATTGTAAATTCTTCGTTACAAACAGATTTATATACGTGCGGATTTAAAAAACAAATAAGATGTGGACAACCTAGCCATGAGGCCGGCCGAGAGTTCAGTGTATTGATCAGGTGCTCTCAACTGCGATGTGAGGTAATATTGAAAATTATTGATATCAGCCACACGGTATTAATGAAAAATGCCTCAGTCTGCTTCACATGGCATTCATTCCATAGTTAAGGGAATCGAAAGATCTGTGGCTCCACCAATGTGTAATCTGTATACGCAGTAATCCACAGACTCCTTTGTTGATAGATGTGATAGCTGTGAGTTCAAACCCACCTCACACTGGCTTCCTCTCCGATCGTACGTGGGGAAATCCGCCAGCAACCTGCTGATGGTCCAGAGTTTTCCCCGGGTTCTGTTCGGTTTCCTCCTGTCGTAATGCTGGCCGCCGTGGTAAAAGTGAAATATTCTTAAGTACGGCGTAAAACACCAATAAAAGAAAGAAATAAATTGATGACAGTTAGGAAATATGTTGAACTGGAAAACAGACTACCAGAGATCACGGATGCTTTCCACACATCTCAAAATATTGCAATGGAAGGCGACATGTGGCATTCATCCCTTGCCAAGCTTTAATCCGAAACTTTGAATTTGAGACCTATCGGAATCATCGACAATAGCAGTGAATGACTGAATCACAAAAGTGATAAGGAAGGTTATTCAGCTGGTCATATATTATTCTGTCAACACATACCTGCTTTACTGCAGATGGCACTCTCTTCTCTTCTGTTCAGAACCGACAGCTGTGGCTGCACCGCCTGGCGGAAACCGCAAATCGATAGGCAGCAGTTCTTATGAAAGTAGGTCCAAGTGACCTCGTCAAATGTTGTACGCGCACTTAAATGGCCGGGTTCATTATGTCTGTACAGACTGCATACGTCTTGAGTTGCATGGTTGACAGAAGACATGGTAACATTAAAGGAGTGGCGTCTTCCGATTTTAATTTTTTAATATAAATCTAGACCGCTTTGTTAAGTTAGTTTTTTTCAGAATAATATTTTCACGAAGTTAACTTTGTGGCAACAAACCTGCTACGCTTCAGATGTCGTGTTCAAAACTCATGTTTCATTACAGAAGCTCTTTCCGGCCGCAGGATCACGAAGCTGTCGTACACTTAATTCATACTTAGTCTTATCTCTGAACTTAGATTTGAACTAAAGTGCTTATTTTTAGTTTTGCCATAAAAGTCTACAACGATAACCCAATTTATTAAACTCCTTTAAGTGAATAAATAAATAGAGCGTAATAAATAAAAGATTAATACTATTAAAGTTTGACAGAAGTCTAAGACAGCTGTGCGATCCTATAGGGCCAGGTATGCAGCTGAGCATAAGCCATGATGGGCATTACAGGGTGCGTGAGTGTCGGCGGGGCCATGTCTAATACCACTTGTCTATAAACACTACCGAATCCTGGTGTTGGAAGCCATTTCATATCATCAGGCTACAAAACTTAGGCCCCAGTTGGTTTAGGTGAAGATGGTCCCCCATTCAGAGAATGCCAGGAAACGCTACTAATATAAGGAAAGGTAGATATTCTATTGTTCAAAAAAGTATAATTACAGCCATGTGAACTTACGTATATTTCTGGCTTTAGATGAATTTCTCTGCAGGCGTAATCTTCCTCTGTACCTAAGGACTTAGAGAAGCGCGATGCATCGCATGTGTAAACATTGGCTAGGCCGACGTCATGAGATCACCAAGTTTAGAGGCCACTTTCAGAAAACTTGGAATGGTTACGGTTATGTGATGACCCAGTTATGTGACAGTTCTGATCCAACTGCACTGTCAGCCGGCTCAGACATAACGTTTTCTGAACAGATTCCTTCCGCATTCCAAACCTGCCCTGTCTGCCTGGTGCATCTAGAACTGTTAAACCCAGACCGCCCCTGGTTAATATTTTAATTCAGTTCAGTTCACAATGATGACCTAAGCGAACCTTCTTCTCGTCCTACACATACATATTTGGGTATAAAATGATATATTACCAACGTGCATATTTTAACAACGAAGATATGGGCATGTGATAATAGCACAGATTTCTAAGACTGGGTATGAATTATACTTGTATATGTTTATTTGAGAAAGAGAGACCACTTCATGTCGTTAACCTGAAGAATGAGAGCATAGCATTTTCAGATCGTTTCACGTTAATAACAAGATTGTTAAGGTATTGGATTGGATTTTTTTTATTTGTTTTCACGCTAACCGGGTCGGTGTCTGACCTACATTTTTTCCTCTGTTTACGTTGTGGCCTGCACTGGAATTCAGTCGCATGTTCTCGAGGCCTTTGTGTTCATGAGTTTCGTGTCATTGTACATAGAGCGTACTTTCTGGAAAGATGTTTACGAAACATGTTTACTATCAAAATATCCTGCATTTTCTTTAGGTTATTCTATAAATATGAGCGACGAAGTTCTAAAGCTCAAAGCCCTTCACTCAAGTTCATGTGAGAGCAGTCATATTTACTCTCGTTCACTTAAAAGGATTTTCTGGAATTTGGCGATATCGGCTTTCGTGCCATTCGACATACGTCGTTTTGTAATCCATATTTCTGTACGTAGCATTTTATGAGCTTATGTTTCGCCACTTGCTATTTGGTTTGAGACGTTCTTTTGGAGCTTGTATCGCTCATTGTCTCTTTGTGCGATTGCGTACATTTCATCCCATTTTACCCTGAAATGTGCAGTCGTTTTAGCATATGCTACGAACAAGACTGTGCAAGTTCCCTCGTGCGTCGCAAATCTTCAACCACTTTTGAAGGAGAAGACCGGGTAATTATAACGCACACTGCAGTGAAAGGAGTAAGGTTTGAAGATTTAAAAAACGCCATCCGATAATTCTTTAGACGTTCTCTAAGAAACATTTGCTTCACCGCCGTAAGCTCATATAGCTGTCAGAAGGCGCGGATATTTACCGACCCGATGCGGGCTGATTGACTTGAATTGCGTCCTTCGCTCTCAAACGTCGAAATGTCAAGACGCGTTCTTTTTCGTCTGTATATTCAACGTGCTGCTTGTGCAGCCAACTTCTGAACACTCTGGCATCCTGCCAGCTCTTCGTTGTTGTCTGTGCACTGACAAAACAAAGGGTAACATCCAACCGTCAGTAATCCACTTGAATTCGCACCCCAATTTAAGTACGTTATGTACATTCAAAAGACAGAATGGTAATGATTTCAGGGCCTGATTCATGTCAGATCCGCTAATCGGGTTTTACATAATCCTGCGGTCTGATTGATCAAAATCATTTTCACAGTTACGTACCATTTTACATGGAAATATTAATTATTCGCGATTGATTTTGTGTTACTACCTAACTTAAAATCCATTGCCTCGCAACTAAAACAATCTACAGAAAAAGCTTCATGGTCGGTTTTATATCTTCAAACCTTACTGTCTTACTACAAATTGCCCAACGCTTCCCCGGTCTTCTCCTTTGAGGTTGTTCAAGGCATTTGGACTCTTCGCTAGTGGGTGATTGGGGGGCGGGGTTGGGGGGAGTGAGGGTGGATGAGGCCAGAGGCGGGAAGGTGGGAAGAAAAGGTGTAGAAATAACCAAAACACCACTGATTGCTTATTTTGTTCTTGCCATTTGTGAATATATGTGTATGCCCCGAATCAATCTCTGGAGATTTAGGTATTACTACATGTAGTACATGAAATTTTTGCCCCATAATTTCCCCGGGCTTGTAATTAAAACACTGGCAATATAGCAATAATCCTCCGTCTTGATTCCTTCCTGGCTAACTTACATAATTGCGCGCGGGAAGCCCGGGTGTCTGTATAGCGAATGACTTTCGTAAGTCTTCTCTGTAATATTTATCCTCTATTAATACTGACTCCTGTCTCCGGCATAACAAACAGCGTGATTTCCAATAGTCTGCAGGGTGAAAGGCAAAATATGTTCACTCTACCCATGTTGGTCTTGGTTATGGCATTAAACAATAATCAGTTAATATAAATCACCCTGACGGCCTTGAAATATACATTCTAGTATATGAAAGCCATCGTGGTTAAAGTAAACTCTTTGTCATAACCACTAAATGGCCTCACAAATAATGACAAGAAAAAATGAACAGTCGTGCATTTTGCCACGACAGGGCCCATCAGCATCGAGAGAATTTGCTGGATGTAATGTAATTGGAGACCAGAGAGAAGGTAGATATTGACTTTCGTGTGATGGATATGATTACGTGGGGATTAGTGTGAAAACCATTTGGATATAACCAACCCTGTCCAGTTAACTCGTACGGAAATTGCAGTAAAGTGATTAGCGAGATCTGGGCGGAGTGGTCAGTCCTCTAGTGCTTCTATTGTTCTTCCGGGCGTGGGTGCTTTTTCAGGAAATCAGCGAGTTACTTGCTCTCGGTTGGTGGTTTACTCCCGTAACTCATGTTCCTTGCTGGTTCTCCTATACAAAGTGTTCATTGGTTTAAGTATTGTTACGGCCTAATTATTAGCCGATTGCGTTTTTAGTCTTCCAAACCTAACATAACAGTCATGCAACGATGCCTTTACTACTACTTATGTGTTAGTGCTCATGCCATGTATCCTGTTAAAACGGCAAAGCATGTAGTTAGATTACACGCAAGAGAGTATGCTATAACAGAATAGTACTGGTAACCTCAATGGAAGCATTTACAAAAACATGCTCCTCGGGACATGTAGTCCTATTCTTTAATTCGTTATACATGTATTACGGTAGTGTCTGTAACTTGTAGCAATGCAAAATTAGGTTAAAATGCCGTGATGTCAACTGCCATTTATTAGCCCGAACTCGTCCAGATTAACTCACGAATGTTGGACTTGACGCTTTTGAATAATTGTACCTGTTTTGATAACGGCTGTAGTGTCTGAATTGTGTGGTCTCCTGAATGTATTGATCACTTATTGTGTACTTATTATGGTATCTCTTCTGAGAATGATGCCATGGGTTTGAGCGCAAGCTAACCTCCTTGGACCTACATTACAAAGAAGGTGTAGCTTATATCAAACATAAAAATCATGACCAAACACACCGCTAACACAGGAATGTCTATGGCTTATCGGAGGTCGCTGAGCACTTCAGTGTCCTCCAGGGGTAAAACTGGCTGCAGTCATATCAGAGAAAAAAATAAAACCACCCGAAAGTCCAATAAATATAGATGTATACAAATCGATAAGGTTAAAGTAATCACGAAAAATGCGAAATGTTCATGGTTAGCGATCGATCACGAAAGGAAAAATTGATTTATCGTGAATGTCGAAAGTGAATTCGGACGAAAGGCTTGATCAGAGTACAATGGCAATTATTGGATTTAATGCATTTGAGGACAGAAAAGTTTCCTGGGGTGTATATAATTGCATGAGTAGTAGTGTGAGATCGAGTAAATCGTCCCCGGTTTCCCTCCCACCATAATGCTGGCCGCCGGTGTGTGTGAGTGAAATATTCTTGAGTACGGCGTAAAACACCAGTCAAATAAGTAAGTAAATCGTCATTTCGCTGAAACTTGCTTTTACGAGACCAATCATTCCCAAGCGATGTGTCCAAAGCGTCGTTACCGAGGGGTTGAGATTCTTGTAGTTTAATTGATAATATCCACAGGGTGTAATTCCACACTCCAATTCACATGGAACCATCGACATGTCCTCCACCGACACTGCATATATATGTGCGTCCCATGTCGGAAAGTCGGCCAGTTACTTGCTAACGATCGGTAGTTTACTTCAGTCATTCCGGTTTCTTTCACTAGTTAAACTTATCGCCGTTGTGTCACATATTTATTTATTTGATTGGTGTTTTATATCGTACTCAAGAATATTTTACTTATACGACGGCGGCCATTATTATGGTGGGTGGAAAACGGACGGAATCTGGGCGCAACCCATCCGCAGTCCCTTTGTGTGAATGAGAGCAGACCTGAATATGGCCTTAAAACCCAGTTACATAAATAAACAAGGAAACTTAATAGTAAAGCTGATGCTTTTAGCTGTACATGCTTTTCTCGGTCTTAAATATTTGTGCATGTCTCTGTTAACCTACGGTATAACTACTCTTTCGCACACAACACGCCAGTAATGCATGAATGCCCCATTGAGCCTTTTGGACTGTATCTATTCATGTTTTCACCGATTTGCATGCTTCATATTTTAGGTTTAACGTTTATTCTTTTCGGAAGGATTTTTTTTCAGATTAAAATATGTGCATTTATTCATTCACAATTGAATTTATAACGCGATTCAACCATTCATGAGTTATCAAAATAACAATCTAACACGACATCTCCATTTGTATCTGTCTTGTTACACACCAAAGTAACCAGCTGCCAATCCTATAATGCTATGTAACTAAATAAACAAATTCAATGATGTTAGTCTCAGTGTGTTGACTAGTCAGGACTAGATAGTAAGGAAGTGTGTGGCATTGAGGAAGGTGTGACTTGTGCTATACCGGTACTGTAGGTCGATATGTAGAGAACAATGAGCTACACTTACACCACGTAAGGGACTCTACTTTTGCTTGAATATCTTTGATTGAAAAAGCCGGGATTCTGCTGGTGGACTAATCATTCCTGAGGCCTGGTCCCTTTTCATTGTTTTCATGTTACTAAATGTGATGACCACGCAGCACTTGGGATAATTCTAGACCAGTGTCGTCTAATGAACTACATTTAACATCACTGTAATTTTTTACCTAATTCTGCTTTAGCCATGGTTTTAGGGGGCGTGTAAGGTGTTACTTCTCAAACACTTACATGAACAGAATAAAAGCCTAACTGAAGCAAATTCACAAGAGGCAGGATTTCACTGGTAAAGTGTGACCACTTGCCAACGATCACACTGTCGTCGCTGCTCTGCTTTTACTGTCTGTGCTGTGGTCTTTAATATTGGATATGATGGGGGCATATGTATCTTGATAAATAGCTACAGGGCATATCTGTATCATCCTCAGACAGTTTATGCTGACAACAGTGTTGTGTTGTTGCCCTGCCTACATGTACCACATGCGCCACTTTCGTTATAGAAATTAGTGAATTTATAGTTTGTATTAAAACTGATTTGAGTGGGCAAGGGTTTAATATTCATGAGGTAAAATGTATAAAAGACTAAAAGCGAGTTAAAAAATGTTGGCCTTGTCCTTTAATGCTTTCTTAAGAATATCTTGTACATATAAAACAAGGCTTAATACGAAACTTTGAGCTTCATGGTTTAGCTGCAGTTTATATCGCCCTATTCAGTGTATGTGCATACTAGTGGTGCGGGAGTGTGGCATAGTACAGAGTACACTGTTTACGATCTAAACGAAGTAGGACTAAGTGTATAAAAGTAAATTATCATAGAAGAAAGCACATAAGACGAGTGTTTCACATATCCTGTCACTGAAGTGAATTCATTGGAGCGAAGACACGATGGTGCGAATCGATGGTTCGACATTGCAAAGGGATGGCATGATACTGTGAAGCGGTGAAACGATGTTAGCATCGTCCCATAACTTCACAGTATCTTGTCATCGCTTCACCATATCGTCACAAGAATTTTCAAGTGACCAAAACAGTTGCATAGTTTCGCTACATTTTGTTTCCGCTACTGATACTTGCCATATGTCAAATTTTCAAATCAGTGAAAGTGATTGTAAAGGTTTGATATCATGATGCAGTATTGGATTTCAAGCATTGAAAAATGGATAGCGCTTCACACTGTCAGCTTAATATTACATTAAATATATTGAAAATGAAACAGATATTCAGACGAATTTAATTTTAGAATGTCATCTTATTTTATCAGCTATCCTTTATCAGAAACTCCTATATATGCATGTTATGCGCGCTGTCAAAATTCGATTATAATTTGCTTTAGCCTAGAATGATATGCAGTCTAAAACACGCATACCTCAAGCCGATTTTCACTTTACGCTGAAGTATAGTTTTTAAGAAATTGAATTGAGGTGGCAAAACCGACATTCGTATGCCAGCCGTCAACTAAAATGGGTGTTCCCGGGCAATCATGAGGTATCAAGTCTTTACCAACATGTACTTCAACCTACTAGACGTAACACATAAACTGCCTATTCGTATAAACTTTTACTGATCTCTTCTTACAGCAGTCTCATCTATGCACACTGGTCTCAGTGTCACCATTCCTGGCCTAAGGAATGTGAAGACATCTTTAGACTCAAGTCAGACTTAGTCTTAACTTGTGGCTTTTATCCTGGACTATTTTAGTACAGTAAAGTGTTTTGAAATGAGAACTAAGTTTGACTTAAGTTTAGACAGTTTTGTGATCCCGAGGCCTGGTGCGACCGAACAGATCCCACCCAGTCATATAATACAATGATTCCAGACACTGGGATAACAAGGCAATCTCATGCCAAGCATTTTACAATTAGGAACCTCATTCATGGATCATTAACTGAAATTTTAATGATTAGTTGGACGAGACACAAAAATATGAAAAAAAAACCTTTTGAGAAAGCTAAACAAGTTCCTATTATCTGGATGCCGCTCATACGAACACTTCCATTTAAGCTGACTCCTAATGTCTTTCTAATGGCGCAGGCATGGACGTGAAAGAAAAAAAGAGAGCCGGATATGACTAAATGAACAAAAATGGATGATATTCGTAGAAATATGTGCATGTGATAAAAGGAAACTAAAGTATGTTAGGGAAATGAATCGTCTGCACGGTGTACTTAAATTGTGGACGTCAACAAAGCATAGGTTTGGTCTGTGTCCACGGTTACATGTAAAATCTTGTCCAGAGGAGAGGCTATAAATATCAGCGTTAGCTGATATTGGAAGATATGTAATCGACTTTCCATAAAAACGGGTTTGATCACGTGTCGCTTACATACCACAAACACTTTGAAATAAGCATGTAGGTAACCATGTAGGTAACAAAAAATATTAAAAACAATGAACCAGCGATATCGTACTTGTGGTAAGGCCGATGAAGCGATGGCACGAAGTGATGAAACGATAGCGCGAATCGATGGGACAATAGGGCGTAACGATTGGACGATGCCATCGCTTTGCAGTGTCATACTATCGCTTCGTGTCATCATCGGGCGATGGTATTATGATGGCCTAAACCTGCTTCCATAATCATGGCTGGTAGACTTACAAATACCCTGCTTATTCACAAAAGGAGCTCAAGTCGAAGGACAGTTTTATTGTTTAATTTATAATACCTCAGTTTATGAATTCCCTAAATACTGTTCAACATATTTTCAAAATAAATTTGTACCATTAAACATCATTAATATATTCACCACTTTCAAAAGACTTGTTACATTTAAATGACTCCAATTTGTGTAACAGATTTTCTGTTTTCTCTGAAACTATGTGTACAAATCCACCCATCTTGGGTCATATTTAATAGATATAATAATACATCGTAGATGTGTGAACAGCTTGATAGGAGGCTTTATCCGCTTCAAGACGGCTAAAGTCATTTTAAATAAACCAAAAGTGTGCATGGAGTCATTGCTAGAGTCTTGGAAACGTGGCAACTGTTCTATTTTTCGGGATGCTTGACTTTTGTTGACGACTCGTCATTTAACCTGCCCACATGTCTCCCTCCTCACTGGTTTACCGGGGTAATGGCTTCGAGGCGTTCTTGGGCCAGTTTGAGTTGCCTACGTAATTGATCTATCAATAGTAGCTTCTACAAAATACAGGAAAATTTAATCAATTTTTTCTGCCCCTGATAAAACACATCAGCAGGAAATAAGAAGCCTGATTGTCGATGTACACAGGGCTAAAATGTAGTCTTTCAGGTATCTATGAGAGAAAACGTGCATTGACGATATGAAAGACCATCATTCCGTATCTGTGCTTGGTCTCAAGCAATACATACCTCCAGGTTCTGAGTCCGTAACTATTACACGTATGTACTTACTCTCCAGGCATACATACCTCCTGCCTCCGTAACTATTACACGTATGTACTTACTCTCCAGGCATACATACCTCCAGGCTCTGCGTCTGTAACTATTACACGTATGTACTTAATCTCCAGGATGTGTTCGTACCTGCCGGTTCTGCTTCTGTAACTCTATGTGCTTAGATTTCAGGAATAGACACCTCACTTTTCTCTCTCTATAACTCAGTGTGCTTTGTCTCTCGAATACATACCTCCTGGTTCTGCTTCTGTAAGTCGTTCAGGCGCTGGTCTAATGTTGTGGTCGCTGTAAGGGTCGTCACCTTTGACACATGTTCATCCATCGGCCCCGTGCGGCTCTCTTTGAAGAAGATGATCTGAACAGAGAAAATAATGATGTAATATAATTACCCTGAAAAGAGCAGTCTAGAAATATGGATAAATAAATGAAACACCCTGTCCCTTTCATAGCAAATCAAATAAAGTGTAAAGAAAGAACAGCAAAAACAACAGATACAATGAAAGGGTCTTCACTACAGTGCTTTCATTCTAAAGATAATATGAATAACATGATTTCAGGAACTGTACATGTGAATCTAGGGGTCGAAAAAGACATTACAGTCGTCAAGTCACTCCTATTTCTCAGTGGTATAGTAGTATTGTGAATCTAATATAGCATCAGTACTGTAGTTTGGCAGATATCGTATTCGGTACTTTAAAGGTCACCAGTTGAAAGGCCGTTGTCTTCGGTGAAAAATGATGACAGTTATATTTAAATGCATACCAGATAACGACCGAAAGATCTCGTCTGAAAAACAGCGAGAAGTAAGCTTAAAACAGTATATGTTCTTGTGAATGTCCTAATTGCACAACCCTCAATCTCAGTGCATTGCTTGAAATAATGACTTCATGAAACAAAACATTTTTGTGACCTCCGACTTTAATACATTGTAACTTTCATTCTTATGCTAACTGCGTCAGCATATCTTGAATAGTGTATACGTCATAGCCTGCTCTGTCCTCGGGATGTTCTCCTCGAAACCTCTGTATTAATGTATGCATTGTCCTTTTACACAGACACGAAAGTGGTGATCGCCCATGACCGTTCATTGGTGATGGGGTTATACCACAACCATTTATTGGTGATGAGAAATGGCAATGGCCCATCCCTGCACCATTTATTGGTAATGAGATTATGTCATCACCACTTATTGGAGAAATAGTGATGACCTGAAGGATGGCCCAAATTTACCCCAGTGAAAAGATGTCATCTCAATTCATTTGCAATAATTTATTTATTTATTTGATAAGTGTTTTAAGCCGTACTCAAGAATATTTCACTTATACGACGTCGACCAACATTATAGTGCGAGGAAACCGGGCAGAGTCCGGGGGAAACACATGGTCATCGACAGGTTGCTGGCAGACCTTCCCACCTACAGCCGGGGAGGAAGCCAGAATGAGCTGGACTTGAACTCACAGCGACCGCATTGGTGGGAGGCTTCCGGGTTACGCTGAGCTAACGCGCTAACAAACCATTGGCAATGACACAGATAGGTCTACACCTATAGCTCCGATATTTTGTGAATATATATGTGTGAATATACTAATGTGTATATATGTGATCTAAATTTTATGAAGCTTTTTCCTGACAAGTCATGTTACAGATACACCACTACAAAACGTGTTATAAAATGAACAGGTACCTTTGGAACGAAGACAAGACACTGGGTGGCTGTTGTGCCGAATACTGTGATTCCGGATAGTAGGCCAAACAACAGATTTACATTCTCATCCACGAATACAGAAACCAGGACGGCAAGAAGGCTGAGAACCACTACGTTGTAGATACTCATGCCGATGTAGTGCGAGTCGTTCAGGGCTTGCAGTTTAACCTGCACAATTACATTTATTTATTCAGTTTTTTAAGTGATATTTCCGTGGGAATCTGGAGTGCACGAGGTAAACCACGTACTGACCTTTGGCAAGTTACTGAAGTACTTTGCCACATGTGACCTTTAGGTCATATGTATGGCCTTTAACGACGCTGGACTGCTAACATGGGCAACAAATGTGCCATAGATCCCTTTTTCTCCCCAAGGCACTACAAGCAATGAAGGCAGAGGAATCTGTACATTCTAGCTTGTTGTAAGGTTGTTTGAAACCGTACTTCGTATGTCCTAGGGGCTGAAAAGGCATACTCCTTTAGCTATCAGGCACGGTCCGATCCCTGTACAATTAAAGGGCTGAGTTCAAAACAATATTACCAGTTTTATAGAAATAGTGCATAAAATGGCTAAATACTATTCACTAGGCTGTATCATGCCCTTGTTTTTTAAATAACTTTTGAGTAACAATTCTGTGGAGCATTACAGCACGTGTCTGCAGTATTGACTTTATTTCCCAGGCGCTGGATATGAAGTGTTAGGCATTAGGCACTAATCAAGCAAGGTGGCACATGTCTAAGGCGCGCACCTGCAAGTCACGAGGTACACCAGGTACGGGTATAGTCTCTGTTCCGGACAAGTCGTTTCTAGATTCCACTGCTCTCATTGTGCCGGGAACTCTCGTGAAAGTGAACCATAGACGGCGTTCATTGGGCCGATTTGGTAGTCTTATATTTATTGTCTGTCAATTCTCTGTCCAGGAATATCGTAAGAAACTGCCAAAATGTCTACATGTAATTTAGGCACAACGGTTTCCGCTATTCAAAATCTTGAAGGCGACGTTAATAAATAATATAATACAAGAAAAAAATGTAAATAACAACAGCCAGTGTTTGGATTTGTTTGGTTGACTCCAAAGGCTCAAGCACTTCAAACTGCCTTTATTGAAGTTTGTTGTTTGAGATATACAAAACAATACAAGCACAAACTAAAAGGTGCTCAAAGCGTAGTCATTCTCGTTGGACAAATTTAAACTTTATTGAGGGCAATAACAGTTAAACTAACCATTGATGGACGATTAAATACTGGATAGTAACAAAGTGTTCAATGTCCTTTTCTTCAAGACGCTAGTGTTAAGTAAACACGCTTACAAGAGCATTATACACAGGGCTTTACTACGCGCACGTATTATATCATATACACATAGGACTTAATTATCAAATATTACGTAAATGCCGTGTATAATTTGTGGCCATTGTGAACGCTTGAGAAACGATTTCCTGTCAAATAGACTAACCTTCCTTGTTTCCCAGGCCAGAAAGGAGCCGAACAATAGAAGAATGCCTTGAATAGCATAGAGCACCCCGAGGAAGTACAGTTGATACTGCGATTCACATCGGTTTATTTGAGGCTGGTAAATCGTGTCGCCGTTGTCTGCAATCTAACGAACAATACACAATACACACAAAGGCCAAATAGCTCCTAATAGGAATATAGTCTAACAAGGATGCATGTACAGATCAATGAGATCTGCCTGCGCAGCTAGGTGTTTTATATACAGTATAGCAACCTCATATCAACGTCTGTCACTTAACTATAAAGGATCGAGTTTCTATCTGTATGTATGTATCTCTCTCCTTCGACTTTTTCCATAACAGTTCATCGGATTGATTTGAAACTTACCGGGTTTATTGCTAAAGGATCTAGGAAGTGCAGAGTTGAGAATGGATGAATTCCATATGCAAATTATGGAAAAATAACACACTATAAACTGCCTTTGCCATGCTGGGTGTGTAAATGAAATGTATATTCCTCACATCTCCAAAAGGATTTAGTTACAGTAAAAAACTTTTAACACAAAATACATTCCTCAGGTGTTCAAAATGGCTTAGTTACTGTAAAGCAGTTTCAGAAACAAAACGTTTACATTTCTTAGATCTTCAAAAGGGCTTTGTGACGGTGCAACAGATTCTGATTAATCCTTTAAAAAGAGCATTGCGCCAGAAGAAAAAAGTAATGAAGGAGCCTGTCTGGCTGAGGTGCCGTGGTTTTTCTGGGCTTCCCTCGCTTAACACTGAGGTCTTCACGGTTTCCTTCATCTTATACCGCAAAACGTCATGAAATGAAGAAGAAACAATATAGCGTAGACCTTAGATACCTTCTTACTCCGATATAAAAGCAGAGCAGTAAATGCCTCTGTTTCAAAAGCAGCAGGATGAAAACTGTACCTCAGGAGTATTATTGTAGCCTCGTTTTTGCTGGGGATCCACACATTCCCATGCCACGAAGACGGACATATTGACGGCTAGAAGTGCTGCTACCATCCCAAACAACTGTCGGTCTGTTACAACCTATACGAAAATAGCCTCTTAATGGTGAGAAGGCACAACACCAAAACAAATGCGTATATGCATCGATGAAGTATACAACCTAAAGTTTAAAGAGCATACCTTTTTTCTTTTGTGTTCTTGCGTAACTGAGATATCGCAGTTTCGACTGACGTCACACAAACCCGGATTTGTCTGTCCCGCCAAAAATAACTCGGGCCAAAGTTGTGGAGTCTATTGTTCATTCGTGCATTTATGACCACGTTTTTGTGGGAAAACTGATAATGTATTATTCGTGAATTGCAAGGTAACAATAGTCCAATCAGCTTGGGCCTGAGTCGTCAATGTTAAAATGTAGCCCACTGAGAGGTACTTTCACAAATGATCTCCAATATTAATCCAGGATAAATCTAGGCGGCTCAATGCTGATGACATCGCACGTGAAATTCAGACCAAAAAGTTTCAAGTAATACAAACAGGGAACTTGTTCACAGACTAATGTAAAACGAACATTGATTTTCTCTAATGCCGGTTCACACATCCCCAAACAAGGTATGACTTTCTCAGTATGTTTACTTTACATCACTAGCAAATTTTGCCCAGACATCTCGACTATGTTCAAGAAATTTATGTCAGAAAGTATTTAAAATCTCTTTCTAGGTATGTTTTCGTTTGATACAGGTACATATGCGTCTTGTATCATCTAAAATAGTTCCTTCATGACTTTATTCATGAATGTTGATCATAAATTCGCTGGGGAATTTTGAGAACATTAGTGCTGCCATTAAAAGTAAAGGCTACAAGCATATCGCATGGGGTCGACAGGGCGACTGTGTCGTCTGATATATGTGATGGATGTAAAGCGAAACTAAAGGACTTGAACGAATGCTGACGGGGTGAATAGTACAAATTGCACCAAGAAAAAAACCCATAAAAATCTGAAATATTTAATAGACACACACTTTACCTTGCGCTCTAATTTTGGGTTTGTGAAGATAACATATACCCGCCAAGTCTTGGAAAATAGTCCACCAAACGTGAGAGAAAATCCCGTCAGCAGAAAAAGGGTTTTAATCTGTTGGCAAAAGAAACATACCACAATAGACGAACGAACCTTGAACGATGTCCGCATCCAACGAGCACAAAGGATTTTCATTGAATATGTTTCAATTCCAGCTAGAGGGAGCGGATATTAAGCGGACAATGTAGTGATATATTCCTTTGCGCCTTTACAGAAAACATCTGGTTTCCGGTAAAATGAACTGAACACCGCATGTTCACCACCAACTCTTGTCATAATCTGTAGAAAGAACTGTTTTCATTTCCGGACCTTCTTAACCTCTTTGCGTTAAGAAAGGGATGGTTGTGATCAACCATCCTGTAAAAGCAATCTGTCATGCCACGGCTCCGAAAAGCTTGGTCTTATAACGTGCACAAAAGAGTCCAAAATATCTTAAAGATGGATAAAATAGGTCATGAATTGGGAAGGACATCACAGTTGTAATAGTTCTAATAAGTAATATAATCTATCATGGGATTACGTTTGAAATGCTTCAGTTTTTCAGTTCCGAAATACATAGGCTATATTTGTTCAATTTATTGCATTGGTTTTTTCCTCGGGCAGTAGTACGTAACTTACCCAGCACATCTGTGCAATATCCCCACTGATGTCTTCAAAAAACACTGTAGCATAAATCACTGTACATCCTATGAGTATAACGTTATTGAGTCGAGGTGAAGACATCTTGATAATCCTGGAAACAAAGGAAATGAATAGTATTTCTATATAAAGTGAATATGTGTGACATGATCCAAATGTTGAAATTAATCTGCATGATCTTCTTGGAAGACTTATAAGACTACAAAGAGCATCTGTATTCATAAACAAATGGTTGGCTGAATCGGGCCTCGAAAAAACCATCGACACAGGTTCGTATTTTTTGAATTAGCAAGCTCGTCCTGCGATATTACTGTCATATTTCGTATTACGTCACGATCATCCATCCTATGGTTTATTGAGATTTAGTCAAGATGACAGCATATGTGCATGTATATAAATCTTACTGAACACCTGCTTCTCTGTTATCCACTGATTTTTTTACTTCTTATGATCATTCGAATGGAATTGCGGTACACTTCAATTTTTGGTAAAACCTGCCATTTTACAACAGAAACACTAACGTATTCCCAGCAAGATAGAATACTTCATTAAGTGGCATTTGGCGATGAGTGGAGGAGAAGGCGTTATATGGATTGCCACTTAGTCTATCAAGAAGTTGCAATCCCTATAATGCATTCGGCAGAAAGAATAACATATAGCTGTGAAGCTTTTAGCATTATATATGTCATATCGTGACGGCCTCTCCTGGAAGACTTGAGAGTGATTACGGTATCAAGATTATAACAGCTGGAATGTCATGGGGAAGGCATCTGGCTTGACTCCCTTGCATGTGCACCAAAGAAAGGGAGTACCAATGCTACCGTTATATTAAGTCCTATAAGCATAAACCGACTCGGTACTGAAGCACGTTTCCCGTTTCAGAGGCGCACGACACCGACAAGAAACATTTTACTTTTAACACACAGCTTACAGGCGAAAATACTTCAATACAACAGTGATTTATTCATATTATTTGGCGGTTTATATTTACCGTTGATCTCGGAAGTATTGATTAAAGGCAAGAAATGACATCGCCAGAATGATTCCAATGGCAGAAAGGAGACAGAAGATGGCGAATAGGATAGGAGACACCAGCTGTACCTTAATGATGACCTGCACCGAGTCGCGGGGTGGTCGGCCAGCTGGAAAAGAGCAATAGGCATGCTAGCTTACAGTTAGTTATTAGGCCTAAATCAACACAATGAACATAACATACACCCTAAGGGATCTGCCTGGTTTTCTCATTCCACGATGTTGGCCGCCGTCATGTTAGTGAAATATTCTTGATTGCGGCGCAAAATGCAAATCGAATACATGTGAATGGATAAATGAATAAATAAACAGAACATCTATCCATAATGTGGAGACATGTGTTGTTCATTATGGCATAAAACATATCCTCGCTGACTGTGTAGATTTTGGAAATAGGCAGCAAAAGTTGTACTAATTTGAGTTCGTGGGTTTTTCAAACTGGTTTTGAACGTGTTTGTATATTTTATTTGATTATGCCTGTTTTCATCGCATCGATAACAATTTGCTATTTCCTGTTTTACACATTGTCACCTCCGATCAGACCGCAATATTACCGAAGTGGTGTCAAGCCATAACCATTCATTCATTACTTTTATATTACTTTTATATTTACATTACTATATACACAAGGGTATGACCTTTTAGCTATGCAATGGCTACTGTTGCAAATGGAGCTTGTTTGAAGATACATAAATAGCCTTCGGCCATAAATATTCGCTGTGTTCAGTTTGCTTTCGTCTTAATACAAATAGACTTTTAGGTGCACCATTGAAAGCTTTGTGCGCTTCCAATAGGGTCGCTCATTATCCTGGCAAATCATTTAGTAAACACAACGCAGATTGATTAAGTAAATATTACCCAGAGTCAAACAAGAGAAAATTACATGTATGTCACGCTGCGAATGGGGGCAATTGTGGGTTAAAACAGCGGATAGTTATAACTTACCTGACCACGTGAGTTTAGGTGACGGGTACCATTCTATCTTACTGCTGTTAGTAACTGCCGGGTCGTACAAGCCAATGGTTTGACGAATCCCAGCTGAAAAGACGTTAGCAGAAATGTGACAGTCTATTTACAACTACCTATTCAAGTGTTTACAATCTCAGTCCAGTTAGGGCAGAAGTTAAAAATTCCAGTTAAAATGTAAAGCCTGAGCCCAAAATTCAACTTGACTCAAGCAACTTTTATTTCATTGGTTATAGACTTCTTGTACATTTCGTATGTTCAATATAGCCCTTCAAACAATGGGTATTGATGTCACCAACTGACCTTGAACTCTGTCTAATGACATAAGTGTTTCCGGGTCACCGCTGGAATCAAAGAACGTTGGTCCTCGAATTCCTTGAAAATTAATCTGTTGCATGTGTTTAAAATTCAGCAGGCCTATTTCATTGTTGGTGTACGTGAAGTTTTCTAAACCAAGCACACTCCCTGAAATACATGTAATGAAAGTACACTCTATGATGAACGAAAAATACTATATGTCTAAGTTACCTTCAACGTCTACCAAAAAGACTGTCGTAATGTTTTAACATGATTTGCTATGCGCTTGTCCGTATCCCACAAATTCTTTTGTTTTAAAGCAATGGTTTCCCACATACTGACAATTGGTAGCAATGGAATTATTTTACTCTTTGCTTTCCTTTTATTCCAGCAACAAGATGCACCTTGACAAGTACACACTGGGAATGGTTTTACATGTATGCTTAGGTTTCTAGGTGATACTTATCAATTTTTCAGTCATGTGACGACATGGAGTCCTTACTATGTATATACACTTTGTCTTGTGGCAAGACGAGTCCATGCCGCCAAGGTGCTGCAGCCACTAAAACACCATGGCGAAGACATTAGACATGACACCCCACCCAGTCACATTTTACTGACATCGGGCCGATCAGTCATGTTCCCTTGCTCTAACCTCTGAATGCTGAGCGCCAGGCGAGGCGGCAACAAGTACCACTTTCAAAGTCTTTGGTATGATCCGACTCTGGATTGATGACGGATCCCCTAACCTCGAGACTGACGCTCTAACCACCAAGGCAATGACGCGGTTTGGTTTCAGACGATGATTGTATTATAAATGCTATATGCTATTCGCGTAGGGTTTAAGCAGCAGCAACCTTTGCTTGAGCAGGTCCAAGTTCAAACTCACCCTCACTGCTTAGGTTTGTTAAGGTAGCGTTCAGGGATAACGCAATGGCCCATGTACAGTCATAGCTAAGAGAGGCCTTTATGTCACCAAAGAAAACCTGGTTATCGGTTTTGTTGTAATAAGCACGTTGGAACTCCGAGGCAGTCAGACCAGCTATTCCTGCCTCGTCTTTGGGGTTCAGATAGATCGTTCGGATGGCGAAGTGACCCTCTATTGTTTCCTTTAACTGGCTGACGGTACAGTCAATCCCGGTCTTGTTGTCGATATGAAGCCACCAGTCCTCCTCCAGCCAACCAGTGATCAGCCAGACGATCTTTGGACCGTACAAATTCTGTTTATAAGCCTTCAATACAAACAGATGAAGCGGTAGTTACTAAATTGGGTCAGGAGAAGGGACCGTGATCGAGGGGTGAGATGCGTGACCTTTAATCGCTGGGACAGTAGCTCGGTTTGGGACAGTCAGTTTGCAGATTTTTCCTCTGGACGTATTGGTGACAAAAAGCTGTTCCAGTGTTCGTTGATGACCACTACATTGGTGTGCACATCGAAAGTCGCGCGTAAGGCAATTTTACAGTAACTTACCAAATCTCAGTAGCTTACTCAAGGTACTCCGCTTTCATCTACCCATAAAACTGTCTGCCATCGGAAACGTTAAAATTCAGGAATGTTATGCTAAGTAACGGGCCAATGAATAACGACAAATATTGGTGAATGCTTACTATACCAATCCACATTGTTGAACACGATAGCTCTCATAAAATGTTGGTAGAAATCGCGAATTCTGTTAATTGATACACTCATAAAAGTAGGGGCGACAAGAGCTGGTACATATATTTCAAGGGCGTTACATTCCAGAGTCCAGAGAAATTTAGCACTGACGTAATCATACCGACCAATAAAATTGATTCTTCATTTATCCGTTGCTGATCGATCTTCATTCGCCCGAGTGTCTTTGGCCTTTTTACTACTGGATTTAGGACGCGAGAGAAAATCGTCATCTCGACAAAGGTTACACAAGCAAGTCTTTCTTAAATTTATAATGTAGAAACTTCCTCTCCAGCCGTACGTGGGAAGCTCCGCCAGCAACCTGCACATTGTCATGGGTTTCCCTCGGGCTGTGTCCGGATTTCACCCACCATAAAGCTGGTCGTGAAATGTGAAATGTTTTTGAGTACGGCCTAACACACCAATCAAATAAATAATGCAGAACCGTCATGTTAACCATGTACCAATATCTGATCCTAGTCATACCATTTTACTGATCTAACGACAAACGCCACCATATTCCATTAGTAATATGAATGTACGATGTTTTCCTGACAAAGTCAACCCCCAATAAAGCCATACCTACAATACAGGCGATCCTGATATTAATACATTCTGTGTGACAATGCCATTGTTGGATTGACAATAGACCTATGTCCTGCACTGACCTGAATAAAATCAGTTTGACCAGACTGCTTTCGGTTTGTAACTTTATGATCACACCTGACGCGCTTAGATTTAATGGCCTTTTTTCAGGGACATGTTGTATACAGTTAGTTACACACGAATACAACTCAGTACAAGGATTTGGAAGATGTAGTGCTTGACATGACAGACGTAAAATATCCAATAGACTGAGGGAGCCGTGGGAGTTGAGAGAATTCTAAAGGAAGCTGGTCTGTGTTATCTTTGCAGCAAGGTCTCCCGTCCCGTAACCACAAAGCTTGAAACACGCATATGGTTGAGACATACACATGTATTTTTTCACACCTACCTCCAGCGTGCATGTAGCCGTCGTATAAACAAGTAAGCTTCTTAAAGACATGTAGCCTAGGTAATTTGTGCAAATGACTCCCCACACAGTATACTTGAAAAGAATGTGTCAAGAAAAGAAATGGGGTGGTGAGAGAGGGATGATAGGCAATTTCCAGGTAAAGTTGAATGTAGCGTATGACTCGAGACCAAGATCGAATGATATAGGCTAGATATTGCTACTGGGGCGCAAAAAACGATGATCATTCATTTATTCAAATGTGCATGTTCAAATTGAAATTCCCTTTCATCCCAGGTAGATCATTTCCGGCAACTTCCCCATTACTCAGACAAAGTTACTCATTCATAGAAACGAGCAAATCGGTTCTCCATTTCATTTAACAGACTGGCGGATCAACGTGGGTAAATTTGATGAAATGGTACGCGAACGGATAAGGTAAACGACCTATGCTATTTTCGCCTTTCAAGTAAAAGCAGCAGCGATTTACGTCGGAACAGAATGCGAGTGTGCAACGAGACAGAGAGACAGCTGCAAAACAAAGTCGTATTAACTAAATGACCTACCTCACAGAAGACTTTATAGGACATATCTTGGTAGAAGTCACCAATGATTATTCGGGCGTCGTGTTTCTGTAAAACAAGAGGCAGATAATTGCTTTAAGCTTCATTCAAGACATAGCCCAAGTAGTCCAATTAAAGATGAAACGATCGAGTTTTTTGTTTAATAAACAATCGTAACATTAATACTGAGATAACCACATGCTTGACTTATATCATCTTGGACGTGGGAAGGTCTCCCAGCAACCTGCAGATGGCTGTGGGTTTAACCCGGGCTCTACCCGGTTTCCTGACCACCTTCACATAAGTGAAATATTCTTGAGTACGGCGTAAAACACCAATCAAATAATAATAAAATATAATAAATATATCATAATTATGAGCTGACCATAGAATAACTTGCTCACCGCTAATGATCAGTCCGATAAGCATCTCCACGGCCTTTACTTGATCAAGTGTCTGGTATAAGCAATCGGTCTTACCCTCTTTACAGTGTTTTCTTCAGGATCACTTTGCTGTCATATGTGCCTTACGCTGCTTATTGTAAAAACACAATGTTTCGAAACAGTTCTGTCTAATTTCATTATCGTGGTGCTGTTACAAACTTTTGCGAAACAAACAGCTTTGTATGACCGCTATCGTGGTTATCCTGTGGATCTTGTGTGATAGCTGGTCGAAATTCATCATTCACCACTAGGTTTCTCTTTATCAATTAGTGAAACCTAACGAATAGTAGAATCTCTTGATAAAATAAGTCAGTGGAGTAGTGTCCATCTATAGCTTGCGAGTTTACAAACTTGCCTGACATTAGGCAATGTCGGTTTTTTTTTTTGTTCAAAGATTAGTCTGGTTTCATTTATCGACATACCTTTCCTCTTTCGTACTACGAAAGTATTCTTGAACATGATGGAAAGCAACAACTAAATTAGCATCTATTAACAAGAATGACCGGCTGCGCAAAAGGAGTAATGGAACATCCTATACATGTTGGAAATTTTGTGGGTCTTGTTATTATGCTCTTTGTCTAAATTGTGTCTTCTTCTTTGGCATATAAATCAGGACACCAAAAACGCTGGCAGTAAATCTTACCAGGGGTATAATAGAGATCTAGAGCGAAACGTACGTAAAGTGATGATGCTGAGGTGAAATCGTATGCCTTTTCAGCCGGCAGCATGTATGTATCTGTCATGGCTTTGACAAATAAGAGGAATAAACAACGCTCGTATAAATATTACATATATACACGTGTACATAATATATAAGCACAAGACACTCCATGATGTAATGGATGCTTGTGTTTCTTTGTTGACTCCGCAAGATCGTGGCTATTTTTAAAAGCATTACGGCTGAGTGAGTTTTACGGCTTAGCGCCAGATTGGAAGCCTCTCACCCATAACTTCAGATTACATGTTTACTTCATTACTTTGATCAAAGAAGAAGGTCTAATGATTCATTTTATGAAGGTGAAGATGAATTGCGGGACAGCAGTATCGTTATCTTCACATGCTGAGCTCGGAATGTCCGGTTCTATGGTGGCGATGGATAGGCTTTGTTATAGAAATATGTTCATGTAATTAGCCCTGTTAGCCGAATGCATAGTCGGTCTGCAGATAAAACTCGTAGGACTCAGACGAAGGTAAATTTGTATACTGTAGCGAATAATCCTTGCCTTATCTAGTACTCCCCATGATCCAGGCCACGGTTTCATGAGCCGCATTTAGCATAATATTCCCTTAACTGCAATGACAACGTATTTTGTCGAAATAGCCAGTGTAGTTTGTTTACTAAAGTGTCTACTTACCTTCTAAGTACGCGTTACGAAACTGGATCCTGTGATCGATTTACGAAACAGATGGAAAGTTTCTTCTATATACATGGTGAAAACAGAACGTAATCACCAGATTTAGCAGACACTAATTTTTATTCTCCTCAAAGTCATTTTGAGAAATCGCTGTGTGTAAAGATAATTATGCTTGGCGTAAGTATAAAACATTGGGCTTTCATTACATACGGTACCTTAAGATTCTCTATCTGCGTTTTGGGATCATCTCGAAATATCTCCGAGGTAATGACAGTCACGTTATTCATCGCCAACTCGTCAAGCAGACCATCTAATATCTAAAACAGTAGAAAGGGAATGTAAATACGAAACCATGGCAAACTAGTTCAAATGATCCGTGCTATCTGGCTACAAGATTTGGGCTGTAAACAAATATAACATGGTGGATGTGCGACTGAAAGCTGGTACATATGCGTATATAAAAACTGCCCCCCCCCCCACCTCCCACTCCCCTCATATCAAGAACAAGAAGTACAAGAACAAGAAGATCAACATCAACGTTGCCCTCCCATACAGTCGTAATTTTTTCCGGCCGACTCATGATAAGGCATAAACAGGCCTAAAGGTCGATGTAAAATATAGGGCCTTAGTCGTGATTTATGACTTGTTTTGAACACTGGTCTGTCCTATAGCCTAAACACGCATTAATGTAAACAATTTGGTTAATAAGAAAGAAAACCATGAATGAAATTTCTCAGAGAGATGGATTACTATATGATATGATTTATCCATTGTTATTACTGGGAGTGTCACTTACAGTGGAGAAGAGCTCGAGTGACTGGTGTATGGTGGCCACTCTCTTCCATCCAAATTGCTTTATGATCTCCACACGAGCTGGGTTCACCTTCGTGTCTGGAGCATTGAGGCGGAAAAACCGGGGAAATCTGCTCTTGTCTGACAACGCCGGAGATGTGGAGATGTACGAGATCTAAGGAGGAAGGTAACAAACTCATCTGTACAAAAGTTTTCAGGAGTTGTTCATTTACCTGGCCACACACGTTTAACATAGCCCTGTGGAAAAGGATCTAGAAAAACGCTAGACGTCAAATGATGTGGCCCTGTAAACTTACTTTCACGGATACCGTGCCAGCGGAACGTCTCTACGCCTTCCACAGGTGCACTACAGGCGCACCACTAACCAGTACCTGGTTTGTCACGAACTTACCCTGCTGGGGGGATGGTTTGGGTATACATGGACATAAACACTCTATGTTCATAAACCGCCCAAGAAAATAAAACCAAGCGCAAATTTGCAATACCTGCAACATCTTACAAAGCCCAATGTCGTCTTCCACTCGAATCCCTCGTTAAAATGAAAGGCCACTCAAAAATGAAGTAATGGTGAGTGAAAAGACCATTAAAAGCTGAAACTGAAAATACCTTCACTGACTTTTTTATTTATTTTTTTTAACAAATCAGATGTCAGATGTGTTTTGATTGCATGGTGGGTTTTACGGACCATATTGACGAGGCGGTTCACCAGTGACGTCAAAAATCTTTGTACACCTTTTATATTTAACTCCGAATAAAGTTCATGGAAAATGTATACTCCTGTAATGTTACCTGTGTGCTAAATAGGTAATATGACATTGAATTTCTGCTTTAGGGTCAGAGAAAAGTAGGTGTGACGTCACTGGAGAACCACATTTTCAATATGGTTTATAAAACCTGGCATATAATCAAAACATTTTACTGCATTTAACTAACTAGAAAAAATTTTAAAAAATCAGTGAAGATATTTTCAGATACAGTTATTGATGGCCTTCACTCACTATCACTTAATATTTGTTTGGTCTTTCGCTTTTAGTAAATGGGCCTTACTAAAGATAGGATGTGAAATGTGATGGCCGACCGATGTTTAAATATAAGACGCAAAATATATGATCGACAAAGCGACTTATAAAGCTAAAAACAAATGTGGAGAGCATAAATACAGCAATGTACTGGGAGATATAACACAGTTTAGTCTACACCCTAACAGGAGGCGCCCGCTAAATACTATCATCCCACATGTGCCCTGAGGGACACCAAATACATGAATTCTTAAAATAAGAGACATATTGATCCCAAATCCAACGCAATGCATGTAAAGAAAAGCACAAAAAGACATTTCATGATCCGAAAACATCTCCTGAAAGATAACGTATATTATTGGACCCTGTTAACCTCGGGTTATATGTGCATTTTCAAGTAAAACACATCGATGTAAGTGTTACTGCGGTGAGCAGTGTGTTGTCGTGAGCTCAGGCCATATCCAGCAATAATTAAAGTTTACTCTAAACGCGTCGATTTTAAGCCCGGGTAGTTTCCTTTTGGAAATTGCTTTCCTCTCATGCCAATGTTACATTTGTGTTCCGGACGTAAAAAATCAACAAATTTTTCCGATTAATTGCACTACCTGATGACATGAAGCTTTGATCTTCAGTGGAAAACAAACTTAGACTATTGAACATGACATAAAATTATTTGCAAAGCAAACGGTAGCCAATCCTTTAACGAGAAAACTTTAAGGCGATGATCCCAAGCAATGCGTGTTCTTGAGCTATGTTGGCAGTCAATCACGATAAGAAAATGTCCCGTCCTTTGCATAAATGTTTATATCTTGTTTTAAACGGTCCCTTAAAAACTGACTCTTTCCCAAAACGCTCACAGCATGAGTGAAATAACTATAGCTAATTTAAGTATTTTCTTTAATACTGAGACCGTTTCCAGTTTATCACGAAATCAGTGAATCTGCCATGTGTTTGTAAATGATTCGGTACGTTTGAATGTCGGTACGATAGGTCCAATGTTTGACATCATGTCGCTTTCTAAGAACCATGGCTACTGCTAACCTGTGTATGATTTACAAATTATGTCCAGTTTTTAATAAACACATGACTTTAGTTTGTATGATAATCCGTTATTCGTATGATGTGTTTAAAATCACATGGTCTTTAATACTATATACTGAATGTATGCATGGTATTGCTATGGATTGTCTATACCAGTGTCCATAAAACCTCTCTCCATTTGGAAGGAAAGGATGGGTACTGATGTCCGTGTTTAGAATCTTGGCACCCGCTCTCATTTGTTTAAAATTCAATCGTTTCATAAAAGTAAAGCCCCTCAGTTTTAGTGCTCTGGTTATTTATTTATTTTTTTTCTTTTCGGTCGTACATTCTTGTGATTTTTACCTTTAATACATATAGTGCCATACAATTCGAACAATGTACCTGCACTTGATTCCACAGATGTGAAGCTTGAGAGGTTGACTGGCTAACCAATGAGCAACCAGCTCCCAGAATCATTTGAATAACAATGTCCTCACGGTAAAAATTCCGGAACATCACATCGGCTCCAAGTCCGGGGTCGCACTGTGAAATAAACGTACAAAGCATTAGGTTGGTCATTCAAAGGGAACCAGCTCCCGTGCAAGTCAGAATTGAGGTCTGTTTGATGTTGTTAATCCATGAATTCACAAAATATGTTGTACGTTGTTTCTTTGAAGTCTCTTTGAAAGGTACACGTATAATGTGTCTTTACCTCAAGTAACAATTCACGCCTTGGCATATGTCTGATGCGTCCTAAGGCAGATAATGATACCGCACTGACAAAAGACGCCCGTGTTATGTACCAATGTTTCTTTTATTACAGAAGCAGACAACAGCGACATTGGCAGCGTATGTATTCGTACGCTCAATAGAGAGGTAAAAGTTAAAGGCACATACAGGAACAAGGGGTTGGGGGATGGCAGATGATATAAAAAATGAAACGTAGCATGTTTGACATGTATAGGATCTTATTTATCCATCTTCTGCTCCGTTGATTGGTGATAGTGCATTTTAGAATCAATGTTTCTTTTCGTTACCGAATTATTATCATCAGCAATAAGTGTTCACTTGCAGATATTTGATTGCCTGTCGTTAATGAAGACGTCATTTTAAACTGACCCAAGTCTTGTCCTAACACGAACCAAACTCTGGCATCACATTTGGAACAGCAGTGAAAAAATCCAAAAGCTACCTTTTAGATAAAGTAAAATACTTTACTGATCTAAATGTGTATGTGTCACTGGTTTTGTCTATTTGCATTGACATTTTCACGTAAAGCAAAGTCAAATCTTTACAGCTTTGCTCCTTTGTTATCTTTTAAATGAAAATGTCTATCTTTACTGCTTAAAGGACTTAAAGGATTGCACATGGGTTGCATTATATAAGTTTTGTACATATTGTTGATTGTTGTGTTACCAGCTTTGTTAGCAAACCCAACCGGCCATTGTGAGGAAGTTATAAAACAAATGAATTAGCTAGACATTTATTAAGACTTGCCTGCAATTTGTTAATGAGATACTAATACTACGTATAAATATCAAATTGAAAAGCTTACATGAGAAATAAAATAAAACTGCCAAACAAGAAGCACTCAAGCAGCCATAGTGAATTAACAAAACTAAGACGAATGCCAGTTGGTGCCTTCGTACGCACATGTTACCAACCATTAATTGATGGATGCTGTCATTCAGCGAGAGTATTGACTTCATAGCCAAGTCGAACAATCGACGCCAAACAATCTTGACCGACTCATTAAAAGTATTGATACCTTTTACCGGAAACTCCACCTAATCATCAATGTTTTATACCTGAAGAGTCTTAAATCTCTCAAGGAGCGGAAATGTGGTCTTGGCGCTGTCGATACGCAGGAAACTCGCACACACCCATTTCACATATAACCCACAAATATACCTGCCGCTATTATTATTACCCATTGTTATTATTCATAGTATGGCGCTCAATTGCTGCACGTTTTCTGAAGTCAGCAACCTTCCCGGAAGCCTCGGAACACTTTGGTATCAGCGTAACGATTTCTCCGATTCATAAGCTTCATAAAGTAGAGGGGAGATTGGGGAAGCATTCCAGACCGTGCCTCACTAAGTTTGTTTTCGATGGCATAGTTTCTCTTCATTTATCATGGAATAGACCGAAAGTGTTTCTTCTAGGGAATAAAATGGAAAAAGGGACAATGATACTACGGGTACAATAAAAGCAACAATTCATAAAAACTACTTTGGTAGTGGTGTGGTATTAGCAGTGGCAGGAGTCGCTGAAGAGCAAAACTGTTTTGTTGATAATCATATTGCTTGATGCTACTACTACTACTAATGATAATAATAATAATAACAACAACAAAAAGGATGATGATGATAATAATAACAATAACAACAACAACAACAATAATAATAACAATAACTGATCATCTGTGTAGTATTAATCTGAAGACTTTGATATACATATTTATGTATATCAATTTATGCTTACCAGGTAAAGCCCTTACAGTCGTTTATACTGCAAGAACTGTTAGATAAACAGTTTTCAGGGTTTTTTTTCACAAAAGCTAGACAGTAATTTGAACGAACTGAAAAGATTCCCCTCGCACTTGAATGTGTTGTGTCCTGCTCATCATATATGACTGGATGAAATTACTCGCTTTCGGTGGTCGCAAAGCACGTTGTCATAACATGAATGAGCTAATAGTATTCATATTTATTCCCAGTTCACAAACAATCAGTAATCTGATCGAAGTGTATGTATCCTGAATGTGCCAGTGAACGGTCTACACAAAGGAAGTAGTGCCTCATTACAGCATACCGAGGGCATGTTTCCCTCTCCTGTACATTCGGTGTTGTAAAATAGTTCAAAATACACTCAAAATGTCAAGCAAGGAAAATTTTTATCATGAGATTGCCAATATTTAGTTCCCTACACGATTTGCCTTTAAATCATCATAAACTGATTATGATGATTTAAAGGCAAATCGTGTAGGGAGGTAAACACAATTATGAAACATTAATATTGAAGAGGTTTGGCGGCTAAGTCACATGTTCGTATCTAAAATATCTAGCAGGGCCAACGTGACCAAGGTGATTAGCATGACGGAGTGACGCAATGATCAAGGAGCCTCTCACAAAAGCCGTCGCTCTGAGTTCAAGTGCCGCTGATGCTGGCTTCATCTCCGGGCTCTGCCCGGTTTCCGCCCATCTTAATTCTGGTCGCCGTCTTTAAGTGAAATATACTTCAGTGAGGCCAATAACACCAAGGAAATCAATATCGAGGTGTTCATGATAAACACTTTATCGTTGTTTTCTTACCTACATAAGGGATATCTGGATTTAGGCTCCCACTTTCTTACTATAACGTTTTCATTTTTGTCAACAGAAAAGTCAAGGTTTTTCAGAGAAGGGATCATATGAGAACAATCAAGATCTGAATGACGACGCAGAACTAAACTATTGGATCTGGTTGTAGTTAGGTCATGTTATCAATCCTGAGTGACATTCTCCATGCGACAATGCCACCCGTGATAAATGGTGACTCGCTGATGTTAAGAAACTTGAGAAATGTTAAATCAATTTCTGCCAAATGATTAGCTGACGCTGAAGCACGTAACAGGAGCTGCGTTTCATCCATACGAGCGATTTTAGTGTTACCTGTACAAAAAAGACTGTGCTCTGTATAGCAACAAACAGTGCCTTTCAGATAAGTGCCATTCCACAGCTGCACAACAAAGATTTTCTGTTATTTATCCCTTGCCAGAGATGTTAGCCAAATCCATATGAAAGCTATAGAAAAGCACTACAATGTTGAAACTATAGCTGCCCTCGTTGACATTGAGATTCCTGAAACTGTTGACACCATAAACCACGACACTCGGAAGCATAGCACGACACATGCTGGACGACAACACAATGCAGTTTTAGACCAATGACCAGATGGCATGTCACGAAATTAACGTGCCTTACATCAAGGGCAGCCAAGACAGTTACTCAACATACGCATTTTCACGTCAATGGAAGCAAAATCAAGCAGACTGTTTTGTTGTATTCTCCTTGTTTCATCATCACTGAAAAGATCGGCAAATAACTCCTTCGAATAACTTGATCATTTGGATCAGTGTGTTTTTGAAATCAGCGCTTGTCGTACCATGTAAGTCACCGTATGACGTCATTTGTCATCTGTATATCACTCAGATTTAGGTCAGCATTCTCGAGTCAAATAAGTTGTTTTGAATTTTCAAAATAATTTCATTTTCAAATAACTGTTAAAACCTAATCATTTTATTTCGCACTGATACGTTGTCCTGTTATTGCTGCTCAAGGACATTACATATTTACTCAATGTTTTCTACACCTAAATTAAGCTGAAGGCGCCATTCGGTTATTACCGTCCATGTATACATGTATCAATACCTCATTACGTTCCACTCAACGTTCCACTTACGTTTTCAACCGCATGAAACCGTTCACATTGTCGTCGCTGCTGTGACTTGACTCTCTCTCCTGTAGTTTTTTTTTTACATACTATTTGCAAATTTTTTGCAACCTTTAAATGACCTTGATGTTAGGGCTCGCCGCTTGAGAAAGGTTACGGGCAATCTTTGGATTTAACCCACAAACTCCCAGGTTCGAGCCTGTGTTGCTGCGAGCTTTCTTTATAATAGGATGCCGAGGACGAAGATACAGATTGACGTTCAGATGATGTATTATATTGTAGAAAGCACAACATACTGGCCTATCTTAGCATAGCCGAATGTGGTGAAAAGAGAAGGCTTTAATACTCCATGGAGGTAAGTGACATAATCCCTGCAGCATTACGAAAGCAAATCTGGATGGTGGTCAGCAGATGACCGGTATTTGACTTTATTCAGGCAGACGGCATTGTATGGTGCACACATGTAGATGTTTTGTGTACTTCAATAAACGCCCCATATACTGATAACTAGATTTGTAATTACCTGCCTCTCACCAATGCGAACGCTGTGTGTTAAAGCCCAGCTCATCCTGGCTTTCTCTCCGGTCGGACGTGAGAAATTCCGCCAGCACCCTGTGGATGATCGTCGGTTTTCTCCGGGATCTGCCCTGTTTCCACCTACCATAATGCTGGCAACCCTCTCATAAGTGAATTTTTCTTGAGTACGGCGTAAAACACCGATCAAATAAATAAATGAAAACACTTTAGCCCTGAACGGATGCAATATTTAGCTTTCCTAAACCGATAACAATCTATAGAGACCTTTACATTTCCTTTCTGATACTCTCTCCGTGTGCTACATTATCATACCGTCACAAGAGCTATACAGTTTTATCTTTATGTTTTTTCATGTATATAGATTGCAAACAATTTCAATTCAATGTTTACAAAGCATTAAAATACTAACATAGTGAACCTAGGCGTCTAAACCAGCATGCGTACACCAGCCGTCTAGCAAGATGAGCGTTCCGGGTCAATAATCACGAGACCAGTTTACAAAAACGACCAATAAAGCAAACCACCAAAGAACTAAGAAAGTATATAAAATATATAAAAATAAAAAAAATGATATATAAAAATTAGAACGGACTCATTCAAAAAGATGCAGTTTTCAGTGATGACGAAAAGACCCAGTGAAGGTTCTAAGCGGATGAATAAAATCATTTTCCAAATCGTGTACCATTTTAGTATCCGGACCTTGGACATGGAATTTCTAGACTCCCCCGCGCTCGTTGTTCGTGAAGATTCGGCCACAGTAAACGGTACGCTGTGCTCGTGTGGGTGTTTACGTTCTTTGAGGATCACTTTTATTTAACATATAAGGCGTGCAGGCATCACACGTGTAAAATTTCGTCAGTAATTCTAGATTAGTGACATCTAACAATTATAAGGTCTAGTAATTTGTAGGGTTTGTATAAATTGCTAAGTTTTAATCGTTTGCATGAACAATTGGAATAAATAACCGAACTGAAAATAAAATGACAAGAGGCCGAATTTCACTGGTTACGTGTGACCATTTGCCAACTATCCCACCATCATCGCTGTTCTGGTTTCACCCTCTGTGGCGCAGCCTCTTTATATTATTGGCGAAGGGCGTTTGTTCACTCATCCGGTTTCCTGTACCCATTAACCGGACAGCCATATACGGTACAAGTGACTCAGTCCTTGAGTTGATGCGTTAAACAACAACGAGAAACCCAAACACATAAATCATTACAGACCGACCTTAGTATTGTTCCAAACAAGTTTCAGGTTATATCCTGGAAGGACGTCTTCCCTGCCGTTGATGTGCAGAAGGGCTAGTTCGGCTGCCTCGAGCGCCATCCTTCCGCCTCGCCACGAGCCCTCCATGGGGAACAGACCGAGGATGTAGATATCGTGAGCCGACAGGGTGACGGGCAGGTATGTGCATATCGTCAACACCACAAGCATTGCCCTTACCCACAGAGATGCCATTGAAGACGTACAGCAGTCGCCTAGATACCGTCTATACTGCTGATGACATCTTCCCTCAGTAAGTGTCGTCTCAAACCCTCGCATCGATCATTTGGCGTGTCTACCTTTAAGCACAAGATTCACCACCATCCTGGCCTTCCAAGTGGACAGTTAGTTTAACCGACTGTCCAACCAGAATTCAACAAACGAGAATCCTGTTGCCGGGAATCATAATGCCGGCCAAAAGCGTGTCTGCAAACGAAGCAGCTCTATCAAAGGGAGTATCAAAACTACTTGCTTGCCTCAGGATACAATGAAAAGTGAATATAGGGGAGACCGGAGCAAGTTGCAACAATGTTAAGTTGCAACATCGTTGACAATATTTCTGCCAGCATGGAGAGAACCGCTTATAGTGGCCCCTGCACATGAGACCTAAGACGCAACTGTCCACCACCACGGAATGTTGGGCAGTTACGCAGCCTTGAACAGAGAATCTAAGCAAATTAATACCTTTTTTGCGTTTTAACTGAAGCTGATAACAAAGTAAAGTCAACATGTACTCTATACGTAATTCATGTGTTATATGTAAGTCATGTTAAACTTACTTGATAGTAGGCATATTTGGCAAACATCCTTTTAAATACTCATTTCTTTAAAGGTGAAACTTAAATTAAGAATAAGGCAGTTCAGTGAATAAGGACTTTGCAAACTCAGTGGAAATGTTACACATTGTAATTTGCCTCCAAAACAGACATTTTGCAAGTTTTAAATTACTTAACCTGGCGAGGGTGGTTAGCGCTCTCGCACAGCGTAATGACCCAGGAGCCTTTCACCAATGCGGTCGCTGTATGTTCAAGTCCAGTTCCAACTGGCTTTCCCTCGGGTCTTGCGTGGGAAGGTCTGCCAGCATGCTACGGATGGTCGTGGGTTCAGTGGGTTATGCCCGGTTTCCTCCGACCATAGTGTTGAGTACCGTTGATTGCCGTATAAGTGAACTATTCTTCAGCATGACGTAAAATACCAATCAAATAAATAAATAAATAAATTACTCAGTTTAAATCTACCACTGGTTTGTCATTAAAATAAATACTTTGTTGTAAATTCGGTGCATTTTGTGAACTATATTTAATGTTGCAACATGTCCGGCTCGGGGCTAATTGTGCCATGTTTAATACCAGGCTGCACTTGGAAATGGCTGCGTCTACAATACCTCTCTGGGCATATATAATTATCTTAGCTAACAAACCACTAAGTGTGGCCCGATTGGCTTCTTCAGTGGGTTTCGCGTAGGAAGTGACAAGTGATACAATCTGTCCAGGTCATCCGAAATGCCGGAAAATTACGATCAAGAACAATAAACCGAATCCACTTCGCTAGGTTGTCTCGAGTCTTGAATAATACCAATCTGATTAAGGACTTCAATAATGACGCAGACGTCAGCGAGTAAGTGTAGTAATTAACGAGCAATGCTGAATATAAAGTTGTCTTCTTAAGAGTTGATCGATTTTATCCATCGAGGGTCTAGCTTTGCATTGTCACTAGCCCATATAACTGTAACACTCAATTCAAGATTCATGCTGGTATTTCCTTTAGCCTAAACGCTGACGCCTTCTTTTCTGATGCTCATTGACATTGGCCCTCTGAGTAGAAACTGGCACTTTTTACCGTATTCACATTTCATTGCAATTCTTTAACATTCTCCGGATACCTGTACCTTTCTTTGCTGTAAATAATGGGGTTTTTTTTTAGCATTCAAAATGTCACGTTTTTAGCATTTTACTGGCACATTTCTTCAACATCAGTAATGACAGTTTCTTCAGTATTAACATTTACTTAGTACATTTTGTGGCATTAATGCTGTCACCTTTCTTTCTTCACACATTGACACATTTTCCAGTATTTATAATTTCACATTCTTTAGCTTTCATACTGATAATTTTTGCAGTTTTCACATTGCCACATATTTCAGCGTTCATACTGATAATGTATTCAATGATCAGATGTATAACATTTCTAAATGCCCTTTAATAAAAGAATTTAGGAGTAGTATTTGACAAAGTGCACAGGGCAGTGATGATATACGTCCCCCATATCTTGGCCTTAAGATGAATAAAATTTGTTGTTTATTTGTTACGGAGATACAGAGTCAACGCATATGGTTGCTTTTGTCATTTTCAATAATATTTTTAAAACGTTTTACCGCTTTGTCTGCTCGTAACGGTTCCGTTTCAGGAAGTTCTATCACCACAGATACCGCATGGCTTGATAAATGTCGTCAATCTGTGGTGGTTGCAAATGCGTCACTTGGTACAAACATTTCAGTGTCTCGTTAACCAGCAAGCACCGCCTCACATCTCTTCATCTTTAATGCAATTTGTTAGCTTAGTTATTTTCTCATAAATGTGAAAATTTATCGATATTTTCACGGTAGCCTATGCTTCTCCATTTGCTAGCTCCATCTGATGTCTCGTCGATAAAGCCCACCGTGTTTTCTTGCCCTGGGTGTGAATTTATTGGTGCATTTACTTAATTGGTGCCAACACTTTTTTACTTATACCACCTTGGTCACGAGTGGGTGGAATTATTACAATAACTGGGTAAACCTCCCTCAGTTTTACCTGATCAACACCCGAGTTTTGGGACTGCTATTAAAATGTTTCTTAACCGGGATCACATAATGTACTAGTCTCTTCTTACATTTCAATACTATTTTTACCTTAAGTATTTCATTTAAGATGTGATAAGCTATAAGTCCTAGGCCATGACCATGTTGGCAGTGAAGCAGATGTTGTGTTTATCAACAGGTCACTGTGTACCTGGCGGGTGAATTACAGGCCACAGATCGCAGAAGACATTATTTTCCTTGAATGACACTCGTCATTTGAAACCAGGATTCATCAGCCTTTGCAGAAACCCGAGTGCTTCTTTGTAGATTCTCTCTGGAGCTAAGGAGCATGACTTCGGATTTTGAACACAAACGTCAAGCGATATAAGCGAAGTAATCATATTGCCAATTAACTGAATAAAAGTTTTGTTTTTTTTTTCATTACAATACGACGTCCCTCCATGGATTTTTCAGACGGTATATCCTGGCTTTGTGTGGAATCTTATCAAAATGTGAAGGTTTTACAGATGACCTGTTGATATGCACATCTAAACGTAAATGTAGAACTGAGGGAAGCAGATCTAGATTTACTAGAGTTACAGTAGATCACCAGTTTACTGGACGTCCTATGGTTTACTGTGGCAAACATGTTCCATCGCATACTCGGGTTTTCAATGGTTGTGTTCATTAAAATCGGCATGTTATACCCTTATATGCTTAAACGGAGTCAACAAGTTTAAATAAAATTCTTGAAATTATCATATATTTACTGTTGTAAAGATAGTATTTGCAGAAAGCAGCCAGAAGGGCTTGGGTAAGGCATAATTGTGAGCGATGAATTTAATTAATTATTTACAGTATCAGGAGACTGACAGGCGGTATGAGGAGAAAGGTTCAGGCTGTGATGCAGGCGCAAGGTAGATATACCCGTTATGGACATAAAACGCTTTACGAGACACCAAATGACGTTTTCATTGAGTGGTTTCAACCACTGTTCACTCCATAACCATACCTCTTAAGCCATTCTTTTACGTCAAAACCAGCGATGAGGGAAATGCATGTGTGTTATCATTAAACACATGGATTCCTATCATTTTGTCGTTTTTCATCAGCCACAGGGTCACACGTTTCACAACCAATCACATTTTACTCTCTACTGACACAGAAGAACATTAATCGCATATGTACAAAATCGCCACAGTGAAAACAAGAGAGGTGCTTTATTATCTTCTTTGTGAAAGAAGGCCCCCAGGCCTGGATACCAGTATTACACAATGAAGAACTGTAGTGTTATAGAGCAGACTAGCACTTGAATTGAGATGTGGAGAGAGTGGTGGTGTAAGCGTCTGCAAAAGGCTTATAATATCATATACCACCACATAAAAAACTAACTGTTCATGTAAATGTTTATGAAGTAAAATCCCCCCCCCCCGCATGATGGCTTAAGGAGAATTAGGTGCAAAAAATTGTTCTACTTCTAATTATGATATATTAGTCGTCACAGGTTTAGAATCACTCAAGATGCTGTCTAGTGATCACATTTAACATATGTGCACAATAATATGAACACAATGCAAAGTTTAAATTAAAATCAAACGCTTTAGTTTAGTTTTATATAAAGTTTTCCATCAGGAATTTACATTAACTAATTACGATTAATTATAAAAGAATTAACCTAAATGTAAAAAAAATGAACGAAGTAAAAGTGGTTGGCAACATTAACATCTTTTGGTTTTTATTTCCTAAAATAAGAGAGTGACAACATTTATAGCTTTTTGTCACCAATTTGTATTATAAGAGAGTGATAACATTTATAATTTTTACAAGAAAGCGCTAGTGGTAACGATTGCGGGTGTATATTGGTAACGTGGCTATAGTTTTCTTCAGATTCGGTTGTTGCCTCTTGAGCTTATAATCTTTCTTTTGGATGTGGGTTTGATTTCAGCATTTGTTATAATAGTGTAAATTCGTCGAAAACCAAAATTATGCTGTATAATGTAACAACATAGCCAATACGTCAATAAATAAAAATCATAAAATGAATGAGTTCTTAACGATTTTTGAGCCTGTAGTTTGAATCAATATGTAACATTTCCATGTCTCTATGTAACATTCCAAGACATGTCTGCCTGTTACGCGAAGTACAGTTTAAAGTTTAGGTTTTACAGTTTAGGTTACTGCCTAGTTTTATGATGTAGGCTCCCTGTGTTTGGTTCCTCAAGATAAGCAGACAATGAAATAAACGAATCAACCAAAAAACTGACCCACAGTATAGCATCTATATGGCAAAGAGAGCACAGAAGAGGGAGTGAGTGCTTGGGGTTTAATGTCGTGAGAATACAGAAGATCGTGCATTTACAGGTGGTGCACTGGCGCCATAAAAGAAAGTATTTCTATATTCAGTTGATGAGAACTCTCTTGCCGAGCTTGTTTTATGCAGAAAACAAATAGGCCCATACAGCAGTCAAAATTGCGTGACTTCCATACATTAGTTATATAAGGACTTTTGAAAGGGCCAATTGAGAGAAATCTGGCCTGGGTTGTATGCTTATCTGTGCATTTCACTGAACAATCTATAAAACTGAAGGAAACCGGTTGGATTCTGTGTTACAAGCCCCACTGCTATAACGTTTAAAGTTATTCAACGATTTTCAGCCCTTTTAATCACATGTCATTTTACTGGCACTATAAACGGCATACACACGGTCAGTATTATTGACAATATCAATTATCGATTCAATTTTATTGAGAAAAAGTCTCATTTGCTAAACACGACGCAATATTATTGTAGCCATATTTGGTATCGTAGGATCGGTCCTCAATACACGATGACATGACGTGCAGTTGCCAAAGTCAATAAAAATCTACTGAGATTAGATTTAGACAATATTTTGGTCAATTAAATTTCGAGCTTCAATATCACATAAAGACGATCAAGAGGATTTTCAATATTCGGTATTAACAATAATACTGTCAATGATATTGCTTGTGTGTAGGCCGCTTTACTTGGCCTAGACGTAATCTATTCTTTACATCTGACTGGACGCCAAAAGTGTTTATTTACTGACCTGAAGAGCGGACAAATATTCACACTTTGACAAGAAGGCCATAGAGCATTTCCGACAATACACAGTGATGTGTTGAGCGCCACACAGCAGGGTATCACGGGAATCATATGAGGCCCAGAGTTATTTTAAGCTTATTTCAGCAAGGTTGCACAAGTACAACACAGAGTAACAAACGAGGTTGGGCTAATAATTTCCACGTCTTCAAGATCACAAAAAGATTTGTCTCTGAGCAGTGTACTGCGGACACACGAGTAAAACATGATGAATGGTCTCCTCAGTCGGACAAACATCACACAGACCTGAATCTCTTGCCTTGAATCTTTTTAAGTAGCTATTAACTGGGAGGTGACCTGACCGAAGTCGGAAGCACAGAATTTCTGCTTTTCGGCTAGAAAAGCAAAAAGGGAGGCTGTTGTGAAATTTGACAACAGGGTTAAATGAGTGATAAAAACGGCCCTTTTCTGAGACATCCCACTCAGTTTGCCATAGTTTAAATGTCAATGACTTGACTTCATTTAAGGCCTTGGATATGGTCAGTTTGATATTGGAGGTGACATCACGCAGCCTTAGGGCTCGATTGGCTAGTCTATCTGCTCGTTCATTACCGGGCACCCCAGAATGCCCAGGAACACAAGCAAAGCAAATGTCAAGATCAGCAAAGAATAAAGAGGACGACAGAAAAACAACTTCGCACAGGACAGGGTAGCATTTTGTCCTCTTAAATGACGTCATTGACCGTACAGCACTAAGAGAATCTGTGAATATAACAGATCTTAATGGTCTTACATCCAAAAGAAAGAGCAGAGCATTCAGAATTGCATCGAGTTCTGCTGAATATACAGACAGGTTATTGAACCATCGAAGAACTTTTTCATATCGCAATTCTGGTACGCAAACCGAAGTCCCAACCTTACCAGTAGCAGGGCACTTAGAGGCATCAGTATAAATTTGCACATATGCAGACCAATCTTTGTTTACGTATTCGTTAGAAATCACAGAAATATGGTAAGGACTGTCTGGTTTCTGGACCTGAGAGTGCAGGTACATGAATACAGAACTACAGGTAGTTGGGCCTTCCAGGGGGGAGATGACATATCCCTTCTGTAAACGTCCGACACTGACCCCAGCACTCTGCAAAATATCCTGGGCACGAACATTGAAAGGCTGTGACTTTTTGTTGGCATTATAGAGAGAATCATAACAAGATGGTGAAAACACTGAATTGGCTGAATTATGTAGAGAGCTTTCTATCTTCATCCCAAATTTTGCTGTGCGCAGTTTGAGAGGCCATTCCTGGTAGTGGACCTGAAGAACATTTAAAGGAGTTGTTTTCATCGCTCCAGTGCAAATTCGTAACGCTGTACACTGGATAGAGTCAAGTCTAAATTTTAAAGTATCGCAGGCCGAATCAAAAGCTTCACATCCATAATCGAGCCTGGATCGGATTAATGACCTATATATTAAGAGTAAGGATTTATAATCAGCTCCCTAGCTTTTCCTAGATATAGACCTCATCAAGTTAAGCACTTTTTTGTATTTGAGAACAACATTATCAATGTGTTTGCGCCAGGTGAATTTGGTGTCAAAAGTGACACCCAAGTATCGGAAGGATGAAGACAGCTTTATGTTGGTTTTACCGAGCTTAAGTGATATGTGCGGCAAAGTCCTCCTTTTCGTGAACACAAGACGTAACCCCCAAAGCTTACTCCATCGTGTTATTGCGTCTAGAGCCTGTTGGATGTGCCACTTTGCAGCGTTCAGATCCTGGTACTGGAACCAAAGAGCTCTGTGGTCTGCAAAAAGGGTACAAGGGATCATTGGATAAAGGACAGAGGGCAGGTCATTTATAGCAGTGTTGGAAAGAGTGGGGGATATTACACTACCCTGAGGAGTACCATTCTCAATATTCACTGGATTTGAGTAGGTCTTGCCTATGAACTCATATAACTCTCTCAGACAAAAAGCCTTTCACCCTCCGAGCACTTTACCTCCGATACCAATATTCTGCATCTCGATGAGTAACCCTCTTCTCCATATCATGTCGTATGCCTTCTCTATATCCAAGAACACACCCAAGACAGATTCTCTGTTTAAAAATGACTTTTGGATAGAGGACTCTGAATGCACTAAATGATCTGATGTGCTTTTAACATCGAACATCTTAGAAGTAGGTATTCAATAGCACACACGAATTAGTGACGTCATGCAACTGGAAAAGAATGGTTCCCTACTGTTCATGGGAGCCTTGGTGAAAACAAGCCTTCGACGACGTTTGTGTGTACAGCCTTTCGTTCACTGAAGACCACTTTATCATCCTCTAATATGGTGTGCGTATCTGTAGGTCATATGTGGGAAGCTTCTTCAGTAGCTTGCCAAAGGTCAGTGGTTTACTCCGGGCTCACCGATTTCTTCCACCCAAAAAGCTGACCACCATCAAATAATTGAAAAATTGGTGGGTGCGGAATTAAGCTAGAATCAAATAAATAAATAAATAAATAAATCACTTACCACTACACCTTACTCAAGCTCTTCTTGTTCCTTTCTGAAAATACTATCTTTACAGCAGTAACTGTATGAGTCCGTCTGTGTGGGTAGGCCAACAAAGATGAACTTAATAGATAAAGTAGATTTCACTTCTTCATTTGTGACAACGAAAGTACTTGCTCTAATGTTTCTCGACCTTGTGATAAAACGACTTCAAGGTGATAAAAAGTCCTCTAGATTTGTCTAGAACACACAGAGCTCTGTGACTAGATATTTATCACTTCGCCTTATCAAGACTTAGGTCAAAGATGCCTCACACCAACATTAAATTGATTCGAGCTCACTGTACAAACCGTGACACAGTACTGTGTATGGGCATGAAAGACTGATTAGAAAACTGGCAAATAATGAGATAATCATGACCTCTCCAAATAGAAATAGTTAATGACACGATGGATTCATCTTGTAAATGGACGACACCCTTTTCGAATTCCCAGGCATTTGTCTTAAACATAGCTGAGCAATGGCTTTAAAAATGGCTGTGTTCAAGCAAGTTCAACACTGTTTCTGAAACAATGATTATGAATAAGTGTATCAATGCATAATGACATCGAATACTTATAAGGTCCTGTGGTATATTAGCACAATCAATCCAAATATAGGGTATAATCTAACATACTGAGTGTTATTCAACGACACTGGGTGTAGGCAATCTGGATTACAGACTGATACATGAGAAATGATGTTGACAAATTCTATATCTGTACACCTCTTGGTTTTTTCTTGACCACCTAATCAGTTGTGTTCCAGATGAGCTATTCTGCTCCTCCATGAAAGACAAAATTGGCGGCTTAATATACCTGTTGTAGTGAACATGCAAGTGTAGTTATATAATTCCTGTGTAAGGCATTTTGTCACACTGCTAAAAACAGCATTGACCTGTTCAAAAATATCTGTTGTAAATCTTCAAGCCCAGTAAATATTTTGCCACACTTTTCTCTAGATAAATGAACATCTTCAAATACAAGCCCGGTTAATGTGGTTCTCAGGTGAGGTATTTTGTCGCAAATTTTCTACAGGCAAACGGGTCTTTAGGTATATGTTGTGGTAAACCTTTAAGTCCAGCTATATGATAGACAAATAGGGTGTTTAATCAAACTTTTCTCTGACAAAATATGCCTGTGTTAATGTCGCAATAAAACTTCAATCCCCGTTTTCGCACAGGCTAAAGGTAAAATATATGTATGTATTGTTAACAATCTCAATCGACGGCTATGAATACTAGTATTAATATCAACTTAATTGGCGTTTACAGTTTTTTTTGTTTGGTTTTTGGGTAACCTATGGCTTTCTGATTATGGAATGCATATCTAATGGTCTGTTTATTATTACCTGACTGGCCAGGTTGGTTTGTGGACAAAACATACTTTTTATGGGTTTGGAGATATTCAGTTAAAAAGGTATGATTTAATTTGACATGTACCGTACGAGCGGTTCGCTTAATGATCTGTTGAGTGCATATGATTATATACTCAGCCGCGAAATACTCGATGAGCTCTTCAATCTATAATGTATTTCGTTCATTATAGATTATCTTTTGTATTTCTTAACATTATTTTCTTTGGAGTATGGCTATGCCCTTAGCCTTGCTCTGGTCCACTGCATTTTATTCAATATTTCATAAATGCAATTGCCATATTGTACCTCATATCTCAGGACAGAGAGCGAACTCCGTGGCTCAGTCGGTCAACACGCTAAGGCAGTGCAATGACCGAAGCCTCCCACCAATGCGGTCGATGTGAGTTCAAGCCCAGCTCACGCTGGCTTCCTCTCCGGCCGTACGTGGGAAGGGCTGTCAGCAACCTGCAGATGGTTGTGGGTTTCCGCCGGGTTCTGATTTCCTCCCACAATAATGCTGGCCGCCGTCGTATAGGTGAAATATTCTTGAGCACGGCGTTAAACACCAATCAAATAAATAAATCAATCAATCCCGGGACAGGGGTGGTGGCGTACACGTACCATGAATGGGAATATTTATGTTCTCTTGTAAAAAATGTTCCATGAAGCCATGATGCTGTTTGATCTTTTTCTTAATTAGTTAGATGGCTGGTTTTGATTGTCGTTAACACGATAGAGTTGCTGGGAGATGGCTGTCGCAGAATGGTTCAGGTGTCTGCGGTTTACTCGGTAGGTCACTTATCACGTGTTTCTAAAAGAAAATACAACAATATACCAAATGTATATAGGCATTGCTAAAGAATCCCATTCATAGTTAAAAAACGTCACTTTTTAGTCTTGTGATGTAGAATCACCGTGATATCGCAATTCTTGTCAACTGGTGAGATATTTCAAACACCCGAGAAGCCATGTGTTTCCGCTGTCACGTGACCTGCTCCTAGTTCACTATTTTGCCATATAGAAGTAATGTTAAATCAGTTATTTTCCTTCTTATTAGAGAATTCTGATATACCTTAAAGTTGTTTTAAACGAGAAAGTAGTAGTGGAATACGTCTGGGATTATTTCCCAAGGTCTCAACAAGCAGGCCACAATGCGTGGTCTTCGATCGTAATAATAAGGGGACACACAAAAGCGTGTCTCTCCTCTAATACTGAAGAACATAGGGAACGAATGAGGAGACATTCTGTTTCCGGTTTCTCTAAAATGGTGTATAACATGGCCTCGTAAGAATTCCAGATTAAAAGGTGATTTATAGAGTTACCTAGCAAGTCATAAAGACATGCCTACGCCCGTTTATGCCTGTATGGACCTCTCTTCTGAAATAACATTGGTTATACTTTCTATTGTCTTTTCTTTTCATACAGTAATAAAAACAAATGATAAATATAGCTGATAAAGCTGTTGTCTTCATACTTAGCACTTGGATGACCTAATAAGAAAGCGTACATCCTTTGGAGCTTTTAATTCATTGCATGTACACTATTTAGCATGCATGTAAATGCCATATGTAGTAAATCGACCTGTGAACAATATCTGAATCATTGCAAGTCATCTATTTATTAACACAGCACAACGAATTTACCCACACACACCGTACATATGTATTGATTTGTACTTGGTTTTTTTCAGCTTTACGGCTGTGAAGTATTTCTGTTACATAACCTCCAAATATGGGGGAAGTTGCGCCTTTTCCCATTTTGTTCGCCACTGACGGGAAGCTTATACGACAGCGCCCAGCATTATGGTGGGAAGAAACCGGGCAAAGCCTATGGGAAACCCACGACCATGAGCAGGTTGCCGGCAGACCTTCCACGTACGGTCGGAGCGGAAGCCAGCATGCGCTGGACTTGTTACCTCATTGGTGAGAGGATTTTGGGTCATTGCGATGCACTAGCGCTCTAACCAGCTGTCACACGGAGGCTTGCATATATATATAAATCTTCCAAATACAGTAAATCGGCCATCCGTAAACTTTTAAAGCCCTGTACAACTTGCACTTTTAAAGACAGCTCAAAGATTTTCAGCACACACACAGTACATATATCGCTTTCTACTGAGACATCTTGAGCATTATAGCTTTTACCATCTTCTCTCGGGTGACCTGCAGAATATGGAAAAAATTTCACTTTTTTGCAATTTGCGACAAAAGTATACATTGTAGGAAACAAAATAAGACCAGATACGTGATCAGGACGCCAAAGTACGTCGGATAGCATTTTTAAAAAACTCAAATTCGAATCTTTTGTCTGCAGATGACATCACTACCGGTTCTGGTTATTTGCTCATACATTGCTTTTCTCTGTGCAAATAATTCAGAGGATACATTTATTACTTGTGTACATTTTCAGGTCAATTGCATTTGGAGTTCGAAAGAAAATGCCTCTCAAAAGTTTTCTTATCAACCCAATATGGCAGCTAAGTCACGTGACCGAGAACATCTAAACTTTTATTCACGAAAGACCTACTAACTACATAAGTTTCGCGCTCTTCTGCCTTGCAGTTTTAGCCGCAGAAGTTTTGAAAGTTGCAAAAATGGCGATTTTGTTTTGGTATGTACTACTTATGGTACTTATTGCTGACGCCACTTTCGGTTATGTCAAATTTGTCTCCAAGACTTTAGAAGATGTTAGGCCTAAAGACTGCGTCTCTAGCTTCATTTGTTATGGAGATACACCCACTTCCGGTTTCGATGCATACTCATAATCGGCGTCCCAAACTCAATCAGATAAAACAATTTCCGACAATAAAATTCTTAACAGTTTCGAAAATATTTTGAAAAACGATTTTTTGATAACATGACATAATAGCTAACTTCTAGAATTTTCCACTAATCAAAATTTTCCTATTTGGAGATACTAAATACCAAATTTGAAAACAATCTGATCAGGCGTTTTTGAGGAGAAGATTTTTAAAGGTTTTCATTAAAATCCAATATGGCCGCCAAGTCACGTGAGTAAAAGTTTCCAAACGTTGGGTGCAAAACTTCAGGTCTGTTCGACAAACATAACTTCAGAACTGTGTGATTTCCCGTTTTCGCGAAAAAACGCGGTGCAAATTTGCTAAGAATAATTATAATAGTAACCAGAATTGCATAGCAGTTTCGGCCGGGGTCCACGCCATTTGTTGTCCTAGTGATCGTTGTAGACCAATGACATTTTCACAACTGCAAAAATTGACACGTGTGATTCATGACGCTTCTTCAGACCTTGAATCAGTATACATATCCACTAAAGATTGAAACACATGCACAGCAATACGATGTTCAAAACCAGACGCTAAGCCATAGGCCTACTTATATTTGTATGGCACATATATGTTTAGGGATGCCAGGTTGTTACCGAGGCAACCGTTAAGGTGCACACATTAAAATGGTTGTCTAGTTATCGTATATGCGAAATAATTGTACACATAATCAACACTGACCAATGACGAGCGGACAAAACTGCCAGTTATCGGTGCCATAAAAGGCTCTGCTTAATGGCGGTGTGTAAAATTAATCTCATACAACCTGAACAGCTGTCTAGTGTCCAAAGAGCTCACGGTGTAAAAAAATACGGTGGCTACCCTGGCAGACATGCAATGCCATAGGACCAATGATGCTGACATGTAGTGCACGTGCAACGCTAATGTCATACAACTATATATACATTTTTTTACTATCAAAACAAATATAAGGAACATCTGGCTTTGAACCGGAATTGATTACTTTAAAATACATGTAATACAAATACCTTTAAGCCACGCATGGTAAAGTACCCAAGTGAAACTGGCAATGGGTCCTTGGTTGGGGCAATTATCATTATACACTATTAAACAGCAGATAGCAGAGCTATATCTAAGCGCCAACAGGCAACCTGTGTTGAACCCTAATAAATATAGCTGCCAGAGGCAGCGGAGGTAAACGATTTTCTCAAACTTATTGTATCTGGGAACGGTCTAGTTGCATATTAAATTTAATATCAATCTCTTCAGCCGTCCTTGAGAAGATGTTTGCAAGTTTAGCTATAAATTCCAATATGGCCGCCAAAGTACGTAACCTATAAAAATCTGAAATGCTGTTCACACAAGTTCAGATATTAGGCAACTTCACTGCAAAATTTCAAGTCAATCGGTCAGAATAGGTCAAACTGCGTGGATCCCTAATAATCCGAACGAAAACAAAAGGGATTCAACCCTGAATGGCTTGTAATAAAGAAAAACAAAAGTTCCCCGTGTGATTAAAAGAAATGTGTTTAATTTCTCTGCTAAACTTCTATTTTTTTTATTTTTATCAATAATTATTTTAAAACGTGATATTGCTAGAAGTGACCCAAGTTTTCATTTCATCGTGAAAATCAAAGCAAAGGAGTAACTCCTTACCATGACGCTGGTTGGAAGCATGCCACATATACATGAATGCCACACAGTAGCATGCCAGATTAGCTGAGCAGCGCCATCCATTTGCAGAGATCGTTGTCAGCAAAAATAAAAGATTTATCGTTGCTTACAGAGAACTGATTGATGAAAAACAAATCCGTATATAAAACGCCTATGGGGTTATTAGCAAATAAATTCTTCATTCACGCGTTCTTTGATGTGAATAATTCTTGGGCGTAAAATCTAATCTTCTGATATACATAATGTTTTACAGCTGCAGATATTCGAATTTAATGATAACATTTGTGAATGCTGCTAAAAGCCTTGCATTTTTAAAAGGTAGTTCACAGTGTTTATTGGGTTGAGTAATTTGATTAGTTGACGGGTTTATAAAATTTACATATTCATTTATTTGATGGTAGTTTAAAGCCAATTTTCACAGCGAACTTCGCGAGGATCTCTACAGTGTACATATGAGGCTGCTCTTATGAAAATGCTTCAATGGCTTATGGTTACCAGGAAGAAAAATTTTCTGCATAAAATACTCTCTTTCACCGCTGGGCACTTAACCGAAACGATTAAACCCAGGAGGCTCTTACCAATGCGGTCACCGTGAGTTCAAATACAGCTCATACTGGCTTCATCTCCAGCCATGCGAGGTCTGCAAGCAACCTGTGGTTGGCAATGAAGAATCAAAGTGAATTCAAAGGTTTTAGGCCAAGAAATACATCAGCGGCGACGACTTAAAATATTGCTTTCGTGACACAAGTTTTCGCATACAGTTATGCATAAAACAATATACCATACTTCAGAGCAGGCCCCAAAATACAGCTCGAGGTAACGTACTCTAACGAAATTGGCTCCCTTTGGCATGACAAAATCAAAAGACACAAAAGCATAAAACATTACTTTTAATGTTGCCGGGTGATTTTTGCCCTTGGCAAACACGACCAGGGTACAAATAGCTGCGTAAAGTTCAAAGGCGTTGTACGTCCAATGGAATACACATAATACCGCTAAGCAAATATTTCCACTGAACTCCTTATATATCGTGACATTATATCAAATGGCCTCATCTTTGGCATTTTGTCCAGGTTAATGCTTCATGAACACTTCTCGCAACCATGAAGTTTTGATCTACAAGGTATGCCTGTCTGCCCGGCAAGTCCCATGGGAGGTTCTGACTGACTACACAAAGCGGTCCACACCGCAGTAAATCTCATCACTTCCTGTTTGATGTTTCGTTGATCCTGTCATGTTACACCGATAAATTGTTACTCGCGAAAACGTACAGAGCTTTGAGCCGTCTTGGGAGGCGGGGGTGAGGTTGATGGTGGGGGAGTTCCCCTTGGCTCTTGTGAGAATTCTACTACAGTTTGCCCTTCATGACAAATTTTAGAAAAGAGGGTACCGACATTACTTGGAAATATAAACACTATCGGCATCACACACAAATTTTACATGTAGTATCCTAGCAGATTGAAAATTGCACACATGGATGGGAGTATCTGTCTGGTATCAGCCTACGCTTCTGCTAAATATTTGTACTCTTTCAAACAAATCAGACGTGATTTACAATCGCTATTCTCTTCTGTCATTTGCTGCACGTGGCCAATTAATTCCAGTCAACATCATTCAGTAACCAACTCCAGAGGCGTATTTCTTTTTTCGATTTAGCAAATATTTGCTGATCGTAATTTGAGGAGAAATCGATCAACAGTTAAAGCCTAATGTGAGCAAACCAGCTTGCTATACCATGGGCTGCTCGTTAGCACATATCAGGCCAGAGATTTTACCTTAGGGAAACATAATGATGAGTTTGGAATGTACCAGATAAGAATTTAACAGACGTCTCCTTTCGATTTACCGGCTTTATGTAACGTGATGATGGCGTTAATATGACTAATTGACTTTAAACAAGGGGCATATTAATCGCGTTATTGGTGGTGGCTGAACATGTGCATGTACTTTTCTCCCGGAAAATCGATGTCACAATGTACATCAGATATATCCGGGAGAGTGTATTAATTTCAAAGAACAATAAGTTACCTGATATGCACACGTGTTTGCTAAAATGGAACCAGTGTGTGACGAATGAAGCAAATATTACAACACAAAATATCTTGGTAAAGATCAAGTAAATGCTAAAAGGAATGACTAGTTTCAAAAGCCAATGTTCCAGATAAAATGTCTAGAAATAGTAAAGTTAAACCGCATCAGGGCAATCATATATTCCCAAACTATACCACAGACGGTTAATAAAACCGGAGGAACTATGACTACCTAGTGACGTGTATGTTAATTACACCTCCTCAAGCCCACCTCTACCCCCACGATGTTGTGTGGGTATACCTTAAAATATGTGTCGTCGGTGTGCGCGTCATCGATTTCAAAAAACCGTCTGTACGGATATCTTTCAACCTGTTTGCTGTTTTTTCATCATCCAGTGCTCTGTCCCAAGCTATACCTCCAAACGGCTTTGTGTTCTACCATGAAACTTGTTGTAATATATAACTTGTACATTTTCATTATTCGCTGTTATAGTGGAACTGGAAGAAGTGATAATGAAAATAATAAGTACTAATTAGAAAACGGGGAATACGCAGAAAACATGATGTTACTTGGGATATTTATATCTATATAGAATTTTTAGGTGGGTAAATGAGGAATGACTAAATAAACATTAGTAAATGATAAGCATGGGTTAAGGATAAGTGTGTGATAAGCTAACTTTATAAAAAAAATACTGTGAGAGGTGTAACCGACAGGAAGGTCAGTGCAATGATCGATAGTATCAAGGAAGGTAGTCTCTTATTAAAATTACAGAACAACAATTTGTCCTGTACATATGAATAGATGAGAAATTTACTGAACCAAGCCGACAAAGAGCGTAATCATTAGAGCAGCTACAAAAGCTATGAACATAAAAAGGTGAGAAAATAATGCAATCATGCCAGTATAGTAAGGAACTGAAGTTATGTAAAACTGTTATTAGTGAGCAGACACAGAGATTCCTGTCATGTCAACGCATGGTATAGGTTCAAAGAATGTCAAAATATCTCAACACCTTCATGTCTATTTATCTTAAGGTAGAGAGAGGTATATATGATTTTATAAGTAACATATATAATAATAATAATAAAAATAATAAAATAATATAATAATAATAATAATAATAATAATAATAACAACAACAACAACAACAACAACAACAACAATAATAATAATAACATATTTACTCCCTGTATGTGTACAACGGAGTGTCACTGTTTTGTCGAGTTTCTAAGACAACGTTAGAGTCAATCACACGAGCTTGTAAACGCCACATGTAGTCTATTTTTAGGCGATTAAAATGACCACAGTTGGCAGTTGTAGTGCATATTTATGGCAGAACATGCCCTTTGCTACGGTTAAAAAAAACGAATAAAACAAAACAGATTTACACAAACTACTAAGCTTACAGAAGGAGTTTATGTAAGCATAAACGTGCAAGCCTGTTAAATACTCACTCATTATCATATAAGAGTCCATGACAACTATCTTTCAATTGTATTTTCCCCCGGTTTCTTCTCATCATATAATACTGATTGCCATCGTAAATATGATATCATATAATGCTGGTTGTGTCGTATGATTGAAATTCTTAAGTATTTCACCACTGAAATAAACCAATAAATAAGTAAAATAGTTACTAATGTTTCTTGTTTCCAGAATAATATGTTTCAAGAGTTTGTTCCATTCCCTAATGGTACACCCCCGAGATCAGCATCTGGAGCTAAGGGTTGATCAGACTTACAGGAATGCGTTCGAAATGACATCAGTATGATAAACTGACTTGCTATGAGAGGTTTTATCCAAGAAATTTGTTGTCATTACCATTACACAAGCCCTTATTAATTAATATTTTGTCAGTCGGTGGAAAGCCCAATGCAACTTCATTGTGGGCCCACTAGTGACCAACACACTTTGTTTGATGTATGAGGGCACCTGTTGGCAAAGTTGTTCAACAAGAACCACAAACTGCTCAGTATCCGTATGCATTGCTCTATGATATGTGGGCTCCATCTCTCGAAGAGACACAGGGTGATGTGGTGACATCTTCACGTGTCCCAGGCTTGTGTCACTTCTCTTTCCTCCTTCCCAAAACACACAAAACAGTGAAGGCGTTGGCCAGCAAAGCGTATTTCGCTCTAAATTGTCGAGACGCTAGGTCGAAGTTACGACTGAAACATTGCATTCTGACGCACAATGTTGGGATCTGTATTGTTTAACGGTTCACTACAAGATGATAGCTGCTGCTTTCAATGTGTAGTATACCAAACATTACAAGGGTGCAATCCACAACTGGATGTTTAACTGCATCTGAATATTTATTTATTTGACCTGTTCTTTAGCTGCATACTCAAGAATATTTCACTTATGCGATGTCGGTCAGCTGTAAGGTACATGCATCCGGCCCAAGAGCAGCAATTCCAAGATCTTAAGTACAACAATAACAGCAACGGTAGTTGTATTGTAACGCAATGTTTTATTTGTTTAACGAAGATTCCCCACAGCTCAATGGCCACTCGGGGGTCTCCCCGACAACATATAATATACACACAGGACAAAACGGAGAATTAGTGACAAATGCAAATAATAGAAATAACACAGACAGACAACGGACCTAATAGACTACACACTCATGTATATAATATATGTAACAACTAAAATATTTACACTACAAACAAATAAATCATATCATATGTAATTAATGAAATGATACCATAATGCAAGGACATAATGACTACTTACTGAAAGAGTATTTAACATTAATACTTAATTTAAGAACAACTTTAACTATTTAAATACTTCCCATTGATTGAAAATTCTCTTTGAATCTGCAACAAATTTATGTACGGTTTTAGAGATTACTTTGTTTTCATCAGGTTTTAATTCATCAAATTCAGATAATTGTAAATTACAAATATGTTTTGAACACGAAGGAAAAAATAATGTGTAGTTTACGCCTGGAAATATGGTTGGTGTAATTTGTGCCAGCATATGATTTCTTTGAGCGGCATATACGGGGAATTCAAAGAACTAATGAAGTACATTTTCACACCAATTTTACAATTGGGGCACTAGCGAACATTGCTTAAATTGTACTTAAGAAAATCTGCATTCAGAGAACTAAGACCCATTCTCATTCTGAATTGAATAACAAAGTGATAGGAATCAAACGGGTTGTAAAGTGTAATTAGTTCTTTATTTTTCTTGAAAAACAGAAATTGCTTTATTATTCCAAGTGAGGCATTGCGGACAGGAGGCGGTAAAATATTCCAATCTTTGAAAGATTTAGGGAAGAAAGAGGACGAAAACAGTGTTACAGTTGTCGTACAAAAATTGCCATATTCGATTGACAACCTAAGTAGACTTTGGAAGAGAGTGACAAGACATTTTTAGGTGAGAGATTTTTTTTTACTGTATAAAGAGTACTTAGTGTCCTGTTTGGCCAATTCACTACAGCTCTAAAGTCGTTCCATTTACCATCGTGTTCCAGAACATTAAGAGGAGAAAATAAGGGCTTTGATTTAGGGTCTAATAAAGGTTTCATCACTACCCAGTTTATGTACCTTATTTTCATTCGTCATTCAGGGTTTGTCATGAGGGCGAATTGTGACGGTTTTGTCCCGCATACATTTATTACAATATCACATGAATAATTTATACCAAATATAAACTTTGTCATTAATATCAGTAAAGATTTTATCAATGACACCCCATGGAGTAACAGATAGGAGATGGCATAAACGGACTAAGTCGCTACTTTTGAAGTGCCAAAAAATATGTTTTTTAACTAGTCTTAGGTCTGTCATAACGAGCAATTTGTAATGTACAATAGATATTACAGTGGTTACGGTTGGCAAGCGGTGCCGCCACACCATAGTCAACTTCATATCCAACACTATCAGTAATAATTAAGTCTAAGATATAACCAATTTCGCCTTTACACCGAGTGGGTTCATCAATAAGTTGAAAGCTATTATTTCCAGTGACGAAGTCAAAGAAACTGATTTTTAGCGCATTCTTGTCTTGGAAATCGTCACATTAGGTACCGTTATCCTTGAAGTCTCCCAAAATTCATAATACACCCGGATTTTCTGTTAAAACAGATATGACGCAATCATCGAGGACATGTTTTACAGTAAATAGCTACTTCTCCTCCATGCCTATTCCTATCCTTTCTTTCTATAAAACACCCATCAATATTTACTAAGTCGCCTGAAATTTCGCAACTTAGCCAGGCTAAACTGACACAGATGAAGTCATAGTTATATTCAGATACCATTCATTGATTTATGTGATTGGTGTTTTACGCCGTACTCAAGAATATTTCACTTATACGACGGCCGCCAGCATTATGGTGGGACGAAACCGGGCAGAGCCAGGGGGAAACTCACGACCGTCCGCAGGTTTTTGGCAGACCTTCCCACATAGTGCCGAAGACGAAGACAGCATGAGTTGAACTTGACCTCACAGCGACCTCATTGGTTGGGGGCTTCTGGGTCATTGCTTTGCGCCAGCGCTGACCGACTGAGCCACGGAGGCCCCTATTCACGTAATAAACAGTTGATATCTCATCCACATTGAAGTACGAGGAAAGCTGATCGTGACCTTGAGCAAGTAAAGTCCTTGCCTTAATGTGACAGCATAACAAGTTATTTCGACGGGGAGGCTGAATTACTGTGTACATCACCACATTTTAGCAAAACGATCATATATACAATCAGCGAGTAATTACAAGTAGACAGGGCACTTAAAACGCATAGTACCAAAATACTAGAGTCCGAAATTAATACAATGAAGAGAGATTTCATATCAGTAAATAGTTTAAATACTTAAGAAGATACTGATATTGCTTAAAGCTTAAAAATTGAACCAGACACCAATAGCCACTCCATACTGACTTAAGTTATCCATGGCAAATATACATTAAAATTTGCGAGAAATAAAAGCACATGCTCGATAATTTTTCCAACTTTAACATGTAGAATGGGCAGTGCAGACGAATGCTTTTGGTAATACTTTCAAAATAAATTTCCCTCACAGATTTTATTTATAGGCAAAGGAAAGTTAATTGTTACAAAAGTATAATATTCGGTAAGTGGTGTAGATATATATACTTATATCGAGATAAGTAACAACATTACGAAACTAAAATGATACATATGTTACGTGATAGAAAAGTGTGATATTTACACAGATATGGGAATTTTTTATCGAATGTCGCTGTGATATCATAAATGATTCATGTAAGAAAACGATACAGAAAAAGTAGAGATACAATAGAATGCAATCACAATCAGTTTTGACAAGATTAATCGGATGAAAGTAGTAAAAAGTGTCCTTCCATGACAAAACGATACTATATATGACTCTACAAGGTGACAATGTGCCAAGTCAATGCGACTTAATAACTGTTTGGGTAGACAGAAAGCATACGACAAATCTTTAGTGACGGGGGTGAAAATAGACTCAGACTTTGCACGGTTATGTGATATACCCATATTAAAAGCAGGTCTGTAGTACAGGTCAGAATTGAAAGAATCCGTTCATTCTCTCATTTCTTTTGTTCTGGTGTCACAGTCAGTAAAGCGTGCAACCACAGATTACCTCACGACTCAAGGGCTATAGAGAATCTGTGTAAACTGGTGCGGACTTGAAACTTGGTTGAGTAGGTCAGAGTTTGTACATTGCAGGTGTGAGGGCAAAATTGCCCAGGGTATCTCCATGAAAGCGTGCTAGGATGGACCAGAATGTTGTCTGACAAAGTCATTTATATCCCGTTTGGTAATGGCTAGTTTCCTGTCTGTGCTTTCTCTGGCACCAAAGAATACATTGTCATCATGGGTCCAAGCACTATGTATCTTGCCTTGCTTTTTCAGGCTAAGCAAAGTTTTAAATAAAGAAAGCGGAACTTCGTCAGGTCCTCGTTGACATACACATTTGATAAGGAGGGCGTCACACTGAGAGATTTTCATGCTTGTAATATTTCTGTTCGTTGGCGATATGACGCAAATTTCGCAATGATTTGCGTTTTCTGTTTGCAAAGAAAGTGTTATCTTGAAATGTCATATTAGGAAATGGTTACCTTTACGGATCTGAACACTCTAAAAATTACATTTTCTGTAGTTTCCTTTTCCAGTAGAGTGAGATCATTTATTCTCAAACATTCATTTCTGCTGTACTGTTCAGTACGGTCAAAAGACAAAGCATTCTCTTCTTTGAGCACTTTTAGTTCGAGTGTGGTTTCATCTATTGCAGTTTTCAAACAGGACACTTCCGCAGGTATTTTTCTGTAAGTTATCCCTTTCACATAATATTTAAGCAGCAGTCTTTAGATAAGCAGCGAGAAAGGATATTTGCCGTCACTTTCTTTCATAACTTCAATGACTTCATTCATTGTTGATTTTACAGCATGTCGAATACAGATATCAAGACTCTTTTGAATCCTGCTGTCAATAAGACATTCTAAATTTACAAGGCCTGTCGGTGTAGGGTCGGACTGATAGATAGACTGACTGCTAGGTAGTGGTATGTCACCAAGTGATTTTACCCTCTTCAAAGTAGGATTTGCAAAAGTTTGCTTGTCTTTCTCTTGTTAGTCCCAGAATGTTTGTCCAAGTTGCCCATGTCAGTTCTCCTGGGCGCCATTTTTAAAGTAGACTCCTCACAACGTGCGGAGGATTAGGGCTGGGCCTGCATGTCCTTGCCTCGAAAGCTCGAAAGCATTCAATAGGCAACGGCAATGTCTGCTTGGCAGTTATGTGTCCCAGTCACCTTTTCAAAATCACCACAATATCACAACCTTGCAACAGAACAACTATTCCATCTCACTGAAAATAGCGGAGTTCAAACCGACACATACGCTTTTGCCGCCATCTTGGTAGGAGAACATAAAGGCGAACAGACACGCGGACTGACAGACTTGCTGGCAGACGGAGAGACAAGTGAGCAAAACGGGAGGGAGACAAATGAACAGACAAGGGAAGAGACGAGCGGACAGAGAGACCGGTGGAGATACAGGCGCAGACGGACAGACGAACCGACGAATGGACAGATGAAGGGATATGTGAACCGTCAGTAGTTTTTACTATCTTCACTAATGAACACTAATTAAGGCAATTTCACCGACTGTTATCGGAGTTCGGGGGGAGGGATTAAGGATGAACCCCTGGAAGAATTAGGCCAACTTTTGGCCGTAATTGCAAACATTTTGAATATGGCGAACATAGTCATATGAACATTGTCGCCTTGATGCCTGAGTTCATATTATTTATGTTAATCGCATGTGCTACGGCAAAGCCAGATGAATTTTTATTCAACACCGTGGCATATAAAAAATGCCCATACGTACTGTTGGCAGTCATTACTGCCATTACTCTTACAGGAAAAATCTGAGAACAAATCTCAAACTCGATTTTGTGACAAATGAATATAAAGCAACACAAGCCGCCTGCGCTGGGAGTTTGCGATAACAAGACCTGAGATCCATGGTGATGGTAGGTAAAAAACACGACATCCCGTATCTATAAACAGAATCTTGTCATTTTAGAATCTCCATCAAAACGCTTCAACTTCGTTAAATCGTCAGATATCTAGACAAACAGTTATTTGGTAAATTATTCATGATATATGTATTCGCTCTGACATGAATGAGGTACTGTGGAAGGTAAAGTTTAGCGATTTGGACACTAAAGAGACGTGTTTTAGTAGAATTATTTTATTTTAAAATGATCTGTATTTTTATCACAAATGTCTGGTAACTATGAGTTTATCTTGTGTCTGTTTTGCTATAGATAAGTTATGTTCTTTCATGACAAGCAGAGCCCAGGAGAAACCACACAGAGCCCAGGAGAAACCACGTAGAGCCCAGGAGAAATCACGCAGAGCGCAGGAAAAACTACGGAGAGCCCACAGGAAACCAGGCAGAGCAGGGCTAGCTCGATGAAGCCACTTCACCGTGCCAGCTTCCTGACAAGACTCCCGGGCTCACGTCCCTGTAGAACTGGATGAAGGCTGACATCCTCATGAGCCCGCCGGGAAAAAGTTCTCTTTTGCAAAAAATCGCTTTATAACAACACTCCACGCTTCTTGTTAACTTGTCGGAAAAAATCCACATATGAATTAAACTGTAACAAGGAAATCAAATTTACTTTAAAGGAAAAGAAAACAATGGCAACATCTATGCCTGAATCAAAAATATTCCTTGTCTGAGAAAGTTCTCAGAGCAATCATTTTCTCACTGGGTTATCAGGGTCTGTTCTCAGTCTTTTAATGATTTAGGTTAATCAAAGGTGGTGAAATCGGCTAGGAGATGTCGATTTACATATAGTTCTCATGCAGATTTATTATTTCAAAAACTCATATCGACTTTACTGGTTGTCATCTATGAAGAACCCGTTTTCAACAAACAGTAAACTATGTGCTGATTTTTAATAATAAATAAGGTAAAGAGGCAATCACCAAGCATCTTTTATTGCTCTGAGCAACTTCAGTTGACCATATTAATTATACAATTAACCAGCTATTGATTTATTTAACACAAATGCAAGCGGGCGCAACTACTATGAAGATAAACAGATGGCTAATATCGCTAAGTAGTAATAGTGCATGGGTATGAGTTGAATTGAAAAACCACATAGGGAATCTGTTAGTGCTACTAGGAATACAATATTTAGTTGTTTATTTGATTGGGCTTTTACGCCGCACTCAAGAATATTTCACTTATGCGATGGTAGCCATCATTATGGTGAGAGAAAGGAAACCAGAGAGAACGGGGGGGGGGGGAATACAAGGGAATATGATATTTGTTAATCTGTGCGAGATCCGTTCATTTATTAAATAAAGGGAAAAAAATCTCGAATAATTTTTCTTCGGAAGTAATGACTAGAATGAGAGGTAATATACAGCCGAAGACGGTGATAATGTATTTCAGTTGATGTTTCTACACACATTTGTTTCTCTTCATCGTTTCCTCCTTTGTTGTGTGAGTGTCTGTGTATTGTGTGATATCGGGTAAGTAAGGCCATATTCCCTCTGTATCAAATTCAACAATGCTGGATCCATGCATTAGTCACACGGCAATTGTTCATAACTCAGGAAAACTTATAAAGATGATTTATCTGCTGGTACTCACCAATTCTCTCAAAATTCACTGACTGAACTGCTTGTACCTAATGGGACTGATCCCTGTTTTCACGTTCTACACATCAGTATATCTACATACATACATGAACGGACAGTTGGTGTAAAGTTTCACACATTCTAAGTATGCAATAACCGGTATAGTCCATATTCTAAAATAGAGGATCGATGAACACCAGGAAGCAAATCCGAAAATTGCTGTCATACAGACCTGCGTTGCCAACTTCAAGATGGACTAAATTTATGCAGAAAAATATTTGCATTATAGAATCGACACCTTCATCCAGCCTATTGAATTGTTGTCGTACCATACATCAACCACTTTCATGTGCTTAAATGTCATAAAATGCAATGTAGTGAACTTGGTTGCTATATTAATCAAGAGAGAGAGGGAGAGAGAGAGAAAGAGGGAGAAAACAGCAACAATACACGCTACATCTGTTGTGTCTATTCCCTTGCCCCGACGCTCTTCAGGTCGTTCTATTTCCTGAACTTATCACTCTGATGAGCTGACGTGTTGATTACATCTGTTGTTCGACGCTGTCTAATCCTAAAGTTTTGTTCCTTCAGTGTTAAAATTTCCGCCCCTAATACCATGCTAGTCGGATATAATACATCCCGCAGTTCACCAGTTGGGTCACATTGTTAAGCGGATGTTCAATAATCAAGGAACTCAACAATATTTCTGTTCATGGCATCTACGGACGCAAAGGTTAAATCCTTTAACGAACGTGACCAGTTGGTTGCCGTTGTAAGAAAACTGTATTGTATTCTTTGTTTGAAGATGTCCAAAGTCCTTAAAACGGAAAAGTAAAAACAGCCTTTAGGGAATATCTTAAAAAGAAACTGAACAGTTCAGTCCGACTTATCAGGGATCCCAAAAGGACAAAGAACCTATTTTCTCAGGCTTTGCATGCCAAAAATGGCAAGGATTAAGGGTTATGAAGGGACAAGGCAGATTAGAAATCCTACTAGAGAGGAGAAAATGTACCGTAAAATCTATAAAAAATGGTTACTATGTTTTAGTATAGTGAGTTACTGGTGCCGTTTAAATGACAGATGGGAGTGTAGGGTGGGAGTTGCCTTGGTTAAGACGGGCAGCATGCTAGCGCAGCGTAATGACCCAGAATTTTGTAACCAATGCGGTCGCTGTGAGTTTAAATAGTAATATACTAACAACATCTAATACCCCCCCCCCTCCCAAAGCAACGTTTTTACATTGCATTTAGATGAAGACTTCGGACATTTTATTCCCTATACTTATTGATGGTTGCTTTGTTTATTTTACGCTGCTACTGGAGACATGCGGCGAATATCAAATTTGCTATCAAGTTTGACAGTTATCAAGTTACATATATATATATCCTTCTTGACGGTTGACGGTTGAAACATCACTGTTTGACTAGGCGAAAAACCAAAAGAAATAAAGAAAAAAAAAAGCAACTGACCAAAAAGGTATGCTACCTGCCACGCATTGTGCCGTTTTTACTCTGAGATAATCTATAGTATACAGATAAATAGTACAAAAGGATAACACTTGCGGGAGCTGGCTTACATTCGTCACTCTGTACACGACATAACCGTCATAACCTTTGTAAAACCACGAATATTGAATTTTTCTCATCATCGTTTCCTTACAACCATACATACCATGCATGTCGCCACGCAACGAGAGAGGCTTTTCAGTGGTTAGAGTAGCAGGAGTTATAGTGCGAATTTACCATTATGTCGGGTGTTAGTTTACTGGATGTAGGATTAGAGGATATAAAGTCTAATCCCAATGTGACTCACAGAGTAAATCCTTTATTCATTACAGTGGACTTACGGTAGGCTTGATGTCGGGATAACAATGAGGGTCTTAATAGCACCAACTAAAGCCATGAATCCATGTAAGGAAATGATGTGGTGAAAAGAAAAAAGAAAAGAAACAATCGCTTCTGAGCAGCTGAGAGCAGAATGGGACTAACCCTTCGCCAGTTGATCAATCAACAGCTGGTAGTTAACCATGCCCACAGTAAGATACACACCTGAATATAAATGTTGATGTCTGTGAAGTCACAGAGGAATTGATTTAGTATATCATTTTTAGTATATACAAACTAATGTCTTCTCCGCTCATTCACAAGGTTAGTGCTGAGCTTGTGATAGCAACTCCACGTATATTTATTTTATTAATTACTCTGGTTCTGTTTGGAGAATGGTTCAAATATATACTTTACTGAGTGGACGTTACGCCGCCGGATCATCAGCAGTATTCGTGTCACAGATTCTCCAGCTGCAATGAATCACCTTCATTAAACCCTTTACTCGAAACAGGTTGACTTGGCAAATCGCGAATCGCGATTCAATTTCCCGTTCGCTCAGGCGTTGCTTTGCCTTGAATAGGTAAACTTGGCCACTTGGACATAAATGAAAGATTTGGCGGAAAACACCAATCTGTAAGGAACAATGGCGACCCGTCAAACGCTCGGCAGCAGAACCTTGGAGTCATTTTATTGACGTCAAATGTTTCTTTCCCAGCTTATCATAATGACGTCAGATTAAAGGCACAGCTACGTTGCAATAGAAACTAATACACTGTGAAATTGCAGACATATCTCTATCATCAATTTTTGACGTAACAATGGCTCAAGGGCCTGCTTCATACTAATGCCACCTCACGGGATTAAAAAGCCAGCCGCCTTCCCATTAAATCTAATAAGGCGTGCAAACATAGCGTAGTCATTACAGCCAGTGTAATAAGAATAAAGTCGCCAAAGATTACGAGTACGTAAGGCTACGTGCTTTTGTGAAACGTGGGACAGTTTCAGAAAGCATCTGTCATCCAGTATTTCACAGCTTCATTTGGAAAGGACGTCTCGTGTATGGTATCGCCATTTATCGTCTCGTGTATGGTATCGTCATTTATCGTCTCATCTATGGTATCGTCATTTAAGAAAAACAATTCTTTGCTAAAGCATTCCCTGGCCCAAACGTTCTTTTCATCGCGGATGTAAGGTTACGCCGTTACAACTTGGTCAGGGAGTTTTGCAACGGCACGAAACATTTGTATAGATGAGGTTCAACATTAACCGCTATAAATCTTCCTGAACAGTCAATCAAGAACACGCATTTGACCAATCATAACTGATATTACAAATGGGTCAACCAGATGTCCCAAACATCATTCAATCTTTATGTGATATCCTGGCGTTACAAGAAAAGATTTTGAAAGGTAACGTCACGAGAAGAGGTGAAGTGATGTGTAGGTCATACGCATTGTGACGTTCTTTTCACAAACGTAATGACGTCATTGGAGACCACACTGTCTTTGTCCCCATGTAACGTCATTTTCCCTTGTTACATAAGTGTGTCCTGAGTACATTTAAATGAAGCATTTGTGCGTATTTAGCAACAGGGAGATAACCCTGTTGGCAAACACACTGACGTTGGTATAATTATGACGTCACTATATCTCTAGAAGGAACACTGAACGGTTTCTTCCTGTTGGTTTGTCAAACTTTATACCTAGGAACTCTAAATGGAGGAGAATTCCTCAGCTTGGAAGGTCGACAAATATAGTGAGTTGGAGGGGCGGCAAATTATTAATGGAGCAACAGAGCAAGGTATGTTTAGGAGTGCGAAGTTGACAAGGTTTTTCCGACACTCATTTGCTAAACAGATAAAGAGTACATTCATCCACTGCAGAGTGTGAATAAACTAGTCCTTGCCTAAGATGTAACACCAGATTTGGACTTGACTAACATGCACACGACTTGACCTGCAAGATGAGAAGTTCAGCTACTCAGTAATGCTGTATGATCACACCAGGCTACAACGGGCTTACACCTGTGAGTCAGAATTGAATGTTCGAGTTACCCAGTGATTTTTTTACACTTTTTTCGCACATCATTACTGCATCAGGAATCTCAGCCTGGTATTGATTTTTTCTGTCAAGTGGATAAATCACAATGATGCTTTACAGAGTAAGTGATGGAGACAAGGGTTTAAATACAGGAGATTACTACTACTTATCTCCCCTGACCGCTTGAGACAAGTGGCCCTAAACACTGTATATTCTTTTCTTGTTTTATCTGTAATACGTCATGGTTTCAACATAGATGTGATCGTAAATCAACGAGGTAGGTCCTAGTTCATAATATCTGCAGGGCAACATCAGAGAATGATATGTCTTTATATAGCCTGAAACTGCGTTATGTAGACCGGAAATATTGAGCAATGAAGCTCACTTGAGCCATGAAAATTTTTCTCTGAGAAATACGTCCGACATAAGATCAGATCTTCAGGTTGCATGCTTTTGGTTATGTTCAGTGCATCATTTTTTATTTCTGTGCAGTTCAATGGTCAGCCAATGAGACCTATTCCAAGTGGGCTCACACGCATCGTTCTAAGAGGGATACAGAGAGGCTAAACCGGGCTCAGTCCAAACCGGCAATTTGGAAACAAGAGAGCCTTAACACAGAGCCCCTGAAGCAGACACAGCGGACAGCCAGACCGACTCGTTTACCTCCCCTTGTTCGACCCGTTCGACCGATCAACTCATATGAGAGCGGAAGAAACGCCTTATTGGACAAGTACTGGAAACCGAGCAAGATTCGAAGTTCGGGCAAAGTGAAAACCTGCCGAAGTCGCATGAAAATGGATTCTCCTATCCCTTCCTTATATCCCACGCGCAGATTTTCAACTCAGTTTGACCACAACGAGGATTCTGAGACGAGATCGCCTTCAACCCATTCCGTGGAGATGAATAAGGCCAACCCGGACATGAATTATACTCCGCTGATACGCCGTACGTTCAGTACCAACATAGAGAATTCTACCGCGTCTCAGAGGCGATTCACCCCAGACTGGCTGGCCTCGCCCTGGGTCCATAGTTCACATTGCCCCTACACCCTCGAGGAATCACGTGAGTCGCCCGAGAGTGACGGTGACATATGTGATGGGAAGGTGCCCGTGGTGCACCAGCTTAAGATGCCATGTGAAAAGAAATCTAAATTTAACAAGTCAGCCCAAAACACATAAATCAAACCTATATTTGTAAAAAAAGCTTATTGTGAAGCAAATATGCAATTTGAAGGATTAAGAAAGCATGATTACCCAATGTTTGATAAAGCCGTATTACATATAATAAACTGTAAGTGTGATCTTACCAGGTAAAAATCTTTTTCCTGGTAACATTTTCATAGCAAATGTGGACTTAAAGGTTACGAAACGACGCAATAATTTCATTTCTGAGGACTCGTTTATATTTTTGAACTTTACTTCACATTCCATCAATATGTTTATCCTTGGATGAACTAATGTAAAAAAAAGTCCAAATAGAATCTTTTCGAACTGATGTTATATCACTGTCTTGTAGAAATTGAATAAACTGACCTTGGGATATAATATTTCTGATGATCACTTTGTAGTATATAAGTATGTAAACTGCGATGGTAGACGGACACACATTAGCTCGAGTGGGTTAAGCATTCTGTACCTTTTGTCGAAACACAAGAAAGCAGACAACAATGCTTAGCGAATAGTCAGTGTTTTAAGGAGAACCAACACCTCAAATACTCGTTTCAGCTGGACGATTTGCTCTGAGACGGCAACCATGTCCACTCTATTCCTCGATCACATTGTGAGATTTGTCGGATCGACTCGCTGAATTCATTTTTTAAATAAAACAAGCTGCTTTCACTACGCTACGCTGCGATTATGCAATCCAATTATTCAAATCGTGTAAAGTGACGTTTGCCCCGTTTTCAATGGACTGGTCTGATTCAACGAGTCTACACAACTAATCGCACTGTGTGACAAAGGTTTTAAATAGTACGACCTTGCCATCATGTACAGGACTTAATCCCCAGTGATAGATTTTGCTCTTTTTTATTTACCTCTTTTAGCCTATAGCGGTATAAAATTTTCACTCGACAATCCCGTATAAATCTGAAGATGATCTGACCGTCTGATGACCTTTGACAGAAATTCCTCGGGGCTCTAACCACGATGATGGCGATTAGCTTGTCCTACAACGCTGAGTTGCTTGTAATCTGATTTAGGTCATATTAATAAGTGAATGATTGACGTTTAAGGCCGACGTGGTTTCAGCCACATTGTGGTCATGAGTCATTGAACGTCCACTGTCAAGTTGCATTTGTTCAGTCCCAGTGTCAGCAAATTTTATAGTGCTGGTATGCAATGTAAAAGAGAGCAGACATGACAATCAACCGAGCTACGTTAGGTAAGATGGTCTGTGTCGGTGGCAAAGAGAGAACTTACGCCAAGATTTTCTTATTTCAGATTCATGTTAAACCTGGTGGTAGGCATGGACTAATGATGACTTGTACTCGCACGTAAGGTTATTTTCGACATCAAGACTCATTGCCTCTGGTGATGTCATGATTATTCAAAAATCATTGGCATGGTGGACATGGGCGTGGAGAGTAATTTGTTTTACAATAACAGCACCCCGTGCGCTTAGATCAAACTCTGAACAATCACAAAGCCTACCCCACTATCTCCAGGAATAGATTACATTGATGCTATACCAGAAATTCCTAACATTTAAATCTTTAGCCATACTCTCGTGAGATCCTATAGTTAAATTTCATTTATTCAGCTTACATTATACTAAAACTAAAACAGTCAAAAACAGGGTTTATAGCAAAGTCAATTACAGTTTTGCTAAACTCTCCCAATTATCCAGCATGCCACTTGTTTTTTTAATAATTATGATGTCATTCGAGGCAATGAAAGCAAGGGCATGGAGTTTAACGTCAGGAATCAGAGAAAAAGTTCTAACGGCAATTTGCTGGCAATATTATGCACGTCCAATATAGAGCGTGTACAGCTGGTAGTGTTACCACCTCATTTTTTTTCCTTTTATATTATAACCTTTTTTAGTTTTTGGGTGGTTTCTGTTAAACGTTGATTTGGAAACAGATCTTCCGATCATTGATCGAAACGCCCACATTGATTGACGGCTGGTGTACAAATGTCGGATTCGACATGGCCGGGAATCCAAATCATCTGTGGGAAGTAAAATCAGTCTCACTCGCTAACCCCTCGGTCATCACATAGCGATCATTGTGATGAATGTCATTATAGGGTCACTGAGCAAAATAATTTGTAACACATGTTTGTTCAACGAGAACGCGGTTCGTTCCCCGAATCAGTACGACAAATGTGATATGTATGTATAAGAAGGGAGATAACTCTAACGAACATAGCGGTTTATGCTCAAGAAGAATACAGTATACAACTGCCATATATGGATATGTACACTGGATCAACCTTGCCATATAGCTACCATATATGGTTGTACACACTGTTTAACCCATCGCTTCGCCAAGAATAAATAACTTATTAGTGATAACATAACAGTCCAAATATTGCAATTATGTAAAGGCCTGAAGATAATGTGGGCCACATAAAAGGATATTGGCCTTAATTTATGCCATGAAAGCGAACTGTAACACAAACTGCATTGCAGCAAAAACTGTGCATCTTCTCTGACACGTGTAGGTTGTAATCGCTGTAAAGAGAGTTTATTTAGACTAGGTGTAATATCCAGCAAAGTAGACCTTACATAGTATCAGCTTTATGTGTGACAAAATTTTTAATAGTATTTATGGCTTAACTTTTCAAATTTCTAAATTTCCATTAGCTTCCCTGTGAAACCCCAGTTTTCTTGCCCATATCTATGAGCTGGCTAACCATTTTGGCGACGGAGAGAAACTTTGCCATTGCGACATGAAGCAGAACGTACACCAATTACATGCGAGTATGTCAGAGCGGCAATTTCGTTTAAATGAATGAAAGTAACAATATGACGTACGAAGAGAGTGTACCTTCATTACGTAGTGTTAATTTCTCTAACATTCTTCATCCAACTATTTCTGTAAATAAAACATTTAAACCTCCTATATAAATATACAAATTAATCTATCAAGTATCGGCAATTATATCTTAATACTATATTATTAAAAAATATCATTTGGGTAAAGAGAAAACGCCTTGTGATGCTTTGCAAAAGGTTTAAAGCACCCCTTTTCGTCAGTCTTCCGTCACTGTGTGTAAGCCCTGTTTACATTCAATCGACCTGAATGTAGGTCTGAGTGACCTAGATCTCCGTGTACTTACGGACGCTTGTTATATATGATGGTTTGTTCTGATCGGCTCTTGCCGATATATTGATGACTAGTTGCGTCTTACAGGCCGGGTAGACTTCAGTTGAAGGCCAAATATGGAGTGTTACGCTGCTCACGAAGTGTTCATGTGTACAGTTCTGAGGAACGTGCTCAGAACTATACATAGACCAGTAACGGTACACAGCTGAATGACTACATCCAAGGGAGAATACTCAGGATGTTCTTTTGCATAAACAAACCCACGATATACATCGTATGAATATGGTGACAGTTCGCTTGACTGGTATGTGAGTATATGTAGTCTACACAGGTCAATTCGGGGGATAGCGATACAAGGACACAGGCTTAGGGATAGCGGCGTGTATTAATGGGCGATCAATACCGGTACTGTTGTAGATATTACCGAACCTGGTTATAACCCGACTTAACAGATTTGGCTGGAGTTTCTTGGCGACAATTGCACGGCTACGTGTGCAAGCCTATATGAGCTGACCTCGCACTATGCGCTGCTAGGGGTGGATAAGTGTGGAACGCCGACAAGTGACAGCGGTACGTATAACATATACTGTCTCGTGTAGGCTACCCTGCTACATTACGCCGAATGTCACACATTACAATGACGGTTGCATGCAAAAAACTTAGTCAACCAGACTTAACTGTGCGTATGAAGTTGGTTCTCAAATCACAGCGATAATCGCAGTTCCCTGAACATTAGCAGTAAAATGTTTTCCCCGACTTGACTTGGCTGTGAAGTTCCAGCTTCTCTTACAGCGACATTACGGATTTACTGTATATCAGCGATAAGTGGTTGTTTTTCTCAACTTGTCTTACCTGTGAAGTTCTAGCTCAAACCCAAAATGACTTGTTTAAGTGGCATTTAGAAGTTGGGATGGAAGTACACTGGAACATGTCTTTCTTATGGATATACAACTTCTTGGTTTATTATCACGACGTTTCGATGTAGATAATAACGTCGTGATAATAAACCAAGAAGTTGTATATCCAAAATGACTGTTGGGGGTTTACTGAACATCGGCGGGAGTGGTTGTTTTACCCTACTTGACTTAGTCTGAAGCTCTACTCAAACTATAGCGAGAGTTGGAGTTTCCCGTGTATCAGCAGTGAGTGTCTTTCTCAGCTTGACTTACATATGCAGTTCTAGCTAAATTTACATCGAAACTCGGAAGTTAACTGAATCTCTTTAGAATTCTTAGGTCTCTGTAATACCATACTTGATTTTCCCAGGCACCCACGTTTACAGTTATCAAGCTATCTTGAAACATTGTGAACAACGACAGTCCAGTTTACGGAACATCAGCAGTAACCGAGACCATCTGGCTCCATTATTGATGTGTACAGCGATAGTGTTCTAAGCTGAAATTTACAGTAAGCAAGATCTTGAAATTATGTGGAACTGTGAAAGTGGCAGTTTTACATATCAAGTAGCGTATAGATATGTCCTTTTCAAAACACAGATAACTTTAAAATTTAAAAGTCATGTCCCATAGTGAATTGTAATCGGTTTCCTTTATTGGAAAGATTAATTTCAGTCGTTAAAGTTCATCTGTAACAGTTGGTATACGCTCTTTCTGACATGTTTACAATACGATGAACAGTAAAATGATGGCATGTGTTGTATTTATTCTCTAGCTGAACTAAAAAAGCATGGTGACGCGGATAGACTGATGTCCATCTACACCCTTAATTGGTGCTCAACTGAAATTAAGCAAAAGCAGGTGAGAGTTGAACAGTGCAAATTATCTAAATTAGATTGAAAACTAAGATTAAAATTAAAACTCCACTTTTTTCTTTAAAGATTTTGATCATGTCTTTAAAGGTACAACCAGGTACTGCAATGTTTGCAATGTCCATTCGCAAGCCAAAATGGCAGAGCGAAAATGAATTCCATCAACAGACATCCTCTAGTCTTCAGTGTCCAGTTAGGGGTCTCAGTGACCGAGGCCACCTTCATCTTCGGCTGTAGGGGGGAAATGTCTGCCAACAACCTGCGGATGACCGTGGGTTTCCCCATGTCTCTGCCCATTTACCTCCCAACATAATGCTGGCCGAGGTCGTATAAGTGAAATATTCTTGAGTGCGGCGTAAAACACCAATCCAAGAAAAATAAATAAATACATTTCCTACATGTATGTACTCAAGGAATCATGGAGGACGAGGATGAAACTATGAATGTTGTCATTGACAACGGCTCTTGTGTATGTAAGACGGGATTTGCAGGAGACGATGCCCCCAGAAGTGTCTTCTCCTCCGTGGTTGGACGACCCAGGCATGAGGTAAGATTGTTTTATCATCGGTAAACCACATATGTTATTTTATTTATTTATTTATTTATTTATTTTTATGTGTCAGGAAATTCTGCAATTTGGTCAACCGTACCCGAGACTTTCGACCACTGATACCATTTAACCCATCAACCCATTCTGTCAACTCCCAAACTCCTCCGTCAGCCTTCCAGTTACCATTTCTGTCATCCGCCACACACCGTTTCTTCGTTCACCGATTCTGTTACACCCATCAACCTATTCTGTCAACTACCACAGAAACTCTTCCTTGTAACCATCTCTGTACCATTTCTGTCATCCGCCACACAACCTTCATTTCGTCCCCTGATTCTGTTACATTCTATAGTTACTAAAACTGTTCCATTGTCAATCCTCCAGCCATTTCCGTCATCCGCTTCACAGTATCTTTTGTCCATTAACACCCTGACACTCATCAGTCATCCTATTCTCCATGTACATTTATGGAACAACTTTACCTTTGCCCAGCCAGTTTCATTTCCGTTAGCCTTTTTCTTCTTGGCATTTTCCGATAGGCTTGTAACCACAACTGATTCAATCGGTAGCCGACATCTGTTTAAGTTGGGAAGTGGGTCGTGTTAGAATTCCTAAATACGTTCCTAAGACGTTAGGACACATGATACGAGGTTTGGTCCGATTTTAGAAGAAAAAATTTTCAAGATTCCCTCACATATATTGCTGTGAAGGCTTTAGTGGCGTTAAACGATGATAGGATGGAATTCTTCTATAGTCAGTCAGTAACTCACCAAAATGGCATCTTTCCAGTCTAAGGGTTTCTGATTGCGAAGTCCTCCCTAAAAAACTGCCCTCTTAAAAGAGTGACATAAGCATAAGTTTCAGCGGAGACAAGTAAATCGGTGTTTATTCAAATTGTGTGTTGCAGCAAGTGATGGTGGGCCTCGGCAATCGGGATACTTATATAGGTGATATGGCGCAGGAGAAACGCGGAATGCTGAGTCTGCAGTACCCGATAAAGCGTGGGATTGTCACAGACTGGGACGCCATGGAGAAGTTGTGGAAACACATGTATTATAATGAGATGCGCGTGGCGCCAGAGGAACACCCGGCCCTGATCACCGAACCACCATTAAATCCCAAGAGTAACAGGGAAAAGATGATAGAGGTATATAGTCAATATCATACTTTTTTGACGTGATTTTTATTAAAAAAGATATGACTTTTTCGTTAGGACGATTTCAAAATTCATGAAACATGCACAACGTTAATATTCTAAAACAAAAATATCTTTGTCATTTATTTTTTTATTTAGTTGATTGGTGTTGGGCCGGGAAAACGTTCGGAGCCGACGGGGACCCCACGACCATCCGCAAGTTGCAAGCGGACCTTCCCTCATGCGATCTTTATTATCATAGCGAACTGTTTCTTCTCCCTAATCAGTGTGCCCTGAGTGGAAAATCTTCCATGACCGTGTTTCGTGTTGAAAATTGCTTGGGTGTTCTATTTTTTCAGATATTTTTCGAGTCTCTAGAAGTGCCTGCGTTTTACGTGACCATTCCCGCCATACTGTCGTGCTATGCCTCCGGGCGAGGGTCGGCGTTAATGCTGGACATCGGAGATAGCGTCTCACATATATTGCCGATATACGAAGGTAAGAGGGTCCGGCTTATCCATGCCATGAGCCCGGCGTTATATTATGCTCTGGACGTCAGTGGTAAAACCTGTTCCTAAACAACGAAGCAACACTGAGTCTCCCGAGAGTTCGTCTTTGGGCACCAAATATGATTAACCGCTGCTATATTTTATGCTTCGGCGACGGTAACCTCTCTGCGTAACTTTTATCGGCAACTACTGGTACAGCATTTGAGTATTAAGAAGACCGTAACGTGGACCTTCGACTGGCGGCAGAATTTGCGACTACTTTTTGTGGTCTACTAACTTTAATATCTCGTTGGTGACGCTGCATTTGAACACCCTGCTGCAATTGGATGACTAAATACGTCGATCATTCTGCCGGTATCCCATTCAGCAGTCTAGAGCAAGGTTACATTTACAAAGTTTGATGGGATCAGCGTGACAACCAAAAAAAAATAAATAAATAAATAAAATACCACACCATTACCATGGTAATGGCAAAATATTTAAAATTCCATTAATTCTTATTGTATAGTACAAACGCACATGATGGCTCAGTATGCAGTTTTAGCGAGAAAAACGCCACACGCATAACATAAAAGCTGGACAAAGGTTTGAACACCTGTCACTCATACAGTAAATTATACTCCGGGAAAACCCCGTGACCTTTAGTTTGGAGTTTTCGGAGCTTCCGTTACAGATGTAGAGCACAGGTGTAATTTGGATTTATCTGAATAGTAAGTATTGAGAGCTTATTTGACATTTTGTGTGATCAACAACCATTATGTTAAGATCCATGTCAATTATCAAGTCAAAAGATATGTTTCTGCAGCAATCATTCTCATTCACGATTATGTGTATTTTTTTCCCCGCTTACAGGTTACACAATACCTCAAGCTATTGAGCGGATCAGTCTTGGCGGTCAGGATATCACGGATTTTCTCGGCCGGTTAATCCAGGGTAGAGGTTACAACCTGGACACTACAGGTATATCCCTTTCTTGTACTATGGTTAAGCACGAAGTTGAAGACCAAGGTCTCTGTCATACTTTATTACCTATCAAGTATTCCTGTAATAGAGAAGGTTAAGAATCCAAATCTTACTTGCCTTCCGAGTAATTGTTGATGTAAATTTTTGGCGTGAAAATGTAGAAAGGATCCTATGTAGCACATGCGCATACAGATGATATTTAATGAGGTCAGTTGTAGCATTTCCTTTCCAATTTGTATTTCAGCCGAACGCGAAACCGTTCGAGAGCTTAAAGAAAAGCTGTGCTATACAGCGGAGGATTATTTCAAAGGGCTGCAGGACTGTGAGTGTTTTTCTGACAAGGAGGTACGTTATGAACTTCCGGATGGCAATATGGTGACGGTTGGCAGAGAAAGGTTCGAGGCGCCCGAACTCTTGTTCGACCCTGTGTTAATAGGTATGTTCAATTATTCCTTAATCATAACGCATCCGCCATGTACGTTCGTGGCCTGCTCTAAACCAATAGATATGGGTCAATGAGGGCGATGTGCGTTTTTCCTTAGATATGGATAGATTGATTAGTTCACTGACTGATTAATTGATGCATAACCACGTGCTTAAATGAAGAGGCATCAAATAATAGTCATAAAAAAACTGTTCTATTTTCCTTATCCAAGCGTAAAACTTTCACACCATTGCTGTTTTGTGGAAAACGTTAAATAATTTGTCCGTCTAGGTGGTTTTTCAAAAGCAGCCATATGAGTATGATGTACCTAGAGAACCACTACCCTCTTCGAACTCCTCACAGCGCTATTTTGCAAATATGCCAAAAAAATAATAATAAAATAAAACCTTACGGGCGGATTGTTTGACGACGAGGCCTCACACCGAGTTCTCAAACCGTTTGCCCAACCGTTTTCTCTGTATATATCTATGGCAAAAATATCAACCTTTTTTTATTTCCTTACAAATACATCAGAAATTTAGGGGAAAATGTTTTCCATATAACGCATAAGTTTAAACGTGCTATTCTAGCTACAGACATAACAGAAAAATTTGAATTTTATATCATTAATGAGCAAAAATCTTGGACTTTCTTTTAAAACCGCATATGACTTATTTTTCTACCCTTTCCTATAAGAACACCATGGCGTCGGTCAGGTTTATGGGTGGATGAGACCTTCGACTGTTACCCGAAAAACATGATATAAATCCACATCCGAAACAGTGAGAATCGCATTCGAACACACGATTTCACCTCAGATATGGAATAGATATATATAATAATAAGGTATATGGCGTGAATCTATAGTTTCGAAAGTAATCCTATACACTCAATGTGGAATGTTGCAAGATGCAAGAAACTAACTTTTCCAAACTATTCAAACGATCTCTGCGATTTCTAAATGTTCCCAGGAAAGGACTTCCCAGGTGTTCACGAGACATTTTTCTCCACATTAATGAAGTGCGACATGGACATGCGGAAGGATCTTTACGCCAACCTTGTGATATCCGGAGGAACTACATTACTGCCAGGTAAATTTGATTTGAGAACTTCATATGAGGTATTTAGGCGTTTCATGGTATACAACATTTCCTTTACAATTTTATCATTATCGTAACAGATTTGTATGTATACGAGGAGGAATCTTTGCTCCAACTTCATCACTGATACATGTATGAAGTCAGTCACCGTCTGGAGTAGCGGAAGCCTAAGTGTCCGAAATAAACTATGAGCCTTGGGCAAGTAAATGACGAACATAACCACATGTGATGTAAGGGTGCATATTGGTGGAAGGTTCATTGCCCACAGGTCATGTGATATCACATTGAACGGCTTCCGAACGTTGTCGGCTGCTCAATGTCAGCAAAACCCCAACGACTTTGGAGACGCGCGAATCCTAGAAATTTCTTTCCTCGTATCCCATGATACTTTGAATGAACAAATGATTATAGCATTACGTACGTTTGAAATGTTGGGGACTTTTGAGCATGATAGACTCATTTACCGCTGTTACTTCCCTCATATGTTTATTTTTCTATGCCCAGTTTTATGCCGAGCTACATTACATGTTTATTTAGGTGGTGACCTGGATCGGGATCCAGGTTAAACTTAGCAATCAGTCCTCTTAACGTCATTAACATGTAAGTTCCATGGCAACTTGCACTGTAGACATTGCGTCGCGATGGCAACAGCGTGGTCATAACGTTAAGAAAGCTTCGTGCAAATGGGCCCTTGATCAGTATTGTCAGGATGTCAGACTGGACATCAATGCATATTATTCCTTTACCACGTAATTGTGCCCAGCGACACGTTTTACATACACGATGTATGTTATGTCAAACGTAATTGCCATGACAACACATACTGTAGAGATACGTCGCCATGATAGTTACGTTTGACGAAACGTTACACCCTCCTGGTGAAAATGGCTCCGGCAGAGTATTAAGCTCGCCTGCTAATGTCATACCTCGGGCGTCGGATTCTGTGTCCAATAACGGTTGATGGTCAGATCTGCCCAGATTTATCTAAGATATCTGCGATTCTCTGCGATCCTTAGATGGTGGTCACTGTCACCCATTTTACCCCGGTTGAAATGCAAAAAATTGTCTGCGGTCACGCCTTAACTAAACTTGTAGCGCTCTTATATATCCGCGATTGTCCTGAAACCCATGTAAAAACCTTGGCATTTTATCTCTTTATAGGTTTCCCTGAAAGATTAAATAGAGAAATGTCGAAACTTGCCCCGGCTACTATGAAAACGAAAGTTGTAGCTCCCCCGGAGCGGTCCTTTTCTGTGTGGATTGGAGGCTCGATATTAGCCTCCCTATCAACGTTTACCAAAATGTGGATTACACGAGAAGAATACGAAGAAACTGGCCCCAGCATTGCTCATCGGAAATGTTTCCATGCACATTAGGTATTCATTTCAGATGGATTATGCGAAATCTCAGACAACTCTAGATGATGCATTGGTACATTGCAACCAAAATGACCAAAATGACCAAAGCACGTCATGAGTTTATGTGCGTAACAGTCAGCTTAAATGCTTCTGTGATGCTGTCTCCATGAACAGGATACTTATCCGCTCTATAAACCACCTGGTTGTTGCCAGGTAACAGAGGCACCTCGTAACTACCAACTGCTTTATGGTTGCGAAATCTGAAACCCCATTTTTCGGGTTCCGATCGACCTTGGCGACATCAACGAAGGCCCTGACTCTCAGAATGACGAGTGAAATGAATATTGTGTAGTCTCGCCGAAGTCTCATTCTCTTGATGGAATGTTTGGCAGGTTGGTTGTTATCCAAAACAACCGTTCGATCAATGGAACTGTGGAGAACGGAAACGTCTGCAGTTTCCGTTTCCGTTGTGTATGATGCGCGTTGATCCTTACAGCAGTATACGCTTCTCTACCAAGTATTCTTAGATCCCATCGCGTCGTTTACTAACATGTATGTGGTTTCCCCGTCAAAAAATATGTGTACGAAGTATTTGAATGTCCACTCAAGTAATTGTCCACTAGTAGCATTAGGTCTGCAGTATCAAACCAACTCAAGAGACACTGATAGTATGTATGTACGGATTTATTGTGTTGAGTTATTGTCCATAGTTCACATTTATTAAAATTACACATATTTCCTCGGCATTTTCTATTTTTTATTAATGACAAAAAATTGTTTTTATTTTACAAATAAACATATGTGTTGTTGTCTAAACCCAGAGACGTATGTTTTGTTTCTTTCTTCTTTCTTGTCTTCGAGCTTTAAGAGATATTCTGATCTGAATTCTGAACAGCGATTGGCGTTTGAATTTTGTTATGTAAAATTTGCCGTTGCGCGCCTGTAGTTTTGATTTATTTAATTAGTGATTGTTTGACTAAAAAATATTTCTCTAATACGACGGAGGCCAGCATTATGATGGTACAAAACCGAAAAGAGCTCGGATGAATCCCACCACCATCCGCATTTTGCGGACAGAACTTCTCACATACGACCGGAGAGGAAACCAGTCAGAGCTGGGCTTGAACCCACAGAGGCCACATTTGTCACATGCTCATTCATTTCTCTAAACTTTTCTTTGGATGAGTTACAATGCTATAAGTGGAGATTTCCGAACAAGTAAAGAAGAGGTTAGATTTGTTTATAACAGTTCACATGCATTAATGATCTCTGCGATATAGACCTACAGTAACCTTACTGAAGGTCATAATCGCTTAGGTACATGTAAAACAAGTGGATCGTTACGGAATTAATTATTATTTTGTGACAGTGGAAACATAAATTGATTCAGATAATACATATAATCTCTGATCGCATGAGTACATGGACGGTTCAGTCTGCCTGACGATGCATAAATGTTCACATCTTGCGTTATCTGACTTATATGTAGTTATGCTAGAGTGAACAAGCTGTATTCCACAGTACAGGCCTGTGGTAAATAGCGTACCCGATCACGATCGCACTCGATAAAACATGTAGGTGAATGTCTGCATGCAAGTGCCTGAGTGCACATATGTGCTCTTACACGCTCATGCGGATGGGGGGGGGGGGGTGTTACGGCCCTTGGTCGGGTTATCAAGGTACTTGCCTTTCAATCACAGGGGCATACATGGTGTTGGTTCGCACCGAAACGTGGGTAGAGAACTTACAGATTCTCTCACCACTGTCCACAGTGCCCTAGTGATAGTAAATGTGTTCACACACGGCCGTTTGCGCAGCGGGAGACCAGTGTTCTGCCACCAATATAGTGTGCATTCCCACGTATGAAAATTGCCAAAGGTCAGTGGTTTATTCCTTTGGTTTTCTCCAGCCATACAACTAACCGTCAGCGGATAAGTGAAAAATTCCTTAACGCTTATTGGATTAAATAATAATGGAAAGTCACATGCAAAAGGGACATGTTTTACCTCCCTTGGGAATATATATCTAGGGCTCTGGGAGGCTTTGCAAGCTCCTAGCAGATATTTATACTGTCGGCTGATATACTGTTAACTGAATAACCAGATTAAGCTATGCAGTACGTACACAAGGCGGAAACCATTGGACCTTGACCATATCTGGCCTAGAGAGGTGATATAACATTCGCCTTATGCTGGCCGGATAGAGGCAACAGTGTTTAGTACATGTACACGCAGTTCCTCCATGTATAGGCTTACTGCTATAGCTTGACAGGGAATGACCATATGAAATAGAGCTGCTTGTACAACAGTTCTTGTCCAGCAGCATAGCCCGTAAGTTGTTTAAGTATGTATTTATACACTTATATACATCACGTATTTGTGATTCCCTTGGTAATGTGAAGCCTCACACACTTTGCCTGTGTATGAGTGTAACCGGACATATATTAATGGTGTGGACAGCGTGCAGACCCGTCTACAGCGAGATAAAGCACAGCGACGTTCATACGGTTGTCTAAGTCCGTGTTCACATAAATACGACCCCGCCCTACTATTAACACGGCTTGGGCTGGCGGTGTGGCGTATAATCGCCTCGAGCGTGGTCGACGTCACAGTCGATCAATCTAGCTATGGCCATTGAGGTCGCGCGTTCAACTCCAGGACTCGCTAGCTCGGATGAGATTTTAAATCGTACAAGAGACAAAGGGTGATTGCTTTCTCTTATAAGACACATGTACTTCAGCCGAGAGTATACAGCGGAATTTAATAGATAACCTTACCTGATATAACTTTTTTTCATAGGTTGGTAGAAGTCTACCTTGACTTGGTAAAAGTCATATTTTCGACGTAGGTATATAGAAGATGAAAGCGGTTTCAAAATTATAATCATAAATTATAAATCGTAATATTATTTAAGAGCTTAGTATCGTTTGACTTCAGTGTTTATCTACCCATTTTGAATCTGATCAACCAAGGTGAAAATCGTACAGTATATTTCCCAAAACTGAGATTCGTGAGGAGAACCTGTACCTGAATTTCAGCAGTGACGTGCGGTCATTTGTCAATTATAACACTGTCGTTGGAGTTCTGGTTCTTACTCTCCATGCTTCAGCTTTTTATAGGCTACTATTTGCTGGGCCCATAACTCTACATGACCACCATTTCATAAAGGAAATTTTAAGTATTACGCAAATGAAATCAACAACGGCATAAATATATTTGACTGGCAACTCTCATCCATCACAGCATTGGTCAAACATGATCGATGGCATTTCTAAATGTAGGTTTCTTTCGTACACAGGAAAACATGTGGGATGAGGATGAAATCACCAGTATTGTCATTGACAACGGCTCTTGTGTGTGCAAGATGGGAACCGCCGGTGACGATATACCAAAGTGTAGAATCTCCACTGTGATAGGACGACCACTACATGAGGTAAACACTCTGTGTCAGAAATCCTGTATATTATGTGAGTCTGTCTCGACGACCGCTGCATCGGGTAAACAATCTGTCCCGAACGCCTGCTACATCAGATAAACACTCTCCCAGACGTCCGCTACGTCAGGTAAACGGTCTGGCCCAGACAACAACTACATGAAGTAAACAGTCTGTCCCAAATTACCGCTACATTAAGTAAACAGTATTGCCCACACTACCGCCGACTCAGGCAAACACTTTGCCCTAAACGCCTGCTACTATCAGGTAAACAGTCTGACCTTGACGACCGCTGCATTAGTTAAACAGCCTGTCCCAAATCAGACCGATACGGCCCTCTTTCATTAAGACGGTTGGAATAATTTAGCCCCCATAGGATCCAGCCCTATGACAGAGACAAGAGACACCATCGTGATATAACTTTTAAGCTAAGTTTTAGCCCAATCAAGCAAACAAATAAAACAGTGAGACAAACAGTCTTCCGTACTCACCGTTTGTGTTTAGGTCTATGACTTAAATGTTTCAGCTAAGCACCGTAGATGAGAGCGTAAAGGAAACTTACATAGGTGGTAATGCGCAGGAGAGACGGAGGATGCTGAATCTGGAATATCCAATACAGCGTGGGATTGTCACAGACTGGGACGCCATGGAGAAGTTTTGGAAACACATGTATTATAATGAGATGCGCGCGGCGCCAGAGGAACATCCGGTCTTGATCACCGAACCACCATTAAACCCCAAGAGTAACAGAGAAACAATGACACAGGTAGACATCTTGCTAGCTGTGATTATTTCTCTTTTGTTTACTGTAATATTAACAGGAAGAAAAATCTGAATTTATTAATTCAAGAATTAAACAAGAAATATTCTCTTTTTGGTCATGTTTATAGGTCGTGGAAACTATTCCGATAAAGGTATCGGTAACCTTTGATTTGAAATCACAACGCAATCAGCTATGGCTTTTTCACTACGAGAAACCAGGGGCTTGCGTGTAGTCTAAACTGTTATACATGACTTCAGTAATGTTAAATCAATGAAAACCTTTGTAAAGTAAGAGTTTTAAATTGTTAGAAATTTACCACTTTACAAGTGATAAAAATACATTGCAATATCGGCCTAGTGCTGTCAAATTATTCAAGTGTGATACTCCACTACCTTCGTGATGTTACTCGTGATGTTAAAAGGCTTTGGACAGGTGAGCACTTTAGGTGAATTCAGCCAATGAGGATAGAATGGATTTGTTTCCTGGAAAGAAAACAAAATCATGTATGTATTACGCGTTCATAATTAGTTCTGTCCTGCATTGTGTAGTTAAAATTAATCAAAGATACTCAGATCTGTAGTTTACGTTTCTTTAAGATATTTTGTTTATTGTCATCCTATTGGCAATGATATCCTTACAATTATTACTGCTTCATGGATGTTGTAGATATTTTTCGAGGCATTTGAGGTGCCGGCATTTTACGTCACCCTTCCCGCCATATTGTCGTGCTACGCCGCAGGACGGGTGTCGGCCATGATGCTTGATATTGGAGACAGCGTCTCCCATATTCTGCCAATATACGAAGGTAAGAGTAAAGACATTTCCTCCACATGCGGTCATGGTTTGTCCACTCCACAGTTCGCTGAAGCTAATGTCAAATCTTTATAAACATAAATCTTCTATCTATTTCGGTCTTATCAGCCTTCGGGCCGGAACTGCCCAAGTTCATGCCAGTATAGCTCTTTTCCAAATCACTAAATAAATACATAAAAGCATTGCATTTCAGCTAATCCAACCGTATGCATATCATAATTGTTAAATATAGCATTTCACGTAAAATTTCCCTTCATGATTTGGCTTAACTTTAAGAGTTTTATCGATATTGGAAAGATGTTATGAGGTTTCATTGAAATTTGGATGATTCCCTGCTGGAAGAATGTAAGATCAGTGCCGTAAATGGAGATTTGATTTTTATTTGTCTCTAAAAATGCACTTTTTATGGCGAAATTTGAAGTAGAACACAATTGATATGTACGTGTGCAGATGGGTTCTCTCTTTTCGTAAGGTATACTTTAACATTGTCAAGGATATGGCGATTCGCCTAGTACACCCAACGGCAGTCTTGATTAGAATAGTTTAACACCGAAATCAAATTGTTCGACTTGTTATAGTAATTATCTGATTTTGTTGCCCAGGTTACACGATACCTCACGCAATCGATCGGATTAATCTCGGGGGCCAGGATGTCACGGATTACCTGGGATGTTTGATGCACGGCAGAGGTTATCACGTTGATACAACAGGTGCGCCTTTTCCCCATCATAAAATGATTCTTCCTCATTAATAAAGGAGATACTATAACTGTCGTATACTCTTTGGTGTTACTAAGAGGAATTTATCTTCCAACAACTACACACACAGTATTATATGTAACTTAAGTATCGATATTTATTGTCATTAACACAAATTCGATGTCAGAGGTTGAGTAAATTTATTTTTCTTCTCATTCAGCATACCATACAGTGAATACCGATGTGAATTTGTTTCAGAATGCAACGAAAATGTAAAAAGCAACAAACGATGCGAAACCATGCAATATGAAGTTTGTAATTGTCAGCTTTTGAAACTGATTTCCTTCTTTATTTATTTGATTGGTGTTTTACTCCGTGCTCAAGAATATTTCACTTACACGACGGCGGCCAGTATTATGGTGGGAGGAAACCGGGCTTAGCCATGGGGATACTCACGTCCATCCTCAGGCTACTGGCAGATCTTCCCATGTAGAGCCAGGAGAGCCAGCATAAGCTGGATTTGAACTCACAGCGACCGCATCTTTTGAAATGAAGGAATAACGAATAACGTATAACGAATAGCTATTGCTCTTGGGTTACACTCAGGCTCTGCCTGATTTCATTCCGCCATAATGCTGGCCGACGTCGTTTATAATTGGAATATTCTTGTGTACATCGTAAAACACCACACAAATAGGTACATAAATATATACATAAATTTAAAAATTAAGAAGTAAATAAATAAATTTCTATATGGCCATCATTAAATCTCACCTACAATAGACTGCCCTTCCTTTCTAGCAGCTCAGAGAGAAAACATTAGAGAAATGAAAGAAAAGGTATGTTACTCAGCTTTAGACTACGAAGATGAACTAAAGAATTCTGACAGTTCTTCTGAGAAGGAGGTACGATATGAACTTCCGGATGGCAATTCTGTAACGGTTAGCAAGGAAAGGTTCCTGGCAGCAGAGGCACTGTTCGATCCCTCATTGATAGGTATATCCTTGGTTTGTCAAAGTAAATCGTTGCAAAGTGAAATGCTCTTCACTCTAGCCTACCCGCTTACCATTATGGAATAACGGAAATACAATAAAATCACCATAACAAAAGTAAAAAATATAAAATAATACAAAATAAATCTAAAACAAATATAATGCTATACTACCCTAAATATATGTTTTACATCTCTTTGCTTACCGCTTATCGTGCTGAGAAAGATGTAAAATGACATTACAGAAATGTATGTGGATGTTTATCAGGAATGGACAGTCCAGGCCTTCACCAGAAACTCTTCTCAGCCTTAATGAAATGTGACATGGACACGCGGAAGGATCTGTACCCTAACCTTGTAATATCTGGCGGAACTACATTACTACCAGGTAAGATTATTTAAGATGTTTCTCTTTGGCCCTATCTGTTGAAAAATGGTTTTCATTCCATAATTAGAAAACCTGCGTACCTGAGCAAAAAAGCACAAGGTTGTGAGCTTGTCTTTTCCGGGATGTGTTTCCCTCCTATCTGAACAACGCACCGTCAAAACATGAGGGCTGTTGCGTCCCAACAGAGTATTAATTGAGTGTTTCAATACAGTGTATTGTGCGGATGGCGTTACGCTACACGTAGATCACTACATTCTGACAACAAATTGAAATAGATAGTGATCTCCAGGTGCGGTCGACGTGAGTTCAAGTCCAGCTTAGGCTAGCTTCCTCTTCGACCGTACGTGGGAAGCTCTGTCAGCAACTTACGGATGGTTGCGAATTTCTCCCAGGCTCTACCCGGTCCCCCCACTCCATTCACCCCACCCCCTCCACAATCATGCTGGCCGTTGTAATAAAACTAAAAATGCACCCACGCATTCCTTTATTCATATATATTCGATAATTTTAAGTTTGCGACGAGTTTGTGGTTAAAAGAAACCGTATAATACCCGGAGTAAACCCCCGCCGCGTACTATGGTGTCATATAAGCATCCTCATTGGTCAGGGCCGATGGACTTTTGGTGAGGGACAGGTGTAAATTGACTCTGCCAGCAAAGGCCCTATAATGTAACGATGACACTTCCATGAGTCAATTAATGCACCTTTCAACAACAACAAAAAACCCGACAAAGTGTGGATGAACAAATACAAAATATAGACAAAGGCAAAGGTTTTCATTTAAATCCAGACTTTTCGTTCATCAACATATTACAGTTGTTTGTAAATCACTCGATAATGTTTCGTGTATTTTAACAGAACCGTATGTAAGCCTTTGTGTACATTTGAACAGGTTTTGCTGATCGGTTACAAAAGGAAATGGAAACGCTTATCCCGTCAAGCATGAAACGGAAAGTCGTGGGACGAGAATGTGCGGATGTCTCGGTGTGGATAGGCGGGTCAATACTGGCTTCTTTGTCGGCATTCAGCAAAATGGCGATCACAAGGGCGGAATTCATGGAAACTGGACCCAGTATTGTTCACAGGAAATGTTTTGAGGGACAAGAAAATCACAGAATATTTGAATGTGGTAGCAAACTGAGGACTTAAAATATTGTTAGACGTTGTTACTCTGTTATATGTGTGTTTGGAAATATTTTTTTCAACTTAATGAGAGCCGAGTATGACTTTCATTGCGGGTCATTTGCTTGTTGTAAATGTGAAGCGGCTAACTGTAACTGTTTGAGATTATGAGTCACGTTTCTGCAAGCAAGTCTTTACGGGTATACACCTTCGAGTATTCATCACGCAATGCGCAAAGGAAGCGTGAATGGAAACCCTGTATTTGTTTCATGGAGAATAAAACTGGTATAAATAAATAAAATTTCATACTCTGAAAACTTGTCTTTCTTATAATTATGCTAATTAAGTTCAATGAATAGTTTTGTTGCACAAGTCATTTTTGAAATAAGTGCCAGTTTTGAAACAAATGCAAGATTTGAGACAAGTTGCTTTTGAAGTAAAAACTGACTCTATTTGATGTAAGGTCCACTTTTGAAAGAAAACAAAAAAGGACCAGAACGTTTTAATTTATTGTTGGTAAATATTTTTTCAAACGTATTCCGCGGGATTATTTCAGAAATGGTCATTTTGTTTATCAGAAGTAGAACTTCTCTCAAAACTAGTCAATTTTTTATTCAGACGTGAATTTTATGTCAAAAACTTACCTTTTATTTCAAAAGTGCATCCCAAATCTGATATTGCAATCGTCTTTAATATTTCTTCATGGATTTAACAAGTCAGAACTGCCTGTGTTTTCATTATAAAATTCAGATCACTAACCCCAGATGACAGATATCTAGATTTTTAGTTTTTCTTACTTGAAATAGAGAGAGAAAAGGTAGCTTCTGTTAAATAACTATCCAAAATTGATCTAAAATTTGATGACTAAAGGTGCATCTTTCACACAATTCATTTCATTTGGCCTTGGATCTCCGATTTCCTGCACCTATAAAATTGTAATTGCAACTGTTCCGGGGAATAATCTCTTGAGTACGCCGTTGAGTACCACCAGATAAATAAATCAATCAATGCCAAAGCATATGGTCTATAGCATGTGTAGTTGGCAAAAGGGTTTCATGTAAGGTAGTGTAATTATAATACATCTTGTAGTAATAACCATCGCTGTGAGTTCAAGCCCAACTCACGCGAGCTTCCTCTCCAGTCGTGCTTAATTGGGAAGGTCCGCCAGCAACCTGCGGATGATTGTGGGTTTCCTCCCACCATAACGCTGACCGCCGTCGTATAAGTGAAATATTCTTGAGTGAGGCGTAAAACACCAATCACCTATGAGTATACTAATTACCAATTACTTAAAAAAATAATCACAGAAACAAAAATTTTAGGACTTGGAAAATAAAATCGAACGCAAAGTATAGTTTTGTCCTCATCAAGCAAATAAATAAATTTCAAAAATTTTACACCACGCTCAATTTTATGGAAATTCGTACATGTAGGACCATGCGCTAGCTTCACACTGGTATTCACCAACTAACACCCCGCAACACCCATACCTAATTCAGGTGGACCACATTTTGCTCATCAACGTCGTGTATATATGTGATCTCAACATTAACTGATATTGGGGGATATGTAATAGACAACCTGCCAGCGAGGAAATACACTTGGCTAACTCCAGTGCACACAACAGAATACGACAGTAAAATTAAGAGCTGGGTCTCTATTTTGTTGAACCTGACTGTTCAACCCTGTGGATAACTGGAGCTGGTCTTGATATCCGGACCTAATGGATAAAGTATTTCAGGCCTTAGTAGTGCAGGCTGTAGTTCATTCTCGCCTCTGCCATGGCGTTTTATGGGCAACCATGTTATGCACTGTACTCGTTCATTGCAAGAAAACAGATATCAGTTCAGCTTGGATCCAAGTCTCTACCTTGCTGGGAAAAATTCACATTCCATTGACCAAGGGTTAATCGTCTTCCGGGGTATTAAATAAACGTATTATTTTTGCGTGATATTCAATACAAATACCTGTTTATCAAGGACTATATACCCTTCGGAAAGAAACTAAGCCTATTTTAGATTTCGACCAGGACTGAGTACTTCGACTGAGTGCAGCTAAGGCGCAGTGATATACCAAATACAGCCCAAGCAAACGCATCCTTAGCACATTTGCTTTTTCTTAAAATATCTCGACAAATACGACAAAAGTATGGTACGACAAGCGATACAAAAGTGTTTCCGCTGTTCAGTTGCTGGCGAACATATGTCATGATCTTGTATAATTTATTATTCATTAATATGATTCATGTATTATTAATATTTAATGTTCCGTGCGAATTAAGTCTGAGTCTCCCACCAAAGTGAGGCTAACATCCAACACTTCATTTATTGACAGTTTACTCTGATACAGCACAATTTATACATAAACGTATGGGGTTTACGTGATATTAGTTACCTGTGTATGACTTCTAGTTCCAGCATTAACTTTCCTAATATGGTAACCCCATGCTCAAAATATGCAAAACTGGCCCTCGTCATGTATGTAGAGCTGACAACTGGATAACGGATCGGTCATGCCAAATGGCTGTAAGAGTCTCACAAGTTTTTACCTATGCCTATAGTTATAGACACTTGATGAAAAACATAGACAGTTGACAAAATCGAGGGTTAGTCATCAAGGGCCGTGCATGCACGGTGTTACTCTACATTACTTGTCAAATCTGTTTATATGTAAGTTGTCATAAATTACTCCTCCCCTCAGTTATGCCTGTATACGTGGAGAGCGGGTCATTGTCACGGATATTTATAACATAGAGGTCACAGCTACGGCGATCTCTGTAGGGCGTGACACCCTCAAGCTGCAGGCGTCCTTCAGGCATTTAATGAGAGTAAAATAAACCGAACGTGGTTGACATTTCACAAAAGAATATTACTTAATCTATTAAATTACGGAAAATATATGCATGACTAATTTGATGCATTTCCAACTTGATATTGCACAAGTATGTATGATGTGCGTCACAAACAGCATTGGAGGCCTACATCAGAAGGACTACGTAGTTATCTCCCTTTACAGTACTAAAACGTTCCATTCTTGGCTCTGACTCGCCATAACCAGGTCGTACCTGGATTAACCATATTTGGACTATGATGCATCCCGTGGATTAGGATCACCTCTCTCTCCCAACCCCTGCTTATTTCACCACTTTGAGTCACAGGTTATATTGCGCTGTCCTCAGCAATGGTTCAACCCTAGTCGTGACCACTAAACCAAGGACTTGTTTACTAATAGTGTACATATAAGGCTGTGACTAACCGCGATTTACCATACATGGGTTGTTATGGGTGGATCCAGGTTGGAAGTGGTCATCAGTTCTTGGAAAGGCAGCATTATTTGGTGTATAAATATGGCAGATAATCGCTCTTACTCTTAAGAGCAAGGGCTACCATAAGAGATACAGATTACAGGAGTACCTAACAACTTTCACTGTAAGGTATGATCGCATATCTGTGCTTATTTCCAAGCCAATTTGGCAGGCTAAAATGAGGAGCATTTTATATATATATATATATATATATATATTGCATTTGATTTGATATAAACTTTGTTAGAGTGCTTAAGAAAGTTTCAGGTAGATAGCCAAGGCGAATCAGTGAAAGATGAATTCGAACATTCGCACTCGTTATTGTGCACAAACCTAAATTGCCGTAGGCAGTATCAATGAACCAAAGAGCCTTCCGAAAAAATAGCTAAACTCCCTGTTAAGTGTTGTCGTTTTGTTTCATTTGTGGTGTAACTGATACACATGTATTTCCTCGTGGAAGGCAATAGTATCAAAGTTGTACTATTGATGAAATTCTCAACTCGGTAACACCACTTATTTTTGCATTTAGGTCAATTTCAGATATCGCAAGCCACGCCACATTAGAATTAAGTGTTACCTAACCTGCGTTTTAATGGAGATTGGTCTGTTCCAGATAACCATGCCTTATAACGTGCACACAGACGATGTGGTCAGCGTCATCATTGACAATGGCTCAGGGATGTGTAAGGCGGGATTCGCTGGAGATGACGCTCCTAGGGCTGTGTTCCCAGCTATCGTGGGGCGTCCCCGCTATCAGGTAATACACGTTATTTGTCAGATGTTAGCAAGGTTTTTAATCCTCTGACAAAACTGTCAATATTGATATAACTTAATACAATTTAAGAATGTTATTATATTTAATGTAAAACAGTGTAGCGAGAAGTATCACAGAATCTAAAAATAAATTTAAAAAATCATCAATAAATCATTAAAACAGTAATCACGTGCAATGAATGACGCCATTTATAGTCGATTCTTAAAATACGAAGTAAACGAAATTAGTTACATTCGAGGATATCATATAAGTGAAATAAGCCGTGGTCTGAATTCGGCACGCGCTGTTACCATAGCTGATAGTCACAGTTTAAAAACTGTGGGTCTTTAGCATAGGAAAATATATTTATGTTGAAGATGTCACAAAACTTGACTTTTTCAGAACTACATGCCAGGAATGGGTTGGAAAGACAGCTACATCGGTGACGAAGCTCAGAGTCACCGCGGCGTGTTGTCTTTACGGTACCCAATAGAACACGGTATCGTCACCAACTGGGACGACATGGAGAAGATCTGGCATCACACCTTCTACAACGAGCTGCGTGTGGCCCCAGAGGAGCACCCAGTAATGTTAACAGAGGCTCCCCTCAACCCCAAGGCTAACAGGGAGAAAATGACACAGGTATATTCTTCGCCTTTTGTGTCTATACGGATGCTTAACACTTTTATGTACATTATCCCTATACAACTCTTGTACAGTTTATTTAAACTGCCAACTGAGCTCCCAGTTGAAGAGAATGTGACCCAGATATTTGAGTACATATCCTGTTATCTAGGTTGAGTTTTGATATTTAAAATAGTGAGTGATAAATCCTTGGTTGCTTCACAAAGTTTTTTTTGGCAGTTTTACAGTCACATGCTGAAGATTTCCATCTTTTTTCAGATAATGTTCGAGACATTCAACACACCAGCAATGTATGTGGCCATCCAGGCGGTCCTCTCTCTCTACTCATCCGGTAAAACCACAGGCATTGTGTTGGATGCTGGAGATGGCGTCTCCCACGTTGTGCCCATATATGAAGGTAAGCTAATCTACCCAATCAATGTTCACAATGATGTGTTTGATGTTTAATGCAAGATCTGGATCTGGATTGTTTTTCTTCAAGAAAGTCTTGTAGATGACATACATAGTTGTGACCTAGGCATTTAAAAATGAGTAAATCTTGAAGTGGAATTTCCTAATGACACACGGAAACCAAGAGGCCTGTATGTATATATTATTATTATTATAAATTATGCAAGCCAAGTGTTAGTACTTAAGGAAAGTTTACATTCCGTGTGACATGCGTAAAGGTTTGACATCAAATGTTCACACCACTGATACATAGACAGTTCGTAGACCATAGTGCGTTAATACTTCTGGTGGCACAGGAACTCCAGAAGTCACTTCTGTATGGTGTATTCTCTTCAGGCTATGCCCTGCCTCACGCAATTGATCGGATTGACCTGGCGGGACGAGATCTGACCAGCTACCTAAATAGGATCCTCCACGAGCGCGGCTACAACTTTACCACCTCAGGTAGTTACAATACTTACTTATTCAGGTATATTGCAATTCTTATGTTACTAAACGTGTTTTTGACCTCTTCATTCAGGAGACACAGTGTTAACTGTTATCCAATCACAAGATGCATATTATCTGAACACAGCATCTGGATAACTGCTTTAGCAAATTAGCATGTGAGTAGACATGTTTATGAGTAGTGTAATATTTTAGTGAGATATCAGTAAGGGAGCATAAAAATGGACAATGTTTTATGGGCTTTTTTTACTTACAGCCGAACGAGAAATCGTCCGAGACATCAAGGAAAAATTGTGCTACACCGCACTCGATTTTGAAAGTGAAATGGTGTGCGCAGTCAACTCCTCCACTATCGAGAAGAGCTACGAGCTTCCGGATGGCAACGTGATCACTATTGGAAACGAGCGCTTCCGCTGCCCGGAGACATTGTTCCAGCCGTCATTCATTGGTGAGACTTAGTTACATTATCTGTGTAATGTTAATACAGCGCTGTGCAATATGGCTGACAACAATGCTAAGAAAATTCAAGATGAAATTTAAGTCTTCGGACGGCAATGTGAGTTATTATAAATTCTCCTGTTGTACCCGTGTTTCTAGGAATGGAATCGGTTGGAATCCACGAGAGCTTGTACAATTCAGTCATGAAGTGTGATTTGGACGTCAGGAGGGATATGTTCGCAAACATTGTGATGTCTGGCGGTACATCGATGTTTCCAGGTAACTAAAAATAGATAAAAATCGATATTTAAGGAAATGTTGCTTAAATCTTATATTTGTGCTGTACGTCAGGAATCAATAACAAATTATGAATATGCACTGTGTTAGTTTTGTCTTGAATTTATCTAGAAAAGAGAAAAAAATTCAAATACAGCTTAATTTTGACACGTTATCTTCCAACCTTACAGGCTTGGCTGATCGCATGGTAAAGGAACTTCAGTCGTTGTGCCCGCCAAGCATGAAGGTCAAAGTTACCGCCCCTCCTGAGCGGAAGTATTCAGTCTGGATAGGTGGCTCCATCTTGGGCTCGCTCTCCACTTTCCATGATATGTGGATCTCTAAGGAGGAATACGACGAATGTGGACCCAGCATTGTGCACCGGAAATGCTTTTAAAACGTGGAAATCGATGACTGCTTATTCGAATGTAAAAAGTAACCGGGAATAATAGCAAATGTAAAGCAATCTGAGTTTTGCTCCCTGTTATAAGTTCACAAGCATGATTTATGTCTGAAACTGTATTATGGGATCTACCCCAAAGAGTTTCTGCACATTGACTGACAGAGGCGAAGTTCTGGAAGGATGAATGCTGACACGTTCCTAAATTTGCTCCCCCCCCCCCCGGCTCTATCGCACTGACCTCTCAGTTGAGCTACACCGTCGTTAACCCAGACATTTGTTGTTCTTTTTCAATGAAACACTTATTACTCTGTTTTTATGATGTAATTAAAACGTCACCTATGACATCACACGAAAACTTGGACTGAAACATCGCATATTCAAATACGACTAGAATAATATTTCATTATTTTCTTGTAATTATGAATCTCTACATTCGCCTTGAGTTCCATTTCATGTCGTTTTGCTTACTCTGGTCTATACATAGTTTTATCTTGTAAATAACATGTATAAATATGTAAATATGTGTTGTATATCATTTATTACTTTGAAAACATCACTCAAATAAATGTTTTTTTTATTCAGATACGTGTTGATTATGACTGTAAGTTGAAGTCAGTGTAGGAAAACAAAACAACCAACTTACAACTAGTATTATTTGTTGTTCATCTATGCAACAGGGATGCAACAAGCTTTGTAGCTAAATGTATTAACTGACTAATGGGAGATAACTCTATTATACACATCTCACAGCACAAGGTGTTCTGTAACAGGAATTTAATCTGCCTCAACGAATGTGGGCAGAGCGTTTTTTTGTCTTTTGTCCTTCTTTCTAAAACGCCACTTTTTATGTCACAAGCACTACAGCGTAGAGGCAGAGGACGGTGTGCTTTTACATGGCTTGGCATTGACTTGTTTGGTTTGTAATGTTCCCTAGAGGCGCGATCCTAACTTCCCCTGCCAAACACTCATCTGTCTTGATTCTTGTGCGTCATTGTTTTTGCCTTTCTCCGATCATTTTTGGATTTTCATGTAATTGCACGCTATGAATACTTTCATATGCACGAAAAGAGATTCAGTTTGTCAATAAAAATGTCAGTAAACAAGATCATATTTCAGAAGCCAAAAACAGTGGTGAGGATAAATCTGTGACATTTTAATAGATCTGCCCACGGCTTACGGGAAAAGCGTCATTTACTATTTTTACACAATTCATAAAAGCGTTTCCATATTTACCCAAGGGCTGAATAACGCTGGGTTGTTTTCCAGAACGTTAATAAATGTGTTCAAGGAAGGAGGGAACAATTCAGATCAAATTGCATATAACTGAGGAAATAGCTAATCATTAAATGAGATCGAACTGAGCTGTAATAGAATTTGTCTATTTATTTATTTGAGGGTTTGACGACCTGCTCAAGAGTATTTCACTTATGACGCCGGTCCATCTTATGGGTGGGGAACAACCGGATATAACCATCGCCATCGTTAGGTACCCGACAAGCCTCTGTACATACAACCACGTCGGCCGAACCAGTAGGTACTGCACACCAACTCCCAGCATCATTGGTCAAGTGTCCTTCGGGTTAATAGTGAAAGTGTCTCTTTAGCGAATAAGTCATTTACCGAATTAATGGTATATTAGTAACCTTGGCAATACTGGTGTAAATTAGAAAACCTTTTCGGCACTGAAAACTTCTACGTCTTTTTATGGGCATACCAATGGAACATTTCATTTTATCACTTATTCGATTTTTGTTTTACACTGTAAGCAAGAATGTTTCATTTTTTGCCATTATAGTTTGGGCAGAGGTCCGCCGAAATCGCACAACAATCCACAGATTGCTGACAGACCTTCCCACGTACGACTGCAGAGGAAGCATGATCTCATCAAAATGCCACACACAGTTTATCCCTGAGCTCAACGTAGGAGACCTGTAATTTTCAAAAGATCTCAATTAACGACAGTTTGTTAACGCTCAAAAATGTCAATGATCTCGATTTGTGCAAAGCTCAAAAAAATCATCCATTGTAATCCCGGCTTGATTTTCTGTTATATATATACTGTTATTGGCATGGTTTTATATTAGGCTTCATGTTTGGGTTCTTTGGTCTTCACAGCATATGCAGTTAATTCTTGCGTAACAATTTTCGCATGTTCATCATCGATCGGACACAGGTGTGTGGTGTCATACCTTTCCTTGTCTCTATAACTATGGCGTCATGAGTCGTTCAGACTATCAGGTTTCAGTATAATACACGTATATATGTTTCAAACACAAACATTTCAGCTACACTTTGCTTAAAAACAATTTGCGTTAAAAAGATTTTGGTCCAAAAGTCCATGTTCTATTATCAATTCAAATTTCCTCTCTTTACCAAGAGCAACTTAAGTTATCACCTTTCAGAAAGTAACAGACCACAGCTTGTTCTATGCCTAGTGCTAAATTATTTTGAACTTTGAAATAGATACAAAGTGAACCAAATCATAAATTTTACAACCTATATAGTTTGAACTGTAACACCTACACAGACGACACTGACAGTTTCTAGGTTGTAATTATTTGGGCTATTCTAAAGTTAGTTTATATATTTATATGTACACTAATCAAGCTACTAACAAATACATCACCTTGTAGGAGTTCCGACATCTTTGGGTTCGTTTCCGCTGTCAATGCCCCTTATAATATCTTAGGTTAACATCTCAGCTTCGAATTCATTGCTGTCTCAATTGATGTTATGAACTGCTAACATTACTCAAAACAAAATTCAAGATGCATCAATAATCCGTAAATGGGTCTAAAATCAAATGCACTTACTCTAAATAGCTGGACTTTGAGCATGATACAGATGTAGACCTTATTATGTTTACATATAAAGTGTTGTGCATTTTCTGCACTGGATTTGACTCATTACACTACATTATGATATATGTATGGCTTTCGGACGATTTCTACTTCCAGGAAAATAATTCTCGTTAAAGTTATATACCTACTTTTATGGAATTGTGATGCTCATTTTGTTGATAGAACTAATCTTCCCAAGATTGCCATACCGGTTAATATATCCAACTGTGCACACTTCGCTTACTGTCTGTGTTGTCTTGAGACAGGCAATAAGGGATAATGTCTTTGCTTCCCACACAGTCTAGAAATAAAGGTCCTCTGGGTATAGTTTAGACGCTTACACAGCCCAGTTAAGCATGACTCTTCAGAAGTTCTTCTCTTGGTTTTGCGCATCCCCAGCAGACAATTGTTTTTGCCTCAATAACCACAGGTTAATGCTCTAATGCTTAGAATGTATTCAGTTTCACAAGCCGTGTTTTACTGAATTTATTTTCAATTCTAGGCCTACTCTGCCATAAAACATCCTTAACAAAACAAAGCCGAACAACTGGGGTTTATAATACGCAGGAATTGAGAACTCCACAACGAGAAATCTAGGTAAGAAGAGAATTAAAGTCTAACGGCTGCAGCTGTCTTCCAAAGGAGCCAGTATTCCATGATAAGAGTTCATGTATATCTAGGTCGGCTAGGTCTTTTCTACAAACTTCTCATCTGTAATGAGCTGGAGGGTAGAGCTGTGCTGATGAAGCCATTAGACAATGCTACAAACCAGGACCATTAATGTCTGGATTCAACGAATGCTTTGTTTATACATGAACATATAGACACCAGTTATGCACAGATCTTTGTTTCGGATTATTGTTATGTGCAGCGAAGATTAAAATTCAAAAGTTTTAACTTCAGTCATCATGAATGAGTTTCCGTTTTGATATTAGGGAATCGTTGTGTTGAAGAGTGGATAAACTATCATCGATATACGATACAGATATTCTACTCCAGAATGGAGTAGATCCATAAAGAACCGCTGTGTTCAGAATTGTTCTATCAGTGCCCCTATCTCACTCCAGCTTGCTTGACCTAGTAGTTCAGATAATTTACCTGGGCTCCATGCACAGATCGGGAGAAACAATCGAATGTGTAATGGATGAGAAGTCAAGACTATGCTGCTTTAGTTACATGTAAAAAGTAGTCTATAACAACAGGTATGAAAACCTGAAGTGTGTGGGTTGACATTAACCATTTCAGATACCATTCATCTTGATTGATTTCAGATCTGCTATGAATCTCCACATTTTTCTCCTCCATTCCCCAAAGTTTGGATCTGTCAAATTATTTGTCGTCAAACGCAAAGCCATCCGATTATACATGTCATGGACCATGAGGATTTTCCATGGGTTCCTAGGTGACACAAATTAATCTGAGCCCAAGAAATCGATGAATGGTTATCTTTCCTTATCGTGGGTGGTTGAGGATTTATCCACAATAAGTTCATTCATTTGTTACGATTCCCGTCTTTAATATATTGTATTATACTTTTTTTTATTTTGACAGATCAGTACCTAACCTGCATTTTTCCTTCTGTGTATGTTATAGCCTGCACTGGATTTCACTCGCTTGTTCTCCAGGCTTCTGTGTTGAGTTTCTAGTCATTTTACATAGAGTGTACATTCTAGAAAGTTGTACCCATATTGTAAACATGTTTACGATCAAACCATCCAGAATTTTCTTAACGTTAGTCTATAAATATGAGCGACGAATCTGTAAAGTTTGCAGTCGTGTATACGTCCACCTGAAGATTTCTGGAGTTTATTGGAGCTCGGTTTTCACAGCATTCGACATTCGTCAATTTGTATGCCATTTTTCTGTGCGTAGCACTTTGTAAGCTTGTGTTTCGCCACCTGCTATTTTCTTTTGAGATATTATTTTGAAGCTTGTATAGCTGATTCTCTCTTTGTGAGATTATGTACATTTCATCCCAGTTTCAACCCTGAAACCCTGTGTACCCTGAGAGTGACTTTATGTATACACTTTACGCTACTGTCAAACCGTTCGGCCGATTCCAGAATTCCCAAGAACTGGGGATTCTGTATTAACGTGGGCTGACTAGCCATTAGACACCTGAATTTTCCATCAGGATTTGGAAACCATCCTCATTAAGGAACTATATATTTTGTAATTATCTGTATTGTTTTTGTATATTATTGTCAGTTGTACTATTTGTCTATTTTGTTCAAATATATGTATTGATCTTATACAAGCGTCTTCGTTTTTCTTTGTTTGATCTTGTGCAAGGCCTATCGCTGTGTGAGAGCTGAACAAGCCATTTGTTTATCATTTGCGCTTTCCGCTGGTGGTACTCTTACACAGTTAAGGACTGATGTTGTACAAAGCCAAGACCGTATGAATAGGATGAAAGGCCGCTTCAGCAGGCAGGTCTGAAAAGCTAATCTTGACCTGTAAGACCCATCAAAAATAGTTTGATAACTGCATTGGCTATGGCCTAGAGTTCTTTTTGTTGTCATCAGACACGTTGAGTCTTGAACACATGCCGCTATTTATTGTTTCAAGCTTGGAAAATTTTGGCACGGAACAATTTTCTTATGAAGTGTTTTGTGAATGTTAGCGTCAAGTCCGACATGCAAATACCACGTGTAAACAACCACGAAGGGGTGTTTCGAGTCGTTAACAGGAAGGCCATTTCCAAACTATCCTTAACCATCATTTCCCAAAGGGATGTGTAAGAAATTATATATAAATGTTACTTAAAGCTGGTAAACATGTAAGATGGAAGCAATAACCAGCCTTCAGTGATGCGGCGAAGACAATCAGTAGTCCGTGAATAATCCCCAGGTCATAAATCATCATGTTTAATTGTTCATGAGTAAATTTTAATGCTGAGACATCTCTTCCTGCAGGTCCGGATAAGTGGAATTGGAAAGTCATGCTACGGTGAGGAGGCTTACGGATGGAGGAAAGCCTGTGTTAACCAAAACACGCCATAAAATCAAAACGGTGAGCTGACTCGGCGTTTAGATACAGAAATATGTCGGTAATGCATTACCCGCAAGCTTGATAATACATGGTCAAATCAATCTTGACATTTAACACGCAAATCTTAGCTAGTGTTATTCTTCAGCTTAAACTTAAACTGTGTCATATTTATATCGTGTGATGCTCTGTGTAGTTTGATATTGTTATTATTTTTTTTGGGGGGGGGGTCATATTAAATCCCAGGTTACTTTGATAATTTTGGGGTATTTAAATCCCACATATAAATGTCAGAGGGCGTTTAATTTTCTAAAAGTTGTGAAAACGAAAGAAGTAACATATGTCCTATAAAAGCACCTTTCCCGAAACGAACTATTCTCCATGTTGGCAATTATTTGCTCATTTCTGAGTTTGACAAGCTTGAGAGGGGCTAGTCGCAATGTTATATACAAATAAAGTACAAAAAGTTTACAGATTTGCACAAGTATGTGAAAGCTTAGCCAGGAAGTTATCGCCATCACTTCGCCTTGTCTCACATATCTCCTGTTAACCCTAGAAACCAAATGCTCGTATGACTCCATCAGTATGTATGTATGTATGGGTGTATTTAGTTATTTATTTATTTGATTGATGTTTTAGTCCATACTAAAGAATATTTCACTTATGCGACGGCGGCCAGCATTATGGTGGGAGGAAACCGGCCAGAGACCGGGGGAAATCCACGACCATTCGCAGGTTGCTGGCAGACCTTCCCACGTACGGCCGGAGGAAGCCAGCAAAAGCTGGACTTGAACTCACAGCGATCGCATTGGTAGGAGGCTACAGGTCATTGAGCTGCGATAGCGCGCTAACCGAATGTGCCACTGTATGGGTGTATGTATGGGTGTATGGGTGTATGCGTGTGCGTGCGTGTGTATGTATATATGTTTGGGTTTTAAGTCGTACTCTATTTCATCAGTGTATCACGCCATCCATTCACACTACCACGTGCAATGAGACCATTCTTCAAAAGATTCTAATGACCGGAAAAAGAGTAGTAGATTTCTGACAAAGATTAAGTTCGGACTTAAGGGATTTAAAATTCATCTATGAAGAAAACATTCTTTGATTTTTTGGGGAAATTCGGTCTACATGAACTACCGTTGATTTGCCCTTAACATTTAACAGAATGCACAACTTTCTGCCAGATGTAGCATAGAATAGAGTTACACTTCGTTCAAATCGATTGACATCTTAAAAGTGGCTGCAATAGCGTGCGTTTTTTTCAGGAGAAGTCATTTAACATCACATACTTAGAATGACTATGCTTCGTTTATCTAAGAATGACATTATGCCGGGAAGGCGTACTGCATCCGCAATATGCTATAGTTTTAGCGTGATTTTGAACAATAGCACTTGTTTGGACAACGAAGGTTGTTGTGCCGTGATTGTTCCGTCCACGCCCAGTCAGTCACGGCATATGGCTGTCATGACGGGTTGTATGAACAATAGAACTCTTACGTCTAATCTAACGTGAGTGTTGTCTATACGGCGTTTTTTCTCTTGAGAAAAGCAAATGACAGGGGACAGAGATAGTTTCCCTCTTGATACGTTATACGGCTGTTTTTCAACTTTGAAAAACACTACCTTACCGTTGGCCGTCGGTTTGCGTGTTACTTACAAAACTGCTCCGTGATTAACGAAGCTCAGAAATCCACATAGGGCTCAATATCATCACATTTTCTTTGACGTCAGTAATTATTTTGTGACGAGTTAATTAGGCGAAGCAACAAGATAGCCAATTATGCACACAACAAGTCGACGGGAAATTACTTGAGTTGGTACGCTTTCATCCATGGATTCACGGGGCGGCTGTTCCGGTATCCTTGACAGGAAGCATGTATTTATGGCGTATTAGCGGAAATATTCTTCAGAAACAAGGTTTCTTGCAATTGGGATGCTATATCAAAGAAGATCTTCCGTGACATGGATGATGAGTGTGTTTTTTTCCGGCAGATTAATGGCACAGCACTGAATAGGATGTGTCTTGTACTTGAGTAGTAAATGATACTTTTTGTAAAATGGTGTGTCTTTCACTACTGAGATAGATGATAATATGGAAAAAAGAATGCTTGTTTCATAGGAAGACTAAATGGGGCTGTCGAGAGAAACGCGTTTGTTTTAATGGAGATATGGATGGTGGCGTTTGAGAATAAAAATGTCTTTTATTGTGATGCAAATAATGCTTTGACAGAAGGACCAGTGTTTTACGGGTGGTGTAGACAATGATACCAAAAGAAGAAGGTATATTTCAGTTGAATGACAGAATAATATACATAACCTCAGATCATTAATCATCTCATAAACTGGTGAATTGATATGAATCAGTTTAAAACTAAGATGCAGGTATAACTATGGGAGCATGAAATGTTTCTGATTTGTTCACTACATGTGCATAAGTTACCAAGATGTATCTAGATACACTGTATATCTGTATATGTACACTTATGGTAAAGTTACACGTATACACATGAATCATTCTCTTAGCAGCAGGGTGTCTGGGTGATTTTCAGGAAATGATTTCATATCAGGAACTTTATATGTGTAGACGAGGTTAAACATGTACGATTCACTAATAAGAGTGTGCTATATAAGAGTGTGTGTTACATCATGTGATCAACACAGCTGTCCGTATAGATCTGTAATCTTAGGTGCGCCTAAAATACTTACATCTATGAAAAGCGAGCGTAACAATAGCTTTTCTTTTACGTATACGCACATGGCTTCATGAAAATAATTTTTATCAATAATTTTTTAAATCACTAAATTTTATACTTGTTAGTATGATCTATGTATTTGTATTCTCATCATCACATGTTTTTCACTTTACTTTTCATTTATTCAACAGCTCAGTGCGAAGCGTCTTTTAATATGGAACCTTCGGCGCCAAAGTTCGACCCGAGCGCCCGATCAGGAGTGACCTCCAACCGGGAGAGGGAACGGCCTCACATCGGCTAGCGGGAACCCGTCCATCATGATCGCTACATGGAGAAGAACAACCAGAAGAAACCGGAAGGATACATTGGCTTGCAAATTTACCCAACCCAACCAAGAGGGTGAAGCGAGGGTTCGAGCTTAGCCCGCTGGTTGTAGATGAGTCATCAGCATTCAAACGCTATTCTGGACACAGAAGAAGTGATGAAAGTGTCACCTTTAAGCACACCTGGCTTCGCTTATGAAACATACTTCTGTCGTACATTTTAATGGTTTGGTCTCATCATTCAAGTTTGTCACAAGATTATATTGTTGTTATTCAGGAATATAAATTTTTTCGATGTGAGTCCATTTTGAAAAGATGTTGAATTTAGATTTTACTCTTTGTGAATCCATTGGACTGCCTTAGACAGTTAGACACATAGCCAAACCATGCTGAGAGTGGATTCATATCGGGCATGAAATTTGTTGACCTTGTTTATCGACTCTTGTGTACGAATTGTTTAAAAACAAAATCGTCAGACAGCATTCGATAAAGTTATGCAAGTTTTAATGTAATGGTCGCTCATTTTCTTATATGCTCTTCTCCCAGAGCCTAGTGTGTGTACATATAAATATTGTGATCGCTGCAGAAAGAGCACTGGTTGTGGAGATGATGTTTTGGTTTGAGGTGCACAGGTGGAAGTTGGAAGGATCTCCTACAACGTTGACTCGAGCAAACTGTAAAAATGTGTTGAAAATTGTTGTTTCTTTATCATTAGTTGAAAACATTCAATCAGGGAGAACTTCGGGCATAAACCACCCCGCTGTGCCACTCTCATTGGTGTCAATAGCTTTGCAGGACCGTGCTAAGACTCTTGTCGAATATATGAACTGTCCCACATCAAAGAGCAGGAGTGCGTTGAAGGGCGTCTTCCTCATCACGAATCCCTATGGATAGGTAATGACCGCATGCTTCACACGCTATTCCAGGTTCTAAATGTGTTCTTCTATGAACTATTGATTTTTCCCAAACCAGCCCTTTAATAACTATTCAAAAAAGGCAGTCGCCGTTGGCGAATCGTTCTCAAATCCAGAACTAAATATAAAAAAAATAAGCCAATGGCCGCCTGCTGTCCATTGCTTCCACTTACGTTTGAAGTTCCTTGGTGATAAGAAGTATGGTTGTCAGCTAATTACGCACAGAGAAGTATTAGGCGGTTACTAACGACACAGCCACAAGGACATTTGGAGAAGTATCGCGGGTTTAGTATCGTTTTCCTAAAGTAACTTTACATGTAACCAAGAAGCTAAGTGCACACTAAACCCACACAAGTATTACTAATGTAGCCCAAGTGTTAACCTTCAAAAGCACTACAGGGAAGCGTCTTTAGCTACCAAGCTCTTACCCAAAACACCGAGGATTTAACCAATAGTTCAGCGTTCTAGGCACGACAGAACTTGGTAAACTTTTCCTTGTATTAAGGAGAAATATATCTGTAAACTATACCTGAATTAATTCGTTAGATTTGACTACTACACAACTGTAAGTGACCTTATTAAAAATTGCTCTGAATGTAACAGGACATTAAAACTGACGTTATGGATTACTCATACTGATAACTTTTTCAAATAAATACGTATTTCAGTTCTTTTCTGGCTTGATTATGTAATTTTTTCTAGACAGTGAAAGTTAAACTACTATATTCTCAAACGTTGTCTTGTGTGTTTTCTGGCTGAACATATCACGGCGAAATGACCCAGATACATCAAGATATTGCCTGTGTACTATGCTAAAAGGAGCTGCATTTGTGTCTTCTAAAGCATTGCAACCTTTAATTCGTGTATGACTGAGGTATTTATCTTGCCCAGTTGCACAAAAGGTGACAAATACGTGATAGAGTATAACATCGGTAAAAGGAGATAAAGAAGTCGTGACAGGCCTACTGAGACTTATCAGTTGTAGATACAACATCCTCTGTAATCTAATAACACAAGACAACACGAGCGTGGGCAGAGCGTGTTCACTTCACAAAACGGAGAAGGGCAGTGTAAAAACACTTGGAATGAGACCTTGAAAACCATGAAACAGCTACGGTGTTAGTTCTTCTCACACATTGTGACGACATGCTGTGGGACCTTCTACATTTAATGAGCTAATCATTCCATGTCCCGATAGATTCTGCTCAAAATCCTCTTGTGACCAAAGATAATAAGGTTACATCGAGCCAAACCATTTGAGAACATCTCTTCTCATCGTTGAAGAAGTCTCCTTTTTTCTTCTTTGCACTTCTTTCTTATTAAGGGATCCTGAGTAGCCTAAAATGAAATGCGATCAAAATAACGATTTGATTGCAAGGTCAGGCTACTTCAGTCTCTCCCCAGTGCCCTTCTTTAATAACTGAATTCACAGTAAAAAATCTTTGTTCAGTGGTTGTCAAACAAAAAGAATTCTACATTCACAACCAAAACTGTTAAATCCTTAGCTCGGTGTTGAAACAACGACAATCCATTCTCGCATTAACGGAGCTTATTTTCAATACTTTAGGCTTGATTGTCTACAGCGAAGCCAGGGAGAACCGTTGACATTGTGAAGATGCTACATTTTGGCCAGTGACCGTTTATTCCTGTGACGGCAACCACTGAGTCCATATGATTGGTCCATCAAAAGTTGCAAACATTGTACATTACATTTTGTTTATCCTATTTGCTTTTACAAGTTTACTCCCCTGTCTGTTTAGAACTTTGACTTCCCGGTTGATTATTCGACAAGCCTGTGGACTTCTTATATATTGCACCTTGTCACCGCTGCATGGCTCTTGTAGGTTTAAGGCATTATCGCAAAGATCTTCAGTTTTCTGAGGGAAAGCACACTTACTCACCAATGGAGCTAGTTTACAGTGGACATTTATTCGCTTTCATCTGACCTGATTATTACTCAGCAAGGTCATCTTTCACGAGCAGAGTTAACAAGCTGATGTCACTTGTAAAGATAACTATAAAAATTTATGGGTGATTAGGTTTCAGCTTTTGGCATTTACACATGGAAATTTATTAAGTGGTCAAAAACAAATAACAAAAGACATTCTTGTCCGAAACTACATGGCTTCGGACATGTTTTTGCGTAGCAAAATATATTCTAGTGAGTAATCACTTCCCACATGCTTAGAAAAAATGTGTTCATTTAAGGCGCTATAAAGAACATTATGTATTCTGAGCCCTGTAGGGTGCTATTCTTTGTATTTTTTTCTCCTCAGTGCGAGCGTTGAGTTATCAAGGATGGAGCTATACTGTCGAACCCTTACCCTTCAAACAAGTCAGATACATTCAGGATTGTGGACATAAGGGAAGAAAAATAAAATTTTGCAAACTTAAAATTCAAAACAAGTGTGAAAATGATTTCATATGCAATGAATATTTAAAGTAGAAAGATAAAAACAATCGCGTGATCTCGTGTATGTGGTTGTCTGCGCTCTGGAAAAGACAGCTGTCGTGATTTCCACTTAGGCCTAATAACATCCTGGTGCAACTTGAAACCTTTCACATGGGTGCTAACCTGAACCCTACTAAAAGGGTTCTTTATGGAACTTTACAGGGTGTAACCACAGAGGCAAAACATGGAATCCCTAAAGGTACAATGGCTGTACCTGCTTTCTAAGTGTGCATGGTTATTTCTTTGGAGGTTGAGCAATATGGCAATAAATGTGGTTTAAACAGTTCACATTATTACAATCGGACATTATAAATGCCAGCGGATGTCGTGCATGTAAGCCACTCTGCAGCTTTGGAAGGCCATGCCTCTCTTCTAAATTTCGTTTTGGGCTGGCGACTACTCTAAACAGGTAATCTTCGAGTCGTTCAAAAGCACACCAGTTCGATATTTGTTTCGCGCGTGATGTAATTCTGCAATACTGGTACATTTTTGACCGCGGGAAGTTCTTTGTAACAAACTTACTCAGAATGCGGCGTTTTACTCACAATGACATCCGCACTGTGATGGAATATAAAAATGGCTACTTGCACAAGTTATGAAACGAGAAAATGTGATTAGTTTTTTCGTCCACCGGATATCCTTGAGCAAAAACAGACACCGTCAATCAAGATAAAATAGCATTACTATAGGCTGTTTTATGCATCGATAATTTTATAATCCTTCAAACGCATTATTTATGTAGGGTTAAATGGCTTTCCCGTGGATATTTATGACATATTGGAAACAATTTTGTTTTTTATAGCAGGTTTGTGTTAAGCAGTTTTGATTCCAGTGATATACTTCATCAAGTGAATCCAATGTTTTATGACTTCCTGAGATTCCAGTCTTATACTCCGTTCTATGATTTCAATATTGTGGCATTCCTAGGAAAAACTTTATTGAGTTCATTGAAGATCAATGTTTCAGTGCAAGAACACATGGTTTGTTAACATGGTCACGATATCAACATCTGACAATTACAATACACTCTAGGACAAGATGGATTGTGCAGACTAAGTTCTTTTTGTAATCACAACCATCATTGTTCCTGATATCGCATAACATAGACAGGTGGAAAAACAGTAACATCCGATGTGATGTTTTTAAATATCTTAATATCTATGATGTTTGTCAATGAGGACATTCTAAAAGCTTATAACGAAGTATTCCCAGCAAAGCCTTCGGATTTTTATTTAATCCACAGTATCTATGATCAGGGTTCAAATAAAATGGAAGCAATTTCCGAGCAACGACAAAATGGTCTTAATTTTTTCAATACTTCAATGGCTGGATGACATATTCAAAAATTACACACGCTTGATATCTTCAAAACTGGGTTTGAGCTGATTGGATACAGTCTGTTCCAAATCCCATAAAACGGATTAGCCTTAAAGTAATCAACTGTTACCTTTTGTGCACTGAATGAGACAGGCGGGATCAATCATGTGCGCGTTTTTATAACTGGCTCATTAGAATAAGGTGTTTATTTTATCTCAGCGCATCTGCCATTGAGCAGTAACGTCGCAGACTTTATTCCGAATGAGACGTGGTTCCGCTGTAGCTCGAAATCATTTCACATGTGCACGGCTGAGGGCAGGGGAATATCCAGGGAGCTCCTGTGATCTCCACCGGGGACCTAAACGTGACCGAAGAAGTATAACTTGAAAGAATCGAATAGGCCGTTTATGTGTAAATAAATGAAAAATATCATAGGTATTTCAGACATCTCAATTCTCGTGATCACATACCGCCTGAAAAGTTTATCCTTTGTTTCATTTTCGAAACATGAAAAAATATTGTTTCAAGAGAAGAAAGTTGGCAGTTAAGCCAGTTTGAAGCCAACTTAATTTTTTAACCGTAAATGTGTTTTCACTGCCAGATATAATCTTCGTATCTGTCTAGCGTATGTTGCGTTTACGCCTGATCATTTGTCAACTACTACACTGTAGATTTGATGTTGTTCATTTTATGTTTGAATATCACTATATAAAACCAATCTGTATTCATACACCGACATGCAATGTTTCTTCTGTCTTACAGATATTTCCTCAGGGTTGTGTTTTGAAAACTTGTCATTTTTGTCACCACTCAAATTTTATTGCATTTATTCGTATATTTATAGAAAAAAACAATTTTTCGTACACGACATTAGTTTTGTTTGATGAAGACTTCAGCTGTGGTCATCTTCATCTTATGATTCGCCCGGATGAAGTTGTGACTACTAATTTTAAGCTATAAGGAATCCAAGAGTCTAATTATTGGACAAGTAAAAAGACTCGTCAAAAACTTCTTATAACACACCGTACACACCAATCAAGGCATAAAATTTCACCTAACCTGGAAACAATCCTTGACCCTTGAAGCAATTCGTTTGAATGCCCATGGATTAAGCATTTCTTATTAAAGCTCCTAAACTTTAAATGCCCTTATTGTCTGAGGTTTGACTAGGGTTTTGTTTTAGTTTAGAACATGTATCTCATTAAAGTACGTGGCATCATTAGAGAATGTAAAAATAAATGACCAGTTTTTAATGCCCAGTTCAAGAAACCAAAAATACTTTTTGTCCAGTACCGATTATCACAATTTGACAACGGAGACAGGCGCTGTGAAGTACAGTCCACATGATTGGTCATTTGGCACTTTCCCTAGGCGACCTTTTCTTAGCCTGATAAACAGTCCGCTTTAAGGTGGGGAAGACACATATGCCATTTCAAAGAAAGCTTTCGTCACAAAAAAAAAACTTTTACGGAATGAATTTACCCAGTGCGTGATTGGAATTTTCTGTTGAGTGAAAGAAGAGTTCAACCGGTAAAGCACTTCAACAACCCACCATGTTAAAACCAAACCGTTCTTTCATTTTCTCAAATAGATTCTTATACAGTCCGATGAAACACGTGAGTAAACCACGTGATAAATGAAATCTATAATCTGACAGATTCTCAAGGGGGATGCTAGTTTTATCCTCCAGGTGGTAAAAGCCCATAAAGCTTTCAGAAGCCCAGCAATCACAGGCTGTGATGAAAAAATGTGTGTGTGGCATTTCCTGCAATTTACTGACAGCTCCTTAAGAATTCACCCATTCTTTGAATGAAGACGTGCGCTTTTAGATAGTAAATCTCAGAAATCAATACAAAAAGTGAAATGTTTTAAGAGAAAGTGACATTCAATTTAAACGCACTCAAAAGATTCTTTTTTCACAAGCGGTAATGTTGGCATTTTTAAGTTTCAGAACACGCCCTTTAAGTCTCAGATGATTTAGAAAAAAAAGGAAATTTTTTCCTGAAAGAAGTCTTCAGAAATTAACTGCTTCATTCAAATAAAATTTGGGAGAAAATAAAAAAGGCTGTCCTGAAAAATACAAAGCACTTAGATGGTGAGGATGATGATGGTGATTCAGTTTAAATCTCTAACGGGTAGAATGTTTTGCAACTAAAACTTTATCAATTGATGAAGTCAACCATTATTTTTGAAACAAATTGCATAAGGTAAAATGTATCTAATTTTGTTATGTGTTTATTACGTTTAGTACCGTTATATTCTCGCTTACACCAAGAACAGAACACTCTAACAAGACTATGGCTCATGTGGAACTGTTAATAATATCTGGTGCATAGTTTAGGAGGACATACGCTTGGTTCACAATTTACGAGCTCCCCGGCTGACCTCTTCCAGATGGCAGTGCTATGATCATGTTTCGTACACTACACAGTTACAGCTACAGAGGCGTGATTCGTACCGTTTGGTAGACAGATTATTAACTCAGTGTACAACTGGTGCCATCGCTTAAAAAAATTCATGGAAATTTACTTGGTAATCGAAGTTATTGCGATCATGGTTTGAGAAAATTGGCCTTACCACATTCACGTGGCTAATCACATAAGAAGCCTCCAGACAGTGTCTCATTTCTGAGCTATTATCCATGATGAGATCAGGGGTTTGTTCTATGAAGGGTTTTTCATTATACTTATTATAATGCTTAGGTTATGGTATCACCAGCTAAGACTAAATCAGATGGATTATTGATTGATTGATTAATTTGTTTTTTTTCCCATTTATTTGGTTTGTAATTAGTACTTAAAGAATATTCCGCTCTTTTCTCACTGCTCAACGTTTGATCGGCGAGACACCACTTACTGCCTGTTCACATGAGAATTTTCTACCATTTCAAAGCCAAAATCTTGTCTCAATCTTGAGTCTAAATTGGGTTTGACAAAACTGTCGTAGATCTGACAATGCGTATCTTCTCCATACCATTCTCATACGACAAATATACCGCCTCGGTGGCCTGGTCGTTGGGAGATCTGGGATCAATCCCATGTTGGGCAATACTAAAGACTTTAAAAATGGTACTTGTTGCTGCCTCGCTTGGCGCTCAGCATTGAGAGGTTAGAGCAAGGAAACATAATTGGCCGGGCCGGTGTCAATAAAATGTGACTGGGTGGGATATCATGTCTGGTGTCTTCGGCAGTATTTTGGCGGCATGGACTCGTCCTGCCACAAGAAGACAAAGTGTATATATCTAAACATTCTGTGGATTCCTAGTCGCCATATGACTGAGAAATTGTTGAGTACGACGTTAAACTCAAGCACGCTCACACACACACGGAAACACACACATACGCGCACACAGACTGGCAGGCAGGCAGACAGACAGACAGACAGACAGCTCCGCGGCTCAGTCGGTTAGCGCGCTATAGCAGCACAATGACTCGAAACCTCCTATCAATGCGGTCGCTGAGAGTTCAAGTCCAGTTCATGCTGGCTTCTCATCCGGTCGCACGTGGGAAGGTCTGCCCAGTTTCCTCCCACCATAATGCTGGCCGCCGTGGTATAAGTGAAATATTTTTGAGTGCGGCGTAAAATACCAATCAAATCAAATAAATCTATGAGTCGTCCTGCAAAGAAACCCGAGACAAAACCCCCACGAAATGTCAGGCACTATAGCAATTCAGCTGAAAGTTACGTGGATAATAGCATTCTTTATAGCGTTGGTGGTAAGAAGAAAGGGGGTGTGTTAAATACCTATATTATTAATCAGAGCTACTCATCTGTGTGAGTTTAACCTGTCTGACGTTAGACATGAATGGCAGGAGATTAGGCCAACCTGACCCAGGGCGACGTAGATGAAAATACCGTAGCCGATTCATTTTAAAACCAAAGATTGTTCACTGACAGGTAAAACAAAGATCAGGTAGCCACTGAAACTATGTTCTACAAATGCTGACCCAGTTAGGATAGCGATCAAAAGATACAATGTATAAAGTTTCACAACAGGAGCCCACTGCACACTGAACCGTGACATCGTTCTCTCCACCAATACTTATGTCTCCCCATGACACTGTATTCTGCCATTCTTCTCTCCATCAATATTTATGTCTCCCCACGAGAAGCCCACTAGGCACTATAACGTGAAATTCTTTTCCTCATCAACCCTCTATAATGATTCGTTCAATTATGCATGAACGTTTGAGAAATGAACCCGTCTCTCTCGCTACTTATCCTTTTCAATTCGAGGATTTTCAGCAAGAGCCCATCAATACTTAATAAAAGTATGAATATAAATGAGCCCAAAACAATCCTGAACACAAGACAACTTTGCCCAGTCCTAGCGAGTTGCTACCATGCGGCAGTCTGAAATAAGGCCGACCCCTCTGCCATCGTTGATACGGCCATCCTGACAATTTATATTGCCCATTTCATTTCCCAAATAAAAAGTCCCGCTGAAGAATCAGAGTTAATTCAGAGTTAAATGTAAAGATTCTATGATTTCCCACGTCCGAACGTAACATCAACTTATCCAGCGAAATAGATATTCTATTGATTTCTATTGTGGAATTCAGTCGTTCCACAGCATATGAAAAAGTTTTCAGCATTAGTGGTCTTCGGATGAAGGGAAATACAAGACATGCCAGCAACCTGCGGATGGTCGTGGGTTTCCCTCGGGCTCTGCTCGGTTTCCTCCCACCATAATGCTGGCCGGTGCCGTAGAAATGAAATATTCTTGAGTACGGCGTAAAACAAGAATGAAATAAATAAATAAATAAAATTCTGGACAACTTTTCGTTGAATATGTCTTACGAACCTCGTCTTTAAAAGATTGCATTGTATTAATTTATTTGTTTTTGCGCTAACCGGTTTAGTGTCTGGCATACATTTTTCCCTCTGTGTACGTGATAGACAGCATTGAATTTTAGTCGCCTGTCCTCGAAGCTTGTGTGTTTATCATTTAGTGCCATTGTGCATAGAGTGTACATTTTGGAAGATGTACTTGTGTTGTAAACATGTTCACGATCAAACTACCCAGAATTTTCTTTACTTTAGTCTATAAATATGAGCGACGAAGTTGTTAAACTCACAGCCTTTTCCTCAAGTTCACTTGAAACCGTCATATTTACAGCCGGATAATCGGTTTTCACGGCATTCGACATATGTCAATTTTTTCTGTACGTAGGACTTTGTGAGCTTGTGTTTATCCACTGGCTAATTTTCTGACACGTTATTTTGGAGCTTGTATTGCTCATTCTCTCTTTGTGCGATTACGTACATATAATCCCAGTTTAAGCTGGAAGTTACCGTTCCTATAATGCTGGTCTTTCCAGGTGGCCAAAGGCCATACCTGTTTACTAAAAGGGTTATTCAGGGCCGTGCCTCAGAAAGTCAGCAAGGACATTGGAAACATTATCGCGGGTTTGGTGATGTGTTTATAAAGTAATTTTACCTGCAACCAAGCCGGGAAGTGCACAATGACCCACACAGTTATGATCGATATCGTACAAGAGGAATATAGGGGCTGGCTTATGAAAAGACCAGCATTCATGTCTCCTCAGACTGCCACCAAGGCAGCCCTAAGCCTTACACAAGATCATGCAGGGAAACACGAAGATGCTTGAATAGCTTCAATACATATATTTGAATAAAATAGATAAATAGTACAAGCGATGATAATATACAAAAACAATACAGATAATTACAAAAATATATAGTCTCTTATTGATGAAATCCTCCAAATCCTGATGCAATATTCAGGCTTCCAATGTAAGTTCATGTAAATATAGAATCCACAGTTCTTTGAAATTCTCGAATCGAAGGATGACAGTCCTCCTGTCGGCACGCCGACAATGGCTTACATCCAACTCCCCGTCAAGGCGCAACTTCCCAGGTCGGACGGGTTGACAATCGCGTCCGTAATGCCAAGCTGGCGATGTATGTTTCAGTTCTTGAAAATATACACAATGTCACTTTCAAGGTAAACTGAAATGAAATGTGCGTAATCTCACAAAGAGAGAATGAGAAATAAAAGCTCAAAAATAACGTCTCAAACAAAACAGCGGCGAAACACAAGCTCCCAAAGTGCTACGTACCGAAAAACTGAACACAAAATGTGGAATGTCACATGAGATGAAAGCCGATCTTCAATTCCAGCAAAATCTTTGAAAGTGGACGATATTAAATATGACTGCTCTCAAGTTGACATGAGTAAATGACTGCGAGCTTTACAACTTCATCGCTCATGTTTATAGACTAAAGTAAAGAATATTCTGGAAGGTTTGTTCGTAAACATGTTTACATAATGAGTGCATCTTTCCAGAATGAAACCTTTATGTACAAAGACACGAAGCTCATAAACATAGTAGCCTCAAGAACACTCGACTGAATGTTCGTGCAGGCTATAACGTATACAGTTGTCAAAATCTAGATCACACACTGACCCGTCTAGCGCAAAAACAAAAAAAAATGTAATACAATATTTTACGGACTGGGTTCGTAACAAAATTAATCTGGAAACAAGAATGACAAGAATATGCGAGAATGGATTGAAATGTTATTTTCACGAAACGCGGAAAAGCACCGTGAGCAAACAATTATTCGGTACATAATGCTCCAGATATTAACTGTAAGAAATGTTACATCCAGTCAAACAACCTGAGAACGCCATTTCCAATGACTGGAGGAATCACCCTCTTGTCGCATCGTTTTTAATACGGAGTGATGAGCAACGTCAAGCAGAAATTCAATCAAAATAGCGATTTGATTACATAGCGAAGCCAATGCAGTCTCTCTCCAAACTTGCCCTATATATGTACAGTTCACAGTTAAAAATCTGTATGCACTGGTTGTCAAAAAACAGAGTACTACAAATCCTCAATATTAACGGGGGCCTCCGCGGCTCAGTCGGTTAGCGCGCTATCGCAGCACAATGACCCGAAGCCTCCCACCAATGCGGCCGCTGTAAGTTCAAGTCCACCTCATGCTGGCTTCCTCTCCGGCCGAACGTGGGAAGGTCTGCTAGCAACCTGTGGATGGTCGTGGGTTTCCCCCGGGTTCTGTCCGGTTTCCACCTAAAATAATGCTGGCCGCCGCCGTCGTATGAGTGAAATATTCTTGAGTACAGCGTAAAACACCAATCAAATAAATAAATAAATCAGTTTTAACGCAACACCAGGTCATTCTCTCTACACCTGAGGTCCTCCCTTCATACACGCTGACATGGTGAAGGCGTGACACTTCGGACAAGGACAGCTCATTCCTGTTGAGTGTGCACCATTTGGAGATATGACGACATGGCAATATCTCTGATTGTAGATTCACCAGACAAAGGTAGGATCAAAATAGTACGAATATAGACGACTACAGCATATGGAGTAAACCCAGATCAGTGACGCCGGTGAAATATTTGACAAATGGTCACACGTTCCTGGCAAGAACGGCCTTAATTACAAGGCGTCATTATATTAATTATAATTGTATATACAGTAGTAACTTACACACCCCTAACCCGACACCACAGCTTAAGCTGAATTACGTACATTAAAAAACAAGCAAAACAAAATCGATATAAATTACAATATATTAGTTGTCAACGGTGTAGAATTATTTAAAATGCGTTGTTGTCATCACATTTAATGAAAAATAGCAGTAGCACTATACCAAAAGGACCAGGCATGCGCGATGCTGCGCCCACCAGCAGAATCTCAGTATATGGAGTAATTCAAAATAAAATATTAAAATACAGAGAGTACAACCAGAGTAGCGACTTCAGTGTGACAGTCGGCAAATGGTTACATGTTCCCGGTGATCCACGACCTTCTGTGTATCTACCCCAGGCAGAGCTTTTTTATTACATGGATCTGTTCAGTTAAGTGCATAAATAATAGGAACATTCAGCCCCCAGCACTATATCTAGAGCAGAATTAAATTAACAAATCCAGCGATGTTAATTGCAATATGGAGGCCAGCGAATGGCGCAGGTCCTTCCTGCAGCTTAATTGGGAAGATGATGCCTTCAGCTTAGTTTAGGGTTGGACATGTTCGCAGCTTAGCTTCCGCATTAACCGCTCTGTGTGGTTACACTTATGAGCCTGGAACTCGGTCCTGTCATCCTTCTGTTCAGTATGAAAACAGAAAATATAGAGACGGCTGCCAAACAAGTTTTCAGTCGCTTCTTAAATGGTGCCCCACTTTGTTTTCATCCAAAACGTTCCACGAGTTTATCCTTTTGTCCGGATGATGCCCAGTGTAGTCGGCTGGAATTGAAATGGCGGACAGGGAAGTTTGACTTACTGTCTGTGCATCAGATACATTTGTGTTAATTTTGAAGTCGTGGTCTTTATTATTCACAAATACCTAGGTGATATGGAGTCAGTATTACAGTATCACTGAAAACAAAATGTTTTTGTAGCATTCAGCCTCGACATTTTCAGAACAACACACTCGAAAAGACCGAGTTAAAGGTTTGTAAATGGAAGAGTACAGATATGAAAGCTAAGATGGGAAGAAAGAAACAGATATTTGACCCAGTTGCTGACCTATTTTACACATTTTGCGTCAAATAGGAACAATAGAATACGGATCTAATTAATTAATATAGCATGTCTAGAAATCTGTTACTAGTTCACAGATACTCCAAGTATATAGTTTCTCTATGCTTAGAGTTTCTTCAACACACTATTATTACATTCTTGGCCGCGGGGGATCAACAGTTGCGTTCATTCTGAAAAACAGTTTGTCCAGATATACGATGGTTTTTCCACCGTGGAATTTGTATGCATGTCATGCAAGTTATAAAACAAGAAAATATGACTAGTTTTTCCTTCCGCTGGAAAATCCCTTGCATAAACACACAGCGGTAATGAAGATAAAACAATATTTACGATGAACTGCTGTATGTATCTACACTTTTACAGTCCCTCAAACCCATTATTTATGTACCAAGAAATAACTTCCGTGTGGAAAACTTAAGCCCTATTTATAGCAAGCTGGTGTTTGTCCGCTTGTTGTGCGATTGTTATTCCGGTGTTGTGTGCCTTCCTGTGATTCCAACGCTAATTTATTTATTTATTTGATTGGTGTTTACGCCGTACTCAAGAATATTTCATTTATACGACGGCGGCCAGCATTATGGTGGGAGAAAACCGGACAGAGCCAGAAAAAATCCACGACCATCCGTACGTTGCTGGCAGGCCTTCCCACGTACGGCCGGAGAGGAAACCAGGATGAACTGGACTTGAACTCACAGCGACCGTATTGGTGGAAGACTTCTGCGTCATTGCTCTGTTAAATATTACAGTCCATTCCATGGTAGGTCCGTTTACACCTCTTTACGGTGCGATAGTACAAGCATTCACTGTTGCTTTACTTTCCTGTAGTGTGTATCTAAAAATGACTATAGATTTGTAATTATTGGCCATTTTACAATACATTGTCCTGTGAAGTTTCACATCACGTTTCACTGTAAAAAGATAACATCATTTTTCACGGTAATTTTACACAGTCCTCCCTGTGTAATTAAATTACATACTGCTGTTTTACAGTTATATTTGAAGTTTCCAGATTGTTGCTTCGTTTACAGAAGAAACTGTTGCAAACTTTTATCACCAAACCCTATGTAAAACATTCCTCTGACGGGGCTGTAGATTTACAGGCCTTCGTCGACCACTTGTTGTCACTCGTCCTTGCAAGCATTGACAGCGTGGGCATTGGCGAAGATTTGTTTAAACGCATATTTAATAATCTTCCCTACTTGAGCATTCTTCGCCGAAAATTTTGCTTTTTGATTTTGTCTTGTGCCATTCCGAGCACCTCGGATATTGTGATATCCCCATTTTCAGCAGAGATTTCACTTCTATCAGTCGCTGCGGCTCCAAATATGGCGTTTCTTCTTAGAGTTCTCGAAGTAGGAAATACTGGGGGAAAGTAGGGAAGAAGAAATGGAAACAGGTGCCAAACAAACAGTAAGTGGTTTATTTGTAACCAGTCTAGTCTTGTTAGATGAGCTATATGTAGGTTTTCGATCGACCTATGCTTCATTGTGAACTGTGCCAATTAAAATTTAAGTGTGTGGCAACATATTAGCGACATTGCAGCAGAGCACATCCCAATACACCGAAAGTGATATTCACTTGTGGGTGTAAGAAATTGTCGTTCTGCGTTTGGCTCCCAAACAGCACACAAGCACGTCTGCCGTAATCACCAGATTGAACGACAGTCGACTTATGAAAAACAAACTTGTGATCAGCACACAGAACCCAAATGTACTCAATTTGTGAGGAAGTTTTGCTTTCACAGTGGCCAAACCCACGTCATGTGGATGTGTTTATAGTCCACCAAAAACTGCAATATTCAGCCATGACTCTGGATCTGGGGGAGATGCATTTTGTATGAATACTTTCATATGAATTGTGGGATAAAAGTCATATCGACGATGCTCACTGAAGGCCTCGTGTCGTCAACTGAAGGCGAAACAAATTCTAAGCCCATGGATTTCATAACAAAATAATACCCAAGCCTTCTGGCTAGTCATTAAGCTTGGTTCTGAAGCCAGTCATTCAGCCAGATTTTGTACGGCTTCTGAGTATAAAAGTTTAGCTTGTTCGCAGCCAGAACGATGATAGTACCGATAATAAGGGTGGTAGCTATTTTGATAACCTGAAATACATGTATTTCTCTGGTTGTTGGGAGTAAGCAAGAAAACACGCCCTTCATCATGTATTGCGTACAGCAGTTTTAAAACTCCGTGTGTTTGTACCACTACCTTAAATTTCAATGTGTAATAATCTTTACTACTAAAATGACAGGGCAGTCATGTGTCACCTTGTGAAACAAGGCTGTTATGGTAGTTTGTTACTTTATGGCCTGTTGAGAAGTTTCAATATGACAAAGCATTGTCAGAAGGCATATTCAGAGAGGTGAGGTGAATTTTATGGACCAAGTATTGGATAATGGAAACTATTTGTTCACATTTCAGGCCAGCTGAGTGGTGCTAATTCCAGGTATTTCCGTGTTACTGAGACGGAAGTGGTCAGTCAAAGTGTCAGCTCTCTGTCAGATGGTGTTACTCTAGAGTTTGTTTTCTACTACATGCTGAATAAGCACTACCAGGAAGGTGAGGTGAGTTTGATATTATTTATTTCTTTGATTGGTGTTTTACACCCTACTCAAGAATACTTAACTTGTACGACGGCGGCCAGCATTATGGTGGGAGGAAACCATCACCATCCGCAAGTTGCTGGCAGATCTTCCTACGCACGGCCGGAGAGGAAGCCAGCATGAGACTTGACCTCACAGCGACCGCATTGGTGGGCAGCTTCTGGGTCACTGCGCTGCGCTAGCGCGATAACCGACTGAAGGCACCGTCAGCTTTGAGGTGTGATAAATAGCTTGCCAAAGAGACAAGTCAAGGTAATAACCCTCCTCCTTATAGGGATGAAATGTTCCTGATGATTAAAAGCCATGTAACACAACCATAAGTTTTAACTGATGACATCCACATGTATTGGTGTATTTCTCATGTTGAGATCACTGATCACTTTTTGTTACATGCGCATTGCAAAATTCGATGCTGTTAACAATCTGGTTTGTCTTTTAATTTAATAAATAGAATTGCTCACTTTGAAAAATGTATCTTTACAAAGAGATGCAACAGATCTGCTGCGTGCCCATTGCAAAAAACACACACAAATTTGTATCGATCACTCCAAATGTACACAGTATTTACTTGGTATATACATCATTATGCTTAATTTTCCAGTCTACCTGGATACTTTTCTGGACGAACCCTGAAAGACCTATGTTTGTCCAGAAGTCATCAAAGGATAAAAACGCTGCCAATATCCACATGCTGCAGGGATTTTTACTACGGCCTGTATAGTAATTACAATTACAGTGCTGTCGTCTTGTGAACTAACTGATATTGACGTCTTCACCTTTGAAAATTACCTCTATTTCACAGCTCTGTTCTCTTTTACCAATGGGCTTGTCTAATTTAGTGACCCAACAGGAAGTCACCGCTGTCTTAATTATAGAGTGCATTTTTTCCACCCTACTACTATCCCAGTCTGGGAATTCATTGCATATGATTTCTCGTATAACCGTTTCTAGGAAGTATTAAAAACAATCTTTCCACATGGCATTGTGTGAATCATTGCAAAACACGGCCAAGGATTTTTAACCTAAAGCCTTGATTTTACTTTCAACATCAGGTAAATTTAATCCACCCGCACCCAGCCTATTTACAGTTGTACAATAGGCTACTAAATGGACTTTCCCATCCCCAACAAAATCTAGTCCAGCAGTATTTAATTCTTTATTTATAACCTTAGGCACGTGTAGTACAGAACAACGATACCAAAACTTGGAACTACAAAACCTAAGTAACGTGATAATTACGGTCACTCGTCCATTCAAAGTTAATCACCGCTGTTTCCATAAGTTGGTAGTATTTTGCCCCTTGTGTATTTTTTCGTTCCAGTTTTTATCCTCTCATACTTCTTTATTAGGACCCCAAAACACACTTAGTAATTTAGTACATTCGTTTGTCACTGGTATACCTTGTATGTCATTACAATTTACTAGAGCTGCTCCCACAGGGAGAATTTCTGGCTTTTCCACACTGACCTCGGTGTCTTGGCGTTAGACGCCTTATCATATAGCGTTACAACTTCTTGAACATTTGACACATTCGAGTCAGGATAAGCGACGTGTCATCAGCATTCCCTAGAGGAACCGGGAATTTTAGGTCCATTTATGATACTAGAATATCTAATTGCTGCGGTTCTACACTAAAAACACATACTAATGCAGAAATAGGGCATCCTAGTCGTACGGACTTACTCACTGGAAAATACTGGGTAAGATGATCACTACATTTCACGGCACTTCTGGCATCATGGTATAAAATTTCAATCCATTTACAAAAGTTTGTGCCAAAACCAAATTTGGGTAAGGCTTTGTGCAGGTACTCATCCGACACTCTCTCAAAGCCTTTTCTTAGAGCTACATCACGATCACAATAATCGGTGTCCGCCTTATCATGACTTGGTTTAAAAGAGTACAATAATGGCTGTACAGCCTCTTTGTCATTATCATCTTTCTTAAATAATTCTGGGTAAAATCGAAACACTTTGTTCAATATCGTTGCTCTCTGTGACAGAATTATCATCGTTGATTTTTCAGGGTACGTATATACTTATATTGCTTTCTACATTTCTCCAAATTAAGAAAATATTTTGTGTTACCGTCACTCTCGTGAGTGTGCAAGACTCTGTATCGCAACACCGCCCCTTTGAAGTTTCTTTCTCATAATTAGACAGTTTCTCCCGTAGTTCAGAAATCACAGAAATATACAAATTGCTAACCAGTACACTAGACTCAACATATGATTACTAGGACACATATTCGGTACACATCAAGGTGAAAGATAGGTCGTGGAAATTAAAAGACAAAGTTATTGTTTTGACCATGAAGAAAGTAGACCCCTCAAAAGATATTTTGTATAAGGATCAAGCTCATTAAAATACCAGTCCTCGGCAAGATTTGTACTGGGTCTCCATTTTCTTCATGATTAAATCGGAACTTAAATAGGCCCTCCAAAAAACCCAAGAGACATGAAATTGACCAAATTGAACAATCTGACATTTTCAGTTGACTGTAACATTTCCGCTGCTTCAAAACTTTATGTTTTTTGGCAAAATCATAGACACTCATGGAATATATGTGTCGAAATGAAAAAAGTAATCAAGGAAAGTAATTCATAATCAATTTATCATTCCCGCAAGGGGCAGATTTCTCGCCTCATCATAACTCCTCCTTTCACTTAATATGAACTACTTCAAAATGCAAAAACATGGATAACATTTTCGTAAGCCAGCGAAAAACACATATCAATTTCTGTCAACGGAATGGGTTCCAGATGACTTACTTAATCATCTAACACATAGGCCTACGTGTTTTAAGCTTTGATAGGTCGCGGGCTGCGGCACGATGCAGGTATAAAAACACTAAAACAATTCCTTACTATTTATGTAGTAATTTCACAAAGAAAACCCACCTAAAACTGTATACCCTAATATTTGCTGGCCCAGATGACACATACTGTCAAATAATTAGATGCCTGACGTATACATCCAACACATCAAAATATTATCAGGGGTTGACCACTATTTTCTCAAAATAAATGAGATGGAATGCTAGTGTTCTATCGCTATAGAAACAGGGTAGAGGGGGCACTTGCTCATTGGATAATATATTTCTCTGTTTAATTGTATCATCAAGTAATGGACTTTTTCTAGCATTATTTGTCACAGTTTATACCTAAAAAATTACCACTTCAACACACTTCATAGATACAGCCACTTCCTACCCGTTCCCACCATTTTCTGTGCGCCTGAATCTTGGTTACAAAATCGAATTAGTGTTTTTATACCTGTAAAAATGCCATGGTACCGTACCCGAGGTACGGGACGAGATATCCTCTTCCGGCTTCCATACCTCAATAATCCACTGATCCAAGCCGTTTGTTCCCAAATAGATCCGATATACGAGTAAGTTTACCACGCGATAAATGAAATCTGTTATCTAATAGGCTCTCAGGAAGCAAAGTGGCTTTATCCATAAAGCTATAAGAAATGAAAAATGTGTGTGTATGCAATTTTCAACAGTTTACTGACCACCCCTTAGGAACTGATCTAGGGTAGGACGTACACTTTACATGGTAAAACCCCCAAAACCGTTACGAAATAGTGACGTTTTAAAGATGATGATAGTCACTTTTTAATCGCACTTTGAACAGCGTTTTTCCAAAAAAATTGTGATATTGCGGGTAATAAAACAGAAATGGGAACTAAGCAATAAATGGTAAACAACGGTGAAAGCAAAGAATTTCAGAAATGATGATGCAGATCCAGTTGAAATACCAAGTTGGTTAAATATTTTGTAGTTAAAACGTCATCAACTGTGAAACAAATTTCGTATAGTTAACATGTATATAATATCGTTAACTGGTTATCACCTTTCTCAAATAGCCACTCTCACTGTGAATTGATGTCACAGAATTAAGTACATGTAGAACCTTATATAATATCACCGCATTTTAAAGTACAGAAGAACGGATATGTATGAGTACCGCTATCGGAGAGGAAAAGTGATAAGTTAATGGCTTGTTCAACTCTCAGACGGTAGGTGGTAGGCCATGTACAGGATCCAACAAAGAAACATAAAGACGCTTGAATAAGCTCTATACAAATATCTGAATAAAATAGACAAATATTACAACTGACAATAATATACAAAACAATACAGATAATTACAAAATACATAGGTGACCAAAGCGTCCAATTTCTAATGGAACATTCAAGCCTCTAAAGGCAAGCTAGTCCACGTAAATGTAGAATCCATAGTTCTAGGGAATTCTAGAATCGAAGGATGACAACCCAGTAAGTGACAATCAGTAGTAGGTACGGCACGTCGACAATGGTTTATATCCGACGGCCTTTGAAGGTGTAACTTCTCTGGGTGGACGAGCTGACGACAGCGTTCGTGATGCTAAGCTGGCGATCTATATTATTCACTCCTCTGAAATATACGCAAAGTCACTTTCAAGGTAAACTGGGATGAAATGTACGTAATGGCACAAAGATACGATGGGCGATATAAGCTCCAAAATAAAGTCTCAAACAAAACAGAAACTGTCAAAACACAAACTCGTAAAGTGCTACGTACAGAGAAATGGAGTACAAATTAACGTGTGTCCAATGGCGTGAAAGCCGAGCTCCAATAAATCCCGAAATCCTCAAGTGAACGTAAATATGACAGCTAGCTTTACAACTTCGTCGCTTATATTTATAGACTAACGTAAAGAAAATTCTGGATGGTATGATCATAAACATGTTTACAACACGGGTATATCTTTCCAGAATGTATACTCTATGTACAATGACACGAAACTCATAAACACAGAAGTCTCGAGGACACGCGGCTGAATCCCCGGTGCAGACTATAACATATACACTTGTCAAAATCTGAGTCAGACACTGACCGATTAGCGCTAAAAAAAGTTTTTAAAAAAATGTAATACAGTTTTTCAAATGACAGGGCGCACAACAGTTAATACAGCTTACTGGTCTATAGACCAAAGCTATGGGTATATCACTGAGCAGAGAAAGTGCACATTCGATGAAAACTATAGTCCTGACAAAATCCTCAGCGCATATACTCATGAATTCACACCAGTGTTTCTGAATATTAAAACAATAACACAAGTTTGTCCTAATTTTTCACAGATAATGAAAGACACTTACGTCGTGGGGTTTCGCCTGTCCACATCAACGCAAGATTGGTTATATTTTCGTTCACACCACTACATAACACATTGTAACAAGACTGCAGTGGATTGGGTATCTGTTACTAACACCTGGTGCTCAATTTACTATATACCCCGGTTTACCTCTTCTAGATCACAATGGGATGATCGTATTTCCAACTACAGAAATACAACACCAAATAGCTACTTTTACACGGGCTTGATTGGTATCGTTTGGTTGACAGATTATCACTATAATACACACCTGGTATCAACGCTTAACTATTGATGGAAATCTACCTGGTTGCCGATATCCTGCGTTATTTAATTGGTAGTAACCCAGGATATATGACGTTTGGGATGGCGATCATGTTTTGGAAAAATTAGGATGATCACATTTATATCGCCTTTTACCTTACAAACCTCCTAGCCGTGTAAGCTGTGGGTGATTCGCAACTAAAGCGCTAACGCCTACTCTACAAACGGTTATTTTGACTTCAGTCAAATTGTAAAACCATTATACTGCTAAGGTTAAGATTTTGTAAGCTCACACTGAATGGAATATTTTTTGACACATTTTTTCACACACGCACACGCACACGCACACTCGAATACACACACACAGCGACTTTCAGAAACCAAATGACTTATGACTTGATTCATTTAGAAAAATCAAGGATTGTTCTCTGAAAGGTGAAAAAGATCAGGTAGCCACCGAAACTATGTACATCCTAACAGTGTATATATTTAGTTGAAACTTCATAGAATCCCACAATTAGCAGTGCCTGTGCGAAATTTTATTCTTTCATCTGATTATTGTTTTAAGCCATACTAAGAATATTTTATTTCTACGACGTTCGCTACCACTATTGTGGAAGAACTGGGGCAGAACCCGAGGAAAATTCATGACCATCCGCAAGTTGCTGATTGACTTTCCCAATGATGACAGGAGAGGAAGCCAACAACAGCTGGACTTAAAAGTCGTAGCAACCTTACTGATGAGGGGCCCCTTGTTTTGCACTTACACACTAATAACCAGATAATTCCTTTGGAGCAAAGCATACGGAGAATTCTACCAAAATGTTCACAAGAAAGTCTTAAGCCTGGCGAGACCTCGGACTGGCAAAGGATGATAGACAGAGTGGTCACAAATGCTTGAGAGGTTGACTTTGGTTTATTTAGTCTGTAAATGTATTAGGTCTCTTGTACTGAATGGTAAGACGCGGCCATAAAAACAAAACATACTCACCAATGTAGTCAGATATGTTTTGACTGGTAAGTCGACATTAGCATATAAGTTTGTTCAATGTGTTAAATTAAGCTGTCCGTTAGCTGAAGATAGTAAAGCAATTGGATCACGTTTTTGTACGGGGAACAAAAATGGCGCCTATTGGGAAGGTCAGACATGGCATGAAACCATCCCAGATATTCTCCACGGACACCTAGGGGATTCTGCTGTCACCGCCTATCAAATGAAGCTAAGCACTACAGCTCAGATTGGTGTTGTTATAGTATTATTGACGTGATCCAGTCTTTTTTATAATATCTATATAGGGCAGACAGCTGAAACATTTACGCATTCTTTAGTTTAACATTCTTATGCTCCTAATCCCCATGCCTGCCACGTTTGTCCGACCGATTCCCATTCTATTAAATAAGCGAGGAAGACAGACTTTTTGACGTTTGCCAGCGAGATCGCAAGAATAGTGTGCAATTTTTCTTTTTTTTTTTTTGGCTTCTAGCGGTAAACACGAATCTCTTTGATGTTGGACTGGGTTCAAATCATATCTTTGATACGTCACGGAGAAGCCAAAAAACTGTTTTTATCTGAACGAAGCCAATACATGGGTCAATCAGCTGCCGGCTGAGCGAACAACCGTGGTGAGTAGAACAGACAACCGTGGTGAATAGAACAGACAACAAAATATATAACCAGAGTTATTTCAGAAGAGAGGTCCAGACGGGCATAGGCATTTGTATGACGTGTTTGGTAAGTCTTCAAATCATCTTTTAACCTGGAATTCTTACCAAGGCCATAAGATTCGCCATTTTGCGTCATCCGTACCCTACTCTCTTCAGTATTAGGGGCGAGGCACTCATTTGTGCACGAAATACGGCCCCCTTTATTATTACAATCGAAGGTCACGCTCTATGGCCTCCTGGTTGAGACCCTGAGGGATAACCCCAAACGAATTCAGCTGCCACATTCTCTTTGAAAATGACTTTTAGGTATATCAGAATTGTCTCGTAATCACATGGAAAATGGCTGATTTAACAGTACTTCTAGATGGCAAAGTAGTGAACTAGGTACAAGTAACGTCACAGCGAAAAAAACAGATGTCTTCTCGGGCTGTAGAAATATTTCGCACTTGATTGGTTAAAACTGAGAACGTGGCGGCCCTTCTGATTTTCACCACGTGTGCGTTTTGCCTTACTTTGAATTGCGATATCTCGGTTATCATACATTACCAAAAAAGTGACGTTTTCTTAAACCATGAGTAGGATCGATCTCACGATCGCCGAAGGCTGTTTGTCTTCCACCAATATGGTGTCTCAGCCTGTCTGTCGCCAGGAAAGTTCGACAGCGGCCTAATTTGCCAAGGGTCGGTGGTATATCCTGGGTATTCCAGTTTCTTCTGCCCGTAAAACTGACCATTATAGTATAAGTGAAAACATGTTGCATGGCGTTAAAGAAAACTAAAATAAATAAAATAAGTAAGTATGTAAATAAATAGCTTTATTTCCATCAAATCACGACAATGTCTATTTGATGTATTGCTTTTCAGTCTGCTAAAGTAACTAACCCTTGCCTGTGGAGTGTGAAATCAATTACGCCTTCGTGCTCTTTAGTCACATCTTCTTTGAAACAACATCCTGTCGATGGCCAGTTAGTGGAACGGGTCTTAATCGTTGCTTCTGCGTTAATTATATTCTGACCTCAGTCAGCTCAGTTATTCACCAGACAGTGACTGAGAATTACGGTTCAAAATTATAGATAATGTAATTGATGTTTCTGAAATTTCAAAAGCAGATGAGAAAGAAATTAATTCATCAGTTATTCTTTACCGACGCCATACTCGCGTTTACTTGTCTTTTAAACTATATGCACTATAGACAGCTGAATAAAAGGAATTGAACTTGAATCATACTGCTACAAAGCCTGCACTGGTCATTATTTGACCCATGTTGACTACTAAACTAGGAAATATTACTAGTATTGCAAAGGTTTTGGTCGCACCTATTTCCGATTGAACCACACGGGTCTTCCGTGTATGAGACAAACGCCTCAAGCTCTCAGCTGTCAGTGTGCAGTCCATTAGCTTCTGACACGATCCTGGACAGCATGCGCTGGGTTTACTCTGAATATGTCGATCCCGAGACATTGAGGCAATAAAGCGACTGTCTGATATATATGTAGATAGGCAGGCGAAGAGGCGAAACTAACTTTTCGTTATAACCTGGGATTGATAGTTAAAGTTGTCCAAGAACCCCGGGCAAACCTGATATTGATGAAATCCGTTGTCAGGCTAATAAGCGCTATCCTGAGCATAACGCTTAAGGACTTTGTTTTTGTATTCCGTGACGGTCGTTCACCGGGAGATTGGCCTAACATCGATTTGCTGACCTGGGCCTATATGTATACCATTACCGAGTAACTATATTAATTTTCTTGCTCTAAGGGTATCGATTGGTGCCGAATTGTTCAAGAATTCTTATTGACTTGCACCAGAGTCGCGGCCACAGTAAATCAGTTTAAGGATAAGGTCGTGGCTGTCGTTATCCATATCGTTACTGAGCTCAACGAATACACGCCAAGTAAAACGTAGCGTGCGTGAAGGGATTTTTCGGGAAAATATGTTACTCTTTCTAGAAAAATACTGGTTTAAACCGTAGCCACGAGGTAATGCATAGATAAACCATCTAGGAATACTTTAGGAGTGTTAAATTTATGCCAAAAATGAACTTACAAAACTTGGTAATTGTGAATAACCACGAATAGAAGCAAAAGAACAGGCTAACTACTTTTTGCCACAACAGTTTTTTTTATACAAAAACTTGATTTCGCACGACATCAATCTATAAGCCTTTGACAGAAAACGACCTACAATGTTCTACGATCAAACACAGCTGGAAGAGAGATGTGATACAAAGTACTTGGACCGTTCTTCAAGGCTGAAGAACTTTAAGATCGAAAATTTTCAAGATTCAAACTACCAGTTCAACAGAGCGAGTTTTCACTCAAGTAAAAATTAAAACTTTTTTAAACATGCTTGAATGAAGAGACAAAGAGGTGAAAATGGATTACATGTGAAATGGTACGATAGTTCTCGGGTATTCTAAATTTTAACTCCTAAGAACCAAAAATAGCGTTTTAAATAAAAATTAAATTATTTCCCTGTGCTCAAAACTAGCTTTATCGAATCGGTCCCGGAATTGTTTCAGCCTTTATTAATAATGTCGATGTTAATTAGAATTATTAGCAAAATAACTAGAAAATCTTGTGTTATGTTAATCCAACAAGTACGATATTAAGTAATTTATTGTGTTCACTTGAAAAACAATTTCAAACTAATAAATATGGACATTATGTCTATAAAAAGCAATGTACTACAAAAAGAAAAAGCTTCATAAGAACAAATAAACCCACTTTAACTCAGTAGTTCAAGGCCTTCAATAGAAGCGTCACCTGTGAGTGAAGCGAAAGATGAAAGCGCTATGATAAAATTCTACTAAATAAATAATGTGTCTAGCTGTCGTTAGATTATGTACTGAGGCGGTGGCCTGTCCTCTCCACCATTTCCCCAGAAAGATGTATAGCTTTACAGTGCTTATAGACTCGTATCGGCACATTGTACACGATGCAATGTTTCCTGTCAGGACATCCGAGTTCACATCCCGGTGTGACCCATAAAGTGGTTCCTTCAGCCAGTACATCCGAATCACATCATGATGACGATGTCATTAATCACGAGAGTCCAGGCAAATGGTTAGGTCTATATATAAGGATTTGATCTGGTGAATGGACTACGCTTTTGCTGTATTGTTCAATGTATTCTGTGACCCTGCACTTCTAAAATGTAGACGGACCAAGTCAAATTGAAGATATACAAGGAACGATGGTAACAGTTTGGCCAGTAAAATCTGTACACACCTGGCTAGAAAGTGAAGAGCTTTTTCTTGACGCAAACGTTATACCACTCTAACCGATGACGGGCATGATAAGTGGTCTTGCGAATGACACAAGGTAAAGTCACCTTAGTGAAATACGCACTGCCACCAGGTTTCTAAGAACATTGCCTCGTAAATACCATAAATTCTTGCTGACAAGGATGTATGTCTTTTATTTTTTAAAGCACTGCCATTCTCCAGGTCCTCCCATGAACATTTGGGAACAGATGTGTTTGTTGTTACCTGTGTGCTGCCAAAGATAAGCTAGTCCGGACTGCCCGTCGCAGTGAAAGCCGCTATAGACACGATCAGCTGACGAAAAGAAAACGATCGATAAAACTGTCACGAAGTACAAGGGGGGTTGTACTGGTCACTTAATGGCAATTACTGCTACGCGCTACACGCAACATCTCCTGCTGTATCACTTTCAGATCTAAGCGTATATTATTTCCATCTCCATTAGTTTCTACTCCTTAACACAAAGTGTGTAGCCACTGCTGCCCACAGATCTAAACACACGAATACGTGTGCTCTTAGAAATTATAAAATTAAGGATGGAAAACACGACGTGTGCGCTTAGAGGCCTCCCTAAGGCCTTAGTAAATGAAGAAATCTGTGAGCCAAGATGTCCAATTACTCCAAGGCCACGTGTCTCTAAAACTGTGAGGCTGATCAAACAGGAAGCTTTTACGGGATTTGGTCTACGTCGTTTCCATGTCCGTTTGTTCTGTGAGCTAGGGGTAAGGCAATCATTACCAACGCAGCAATGAAAAACCAGGTCAAGATTTTGTGACTACGTTTCTGTTTATTTTTGGCATCGAGTTGTTGGCTTGATTTCCCATTTCAGAAACCACGCAGTCACATGACTAGGCTGCATCTCATGAAGGTAGCTTACATGGAACATTTGCACTGAATCTTATTCAAGTAGTGGATAAGGGGAAATGCACTGTTGATTCACGCACTGAACATACCCACGGTGTACGTGAAACTTAATACAAGCATTGCCGATCGAGATAAAAGCTTACCTTTCTAGATCTCTATTTAAAATCGCTACTTAAATCTGAATTGATAAGTGAAATCGAAAATTTTAAATCAAGCCTGTAAATTACCGTAAAACATTTGCATTCATCATACTACCAGCGCAGCGATGTACGAATGCAAACAATTGTTAACGAAGTATTACACTGGTAAAATTAAATGAAAACACCACCTAATAAATATGTAAATAAAATTAGCTGTTTTACTCTATGAGTGTAGCCAAACATTTCCAGTAGCCAGCATAAGAGAATGTCCTGACAATGTAATTATAGCGACAACGCTGACATGGTCTGAGGCAGATTTTACACATCTGTCGCAACGTTTCCGAACTCATTTACCGTGGTCATGCATATGTGTTTACTCCGTGTTGTAATGGACTCTAAGCCAGGCGCAGTCTATGACTGTAGAACTAGTTTCAGGTTTAACCGACATGGCGTTGTGTGTCCGATAAATATGAACAGAATACAGGAGGCTGCACCACTTGGTCTTGTGAAAACTTGCCATATCTTACATTCCTCGCTATCATGCAGTCAAGGTCTATCTTGGGAATTTATCAAAGCATGCACCTCAATGTTCGATTAGAGGTCTGCAGATACAACCAAGTACTGTATGAATAAGGCGTGGCAATCTAATCCCTGCAGGAAAATTCCCGCGAGGATGCCTTTCTTCCCTTTATTGCAGAGATAATAACAATTTCAGCTATTTGAAGAAAAACTGAAACATTTTTTATTAATTAATTAATGATCATTGATATTGTGTGTTTTCGTTGTAGGAAGTGGGTATTTTTGCCTGCATGTTAATGAAGCACTGGTCTCCTTTTCGAACCAGTCTATACAGTACATATATGGAAGTCATCCTGTCCAGATATTCACTTGGTTTATTAATTCATGCGAATCTTAATTAACTGCATAACTGGTACAATAGCGGCCAGGGTGATGGGGCACAGAAAACAGATCTACCGGGGTAAAAACTGTATACAGATTTGTACGCCATATGGGTTCACATGATGTTCAAACTTAAGGATGGCGTAAGGGCTCCGATTACACCTTATTGCCACCAAAGCCTCAGGAGGAAGGAAAGCGTGGAGGAATGTACAAATTCACTGCCCAAGGCCGTTGTTGAACCCGCACGTCGTGTGTACCAACAGTTGGGAGTCGTACAGCTAACCACATATTGGGAATTTATTGTCATTTTCTTTAAAATAATGTGACGGCGAACCGACGCTACAGCATATTCTTTAAAAAAAGCCAATGCATGTATAATTCTGGCAACCTAAGTTATGGTTAGACTGACATTAGCATAGATATCGGCATTATTAGGTGTACATTTAATGATGAATTTGTGACGAAGTTGGGCTTTGTTTAGTTACATGAGTACTGTAGCGTACAGATCTGCTGGACACAAAATAAGATGTTTGGACTATGGTGGTGAGAAACCGTAGCTCCGTGGGTTCTATATTCTCCTCTATCACGGGGTTAGGCCTCAAGCTCAACATATCTCTTAGTATCAGGTGTATCTGCACAGTTACACGGTGATCAGAGCAGACGTTAAGTACACTAAAGGACACGGACTTCACAAAATCCGTTATCATTAAGAACACACATCCCTCGAAAATATCAGAATGTTGCTGCTTCATGCCGAAATGTTTCAAGAACGCTGTCCTGATGTTTATCAATCGACTAAACTCGTCTGGAATTCGATAAAAGTGATTTTGCACGGAAATTTTACAGCTGTCCACAGCAGCTTTGAGAGATGCAGCTTGAGGGTCAATAAACACATGAGAGATGCTTGTCACCTGGCAATTACTTTTGGAAGAACAATTCCACTCCAACATGGCCTCCATGGCAACACAACCGTGAAATCTGTGCTGTGGATAAGACTCGTATTTACCCAGGATGATGATAGAAGAGAAGACGGTCGAATCATAATGAGTCGATAATCTAGGATTTAAAAACTTTATGCCTTGAAAGAAAACTCGTTTGCTTAGGCTTCCAGCTGCATGTTGCCGGAAGTGTCTATTATTGAGCCAGCCTACTATAAACTCTGCAAACCCAGCTTGGACGGTGTCGTTTCGGAATTCCACTTGTTGATCTTGACAAATGCACATGTTAGGTGCCGACACCATTAAACTTTTACAGCTCTTGTTGGTTGATAACGACCCAAAGAGGGAGTCCGCAAGAAACCGAGACACTGGAGGCGTCTCATTGTGCGACATGAATGAAGTATAACGGAATTGATTCACCGGGTTAGCGTCAAGCGCTAGTAACCACAAAACGCTGGAATGAATATTGATTATTGAAATTACTGCTCCTTGATTTTCTTTTAACCTAATCCTCCCTTTGTTCGAGACAACAGACCCTCCTTTGCCTTCTGCCAGAGCAATGAATAGAACAGGATTGGAGAGATGAGAGTGGTCAAAGGTTGTTAATGGGGACGGGACGCTGAACATATATCCCACGTCACTTAATATCACAGACGCTGCCCCCGCCACCCCTAGTCGAATCCTGAGGGCCTGGCTAAGTAAAAGATCCAGCACAGCCAAGTCCTCCTCGGCTTTGATGTCGGCTAAGCTAATAAAACTCACCCGGAAGCTTGGTGTATTGTGTGTCGAGCCTCCTAGTAACGCCACGTCAATAACCGGTGATTGAATTTTAAGAAAATGATCCTTTGAGCACAAATCGCTAATTGCACTTTGATATATGAAAGTGTCCTTACACTCACGGCACTGTAACTCCTGTAGAATGGCTGTCCTGTTATCACTTGACCGACAGGTCAGATCAAACAGGGTTGATATGTAACCTTGTCTCTGGGCGTCTCTTAACAAGGAGACACGAGATTTTGCGTTGTTCTCGTGACGTGGCCCATAGAGAAAAGTTTTTAAATAAGATGAGTCTGATGAATACATACTCTGGTACCTTTCGAAATCGAACATAGTTCCAGGTTTTACATTTGATGTTGACTGGATAAGCCGAAAGGTTTCCGGCAACCACTCGATGAACTGTTGGCGAGATATGAAATGTATATATATCACCAGAATGTCTAAAAACGTAAACTGTTTTCCCGGCAATTGCCCGTGTGTGTACTCTGGATGGAACTTTGAGAAGCGCGAAGCACTGTCGTCCGGGATGTGAAACTTGACACATGTATTGTGTAGCACTGTCCCATGATATACTCCTGAACACTCACCATACACCCCTAACAACTCAATGTTTGTGTGTTTGTCCAACAGCTGTAATAAGTCTCTGACTTTATTGAAAATGCGTCTTGACACCAGCGGGGAACCCGCTGTTACGTACAGTAACTCTGTTCGTCCACATTTGAGCAAAGGCAAACAGCCGTAACTCCACAACCCGGTTCGTGTGTCTCGCGCGATAGCACAGCTTGTATTGAGAGACATACATGTACTAACCGTATTGTTTTGTCCGGAAGTAAATGTTGCGAATTTCTGAGTACGTAAAACGTCCCGGTAGTTATCCGGCTTGTGGAATAACTCGCACCCGTTTCCGTTCATCCGATCTGTAAGGTAAAGAGAATATGCTGGAACTGCGGACCTTGCACATCTCAGGTTCTGTTTGGATCTTCGATACACTTTGTGGTCGTCCCGTCCATACAGCACGAGAAGTCCCACCAACAACGCCAGTGCAATACGAACAATGTACTTACGCTGGAATGCCATCACAGACAATTCTCTGCAGAATGACAAATAAAACTGACAAAGCCGTTGTCAGCGCCGATATTGTGATGAAATCCCTCGAAGTTGTTATGAGAAAAATAACTGTCCATCGTGTTTCCAGCAAGCCCGATCCGGAAATGCTATGAAAGTGTTCATCTCGCCTTGTACACAGCCGATCGATAATAGGGCATGGTAAGAGAATGAGCGCTTGGACGTTGGAAGGCAGCTTCAGTTCTCGGTGCCTTGATGTGGTCTGTGCAGAATGAGAAGGTATGGACTGTGTGACTGAGGCTTATCTGCTCCAGGAACCAGTAGAAAACCACGGATTGCAGCTTACCATTGATGACACTGTACCAGGCGGTCCCCATCGACCAGGATGCATTTCACTGCCTCTGGAATGACACATGAATGTTGAAGAGCCCAATAGACGGCAATAAATGAACGACCCAGACGTCGTTCGGCAATGATCAAGTCACGCTAATCGCTCCATGATGCATAATCAATATATCTAGGCTATTTAAAATTACACCGAGTTCGATACCAGTGTAATAAATAATAAAAACAGGCTGAAAATGATTAACAACGTAGAACAAAAACGTAAAAGTTTAAGTGCCTTTTAAACCTTCGACAACACGCAGTTTTTCTCTTCTTACGATAAAATCATTTTAATCAGGATACTCGGTCTCTGGCTCTAAGCATGTATTACGAACCCAGTCTTTAAAACATTGCATTATATGTTTTATTTGGTTTTGCGCTAACCAGGTCTGTGCCTGACCTACATTTTTTCTCTGTGTACGTGATAGCCTGTGCTGGAGTTCAGTCGTGCGTTTTCGAGGCTTTCGTGTTTATGAGTTCATGTCATTGTACATAGAGCGTACATTCTAGAAAGATGTACCCATATTGTAAACATGTTTACGAAAAAAACATCCAGAATTTCCTTTACGTTAGCCTGTAAATATGAGCGACGAAGTTGTTAAGCTAGCAGTCAATTTCTTATGTCCACTTTGAGAGCAGTCCGGCAGTAGTAAGGATGAAGGTGATATCACGTGATAAGGTGACGTCAATTCATTAAAAAATGTCCTTTTCTCAACGAACATCGGAAAAGTGGGTCAGCGACGAACAATAGCTCAACCTATTCTTTTCAAATCCCAGCAGTCGTTTTACTTGGGTCCACTCGAGTCCTATTTCCTCTTGTCTACTTAGAAGGATTTTTGTGGGATTTTGGAGATATTGGCTTATATGCCTTTCGACAATTTTGTCATTTTGTACGCCGTTTTTCGGTACGTAGCACTTTGTGAGCTTGTGCCACTTGCTATTTGGTGTGAGACGTTCTGTTGGAGCTTCTGTCGCGCATTGTCAATTACGTACATTTCATCCCAGTTTACCCTGAAAGTGACTTTGTGTATATTACCAAGGAGTGAAACATACGTCGCCAGCTCGGCATTACGGACGCTATTGTCGATCCGTCTGCCCATAAAACTTGCACCTTGCTGGGGAGTTAGATATCTAACATCGTCGGCGCACGGGGCCCTCTGCTGTTCGTCACGACAGGACTTGTCATCCTTCAATTCGAGAATTCCGAAGAGCTGTGGATTCTATATTTACGTGGACTGACTTGCTTTTGGAAGCCGGAATAGCCCATCCGGATTTGGGACACTAACATCCGTAAGAAACTATATATATATATATATTGATAATTATCTGTATTGTTTTGTATATAATTGTTAGTTGTACTATTTGTTTATTTTGTTTAAATATATGTATTGTATCTAGCGTCTTCGTGTTTCTTTGTTTAATCTTATGTAAGGCCTATCGCTGTCACGGAGTAGAACAAGCGTTTTGTTTATCGTTTTTTCCTCTCCGATAGTGGTACCCTTACATATGAGATATGAAGCTGCAAATGTCTATTGTGGGCTGAAAAACATCCTCTTCACTCTCGAACTTTGTATAGGTTCCCACGGGTATGCTCCCTTTCCTCACCATAAAAATAGACCTTTCTTTTTGATACGCAATGTGCTCTTTAATTTAGCCCCTGTGGTTCCCTGATTTATTGAGGTATTGTAATCCCATAAAGCATACAGAAATAGCTAATCCGCAAGCTTGAATATGGCATTAAATGTTGAAAGCACTCATAAACATTTCTTCGCTACGTAAATTTTTTAAGCTTATATATTATTGGTGGAAAGTCGCCGAACAAATCTAAGGCTCGTCGCCATGTTATTAGGTAAGCCAGGCTAGCCATATCCCCCTGAAAAACTGTGCGTATCTATGCTTTGCCAACACTGCTCATTATAATAAGACGACGTATCGACTCTCATTTCCCGCTTCTCGTTCAGAGTGAAATATATCGTATTTCATGTATCGCACATCATTCCGAGTAAATTGTTCAGTTTGAAAGAAATGCGACCTCGGCATGACTCAGTTACATGGATTACTGAGGTGAATATCTGTATATGTGTCTGATTCCCATGTCCATTGAAGAGTTGACATGTGACGTGCAAATATCTTCATAAAAACGTAACTTGTCACGAAATCGGTTGCATGTGTTAGAAATGATACAGACTTCTCCGTTCCTAGCGTTATTTGAGGCAATAATACAGTCAGTAATAATGAGCTACAGTGCCAGTCGACATCTGCTGCCTACGTTTGCTATATCAACAATTACCAGCAGTCCCAAGTGATACGTTACAGCCATTAGGTATAATGCAGGCTTGGTTTGCTTGTGACGAAGAAGACGCCATCACATCCAAGGCCACAAAGTGTGCTCGTGTGAGATTATCTTATTATATCACTATATAAGGCATGTTGAATCTGTCTCAACCAAACAGCAGGAAAATGGAAAATTACGAGCATTATGTATATATATGCTGTGTCTTCTTCTGACTGGCCCACAAAAGTACCGCCGCCTCATGCCGAAGACACCAGACATGACACTTCATCCAGTCACATTACACTGACACCGTGCCAACCAGCCCTGTGCCCTTCCTCTACCCTGTCATGCTGGGGGTCAAACGATGGAGAAAAAAGCACAATTTTTGAAATCTTTGGTATTGATCCTGGATCAAGAGACCCTGACGAGGACGCTCTAACCAGTAGGCTGTTGAGGTGGTGTCATCATTTTGAAAACCAATATATATTAATGAAAAGGTAAATATATGCATCAGATGTAAACTGCAGGGTTGATGCCTTGAATACAAAAGTTTGTAGGTTCATTGGGTATATTACAACAGCAGCTTTGATTCCCGTTATACTGGTTAGTCTACATTTTATTCTTACTTGTGCTTGGTAGGCTTAGTGTCTTCTTGTTAACTTATGTTGACGTACTATGAATAAAACAAACCTGGAGAATGTAATATTTGCTCATCGCTAGATTCCTGTTACCCGACGCTTTAGTACTTAAACACTGAGGTCATGGGACTTCACCTGCGGAAACAAAATGTCATTCGTTCAGTGTATATGATTTGTATCGTCGGTTAATTTTTGAAGTGTTCTTGATGTTAAAGCCATCGGCTACCATTATGATATTATCCATTCGTGACACTCATCACTCATCACTCATCAAAGAGAGATCAATGATAACAACTCAGTCTGACAGCCTTCACGTGCGATTGGCTAAAACAAATCGCACCAAACCAGTGGGAATGGGATGTTGTAAAGCAGCCGTGAGCTAAAACATTTTGCCAGCGAGAACATGAGCTGAACTCGCGACTTAGCTCCTTATCAAATCCTGCGCTTCTCTCATTATCTAAGGTCAAATATCTGATATGTTTATGCATTGTTACAAAATTCTATTTACACTATGAACGTTTCTGTTTATATGAAGTCAAAATCAAATGTAAGTAAAAATGTTTTTACTGCCAGTATAAAAGATTATAAATCCACCCAACTGCATTTTATGCTTTTGTACTCGGTAACGTCTTTATCAAAAAATACACCATTTACTTTTTTCACTGTAAGAATGTAGTGTAGATATGCCACACTTCCGTTCGCTGGTGTGCATCCCGATGGACACAGCCCCGTTTCACTGTTCTTTTACAAGGTTTGCCTGTGCTCTATTTGTTAAGCTCCACATCGTGTCTAACAGAGCTCCACGGCGTGCCACACTGAATTTCACATCGTGTCAAATTGAGATTCACATCGTGTCTCACTGAGCTACATATCCTCTCTCAATGAGCTCCACATGGTGTCTCGTTCAGCTTCACATCGCGTCCCAACGAATTTCACAGCTTGTCTCACTTTGCGTCTCCCCGCGATTTACATAATATGCAGTGCTTCACAGTGAGATTGCCGGTGACCCTCTGTGATTTAGGCTTCATACTGCGTCTGTATGTGATTCACATTGCCTGTCAAGCAGGTTCACATTATGTTTAACTGTGATTCAAATTGTCTCCCAATGTGATCCACATAATGTTTACAAATGCTTCTCTTCTCGTGGAATTCCCGGTGCCTTGCTGTGTTTACCTAGTGTCTCATTGAAGCTCCTTTGACTGAATATGCATAACACAGTGTTTGTACTTCAAGATATCGACATAATTTCCTGAAGTAAGGTAAAAAGGTCCGTTTAATCAGAGACAAAACAAATCACAATATAGCATATATGTGAAATCGCCGTGATACATAAAATTAAAATTGTCATAGTAAAATCCGGCAAAATGAGCAGTGTCTAAGCTTTTTTATCAAAAGTTTATGCTTATGGGGCACAAGGAAAGAAGACTTATTATCATGCAATTACATGGATAAACTGTGTTAAGTTGGTTGAGTAGAATTTCATGAATTTAAATGTGTACTTCATAAAAAAGGGAATTGAAAGCACTGAAATTTAAATGGTTGCTGATATCTGTATTTGGAAATAAATTTCATTCGGGTTCTCTGGAAAGATAAACAAAATGTTATTTTTTTTTCTTTGGACTTCATGTGAGTGGTGAGAAAGAGTAAAGACTACATGCCAAATAACGACAGGGAATGCCTCTACCTGCTCCTTCCAGAAACATGTAATTCTCTGGATTGTAGACCGCAGTGATTACGGATAAGGGATTTCTTGTCTCATAAAAAAATATACATAGAGCATCCGTCTCCCTTCCATTCGATGAACAAAGAAACTGACGTCCACAAAGAACAACCCTGTCTGAATTTAATGTCAGTGTTTTGAATTGTTGGTTCACAAATGTGAGGAAGTATATAGCCTCGGGAAATCTATAACACTTATTGTACCATACTTACTTTCAGAAAGACAGGCCACTGCGAGGTGAAGGAAAAAATATTCTCCCTTTAGGCGTCATTATCTACCTACCACATTCCTCATTTTACCTTAACATCTTCAAAACACTCATGCCCCAGAGCAGCTTGACATGGTTAATCCACTTAAATCGAGGAAAGCACTCCTTCAAGACAAAATATAGCCTGTATGCGGATACAAATAGAGGTCTAGCACTGTAATCCTTACGACATGTTTTAAGTTGATTAATTTGGCAACCAGGACCACAAAAACAACAACCTCAACGAATTCTGTCCATAAGGCATGATCTGACGGCGTCAGTCAACCAGAACTAACTTGCAGTTGTTGCTCACAGAATGACAATAACACAGGCTCAGCCCCTCTTGGGTATATTTAGCCTGTTTGCAAAGAAATCTCTCCTTTGCGGAGAGAGTAAAAATAAGAGTTTGACAGACAGTTACGATAATTATACTCTCTGACCAGCTAAGTTCAAACGATAAAAAACCGCTGTCACAAAAATCTACCGCCAAAGATGTCGACAAAATACACGCTTCAGAATGGCCTTAAAATAAGGAGATTTCCATTTTTTTGGCACAGACACAATGCACGTGTTCAAAGTTTTCCTACTCTTCATTTTAAACAAGTTTAGCCGTGGAAACAAATAAGCCGTATAGGGCTAGGTAAAGAGAAATACAGTGGGTTTGTTTGAAACTAGTATATTGCCGGATGTGCGCATAAACTTCGGGATAACACTCATTTCATTTCATCTCGATACAGTGAATGTGTAAACTAACCAAAGCCATTAGAAACCGCTGACTTGGTATACAAAACGTTTACGACAATGGGGAGCTTGTGTAAGGCTGAAACGGCGTTTAGCTGCCACAAAAGCCTCTGTAAGCCGTGGTGTCTGTCGAATTGTTAGTCGGTTGGCCTGTCTCTTGGATATGTGTCTTTTGCTTAACAAGGAGTGTGAGTGCTGGAGAGCATCGAGACGCGCGTGTATCAAGCTTCAGCTTGCCTAAGCTTGTATCTAACTCGAAGCTGCATCAGATTTCGAGTGTGCAGGATAATGAAAAATGAATATTAATATTCTACCATCGCTGCTACAGATGTCCTGAGGGAATCGTTAGGCTATAAAACAAAATTATCCCAGATGATAAATACTGACTAATGTGAAAGATAACAGCGTTGAAGCAAATCCAGCAATGCATGTCGTTGAGTTTTTCGTTAGGACCAATTTGGGAATTGAAGACATAGCATAGTCAGTTTATATGAGAAGTCAGATAGAAGTTTCAGATTTCGACATTGCAAAAACAATTGGTTATGATTTATGACACGTAGCTTAGCATGTTAACACTCTCTGCTTAATACTGGCAAGGCATCCTTTCCCCATTTCTGTAGCGTATGTGTGTCAAGAGTTAGGGGGAAAACAGTTGGAACACTGACTCGATCTAGGCGTTCCCTGGGGACACTGACGAAGTTGACCTAATCTGTCATTAATACCGCATAGACTGAAGCAGCTGCTCACTAGGTGAGCATGTGGATGAGGAGAGATCTGTTTACTTTTATCTGGATAGATCTATGGAGCTATTAGGAAATATCTGTAGTTAAATACGGAAAATATTGTCAGGTTGTAATTATGTTAGCTGTTTATATCGCTCTCTTCACACGAACGAGGAATTCCTGAAACACACCCTGATTCGTACAATAGATATAGTGTAATGTAATGAACTGAGCCTGTAGTTCCAGAGAGTTATCGTGGTCTACTGTAGCTGCCATGGTAACATTTAGCATGTGCAGACATGTGAAACCGGATCCTGATCAACCGAATGAATGCTGGGTTGAGTTTTGCAATTTACAATAAACCAGCGGAGTGTATTCTCAATAACGAATATATCTTAGATCAGGACACACAATTTAGTAGCGAATTTTGTTAGCCACTGTTATGGCTGTATTTTGGCACTTTGACAACTGAAACTAGATCTGTATTTATCATTTTCGGTAGGGAATCTATTTGCATTTCCAGGATAACGATTTCATGTAGTCGTGACGCCGTTGCCATGGCGTACATTGATTCCCACCATCGGCTAGTTGGTTGATTAAAACAAAAACTGTAGTGAGTAAACCTAAAACAATCCCTAAGTAAAGCTTTGAACTCTGAACATTACAGACATTTCGTGCATGCTGTCAAAGTACATTGCCCACGCCATCATCGTGAAACACGAACAACCGGTAATTCATTCGGGAGGCTGTCAGGGCCCATATTTAAAGCCTAAGGCTATCTGGAGGTCTGAAGTTCCCTGGGGTTTGAATACTGTCTGTCCTCGTGCTTGTAATCAACGGACTTAACTGGTTCAGTTCACAGTCGAGAGGCCTTGGCACTCCTTCTCACTCCCGTAAGTTGAGAAAGCTCCTCGACTATTTCTTGCTGTCCTCGCTTGGATTATATCTGACGTTTAGACATGAATTCGAGGTGAAATTAAAACGTGTATCAGGTTGTTATTTATCTCAATCAATAGTAGGGGTTCATCATCACAGAAATAGCTGTGTGTATCTAATATTTGCAGAAGTTCACAATCTCACTTATAAATAACGGAAAATGCCGTCTCTGGCTAGTTATGTAATGTTCAATTAGACTCCGACACAATGACATATTCCGTCCCACAATTAACCTAGGTGCAAGTGGTATTTGATTTTCAAAGACATGAAAATATTTCTCGTTATTATTAACAAATTATTCTCTTCATCAGAGACTTCCGCAATCATCAGTCTTTCTGTTATTCACAGGGTAAACACAGTACACGGGCAATCAAATGAAATAATCAAAATGCTGAGACGACATAAATCTGCAGGCGATAAGGCACATTGTTCTGTGTTGTCATAGCAATGTTGCTGATAGTCACTGTGATGTGATTTAAACACAGGTTTTCCGATGTGTCGAACTGACAACGGCGAGCTAGCCACTAAATTCATGGATATGGTTTGGTGGGGTACAGTCAGCATGGTCCCTCTCAAGCTTCAACCATGCATGAGGTGAATAATTGTAAACAGAAGGGTTGATAAAGTGTTAACAAAATTGTGACTGGCTACCCCGAACTTTTGTGTAGAGCAGTATATTCTAACGAGGTGTGTGTGTAAGCTTTTGCATTAGCTACGCTGACGTTGTGTCCAGAAGCTAATAATAAAAACAAGCAAAATTTAAATCGAGCTGAATTTCAGGACATATGGTAGTGATAAGTGTTAAGATTAGCACAATTCAAAACCGTGAGTAGAGATACATCCTAAAATCCACTCCATTTAAATTGGTTCAAATTTCAAAACGTATGCTGGTAAAAAAAATTAAAACAAATGAAATTTCATTGATTTGAAATATCAAAAAGAATAGACTCATAAATTCTAAAAAAGTAGCCCAATTTAAGTTATAAAACATGGCTTAAACCCATGATCATTCGTTGATTCCTTTCTGTCATATGTCTATAAAATCACCGCCAGGAATATATTTAGTCCGGGTTGAAATTTGGTCAAATTTTTTTCCTTTCACATTTTTATTCTCCATTCTTCCACCTTTTCTCTCACTTAAAGATGAAAACCAAATTAAAATTTTAAATACCTTCAATTTGACTAAAACTATAGTATGGTAAACAAGGCAGTTGTGCTTTCTTAGTTCCCCCAGATTAGAGTGGAATAGCTCACGAAAGGACCTGCTGTGAGTACACATTCGTCTGGTATGCCTCCCCCTATATACTATGCATGGCTGCTTGGGCAGACTACTCAAGTAGACCTATTAAATAAAACAATAGCCTTAATCACCCCACCAGGATGCCATTGGAGGGAGGGATTTATAAACACATTCTGGCAGGTTTTGTACACAAATGTCAAGATACAACAATTTACCCTTTCAGGGTGCATGATAAGTTTTAAAATTTAGCATAAATAGGTTGCTATGTTCACATTTTTACTGGAGGCAGGCAATTCTTAATTAAAATTAATTGGTTAACAAATTAATGAAAAATTTTGTCACACATAATGCTCCTTGAGACATTTTGTTTTTTTTTTTCGCCCTTTCTATTTTTCAGACGTTTCTGTGCAGAAATACTTTTATTTTCTCGCTTATTTTTCAACATCTTTTCTAGTTTAAAAGATATAAGTATAAGAACAAAAAAGTTTTAAAATATTTTAACATTTTTGAAATGTTTTAACTTTAAATGATCCCTCAGAGCAATCTAAGATGAATATTAAAAATTCGGTTCGGTTTTTAGTTTAAATAGTACATTATCCACTTGGGCAAAAAAATGAAAATTTCGTGAACTGGCAAAAAAGGCATTTTGAAAAACAGCCCTGATTTTTTTCAAACTTTCTCTTTATTTTGATAAATATTAAAGTTGGATAAATTTTAAAACCGTTTTGGAGATAAACACTTGTGTAGCTTTCAGAATGTATGTATATGTGGCCACATTTCCTCACTTACAGGACTGTCATCCTTCGATTCGAGAATTCCAAATAACTGTGTATTCTATATTAACGTGAGCTGACTTGCCTTTGGAAGCCGGAATGTCCCATCCGAGTTTGGATGCTATCATCAGTAAGAAACTATATATTTTGTAATTATCTGTATTGTATTGTATGGTATTGTCTGTTGCGTTCAAATACATGTGTTGAACTAACTCGAGCGTTTTCGTGTTTCTTTGTTTGATCTTGTGTAAGGTCTATCGCTGTCTGAGAGTTGAACAAGCCATTTATTTGTCATTAAGTATCCTTAAAAGAAGCCCTGACCTAAATGTCTGAATTCTCAGACATTCATTCACCACACGATCTGGTTTGTCACCACCTTGGCAGACCTAGACAGATGTCTCACAGGCAAAGGCGACAAAGCCGATATAACACCGATGAATACTTACAACACGTCTGCTAAAGGACGACATGTCACTGTCATTTCTTCCTGGACATATGTAAACGTAATTCCATTTTATAAAGTAGTACACGTCAGTGAACCAAAAACCCTATATTGTCTTTACAACCAATTAACTAATAATTTCCATGCTTTATATAAATTACCCCGAGAGTTTTTCCAGATGTTTAATAACAATGTCAAGTGTAATCAAAACATCTGCCATAAAAATATTTCGTGAAACAATTAATTAGCCATCAACGAAATTTGTGATTATATATCATGGCCTGAACGTGATAAATTTTCTGGCAGTAGGGTTTATCTTGATGCTGTCACAGTGTCGTCTGTTTACAGCAAATGTAATTTAATTCGTGTTTCCAACACCTAGATAAATTTCATGCTAGCTCCTTGGACAGGCCCTGTTGGCTAAAATCAATGCAACTTCCGTACTGTATTTTTTTAACATTACAACCATCTGCTAGGCCCAGCCTCCATTCTGTGAACACAAAAGGTTCGCCACATAGAAGACGTCTATTTGATTCAACTCTCTTTTCATTTACCACATTGGTCCACAGGGGATAGAATGCATCACAAATAAAAACACATGAACGCGTTCCAGCCAGCTGCCAGGGTCATGAATGTGGTCTTACCTGTTGTAATGTGCAGTCGGAGTAACAAATGAATACAAGAATTGTCGAACATACAGGATAAAGACAGGGAATAAAAAGGGCAGGAAACCAGTTTGTGCTGGAGAGAACCAAACCCCCTTGGCCAGAGCCTGAGGGTGAACTTGTGTCAAATGGCTTGAATTTGAATATACGCCTCTTTGATACTCTAAGTTATATCTTTAGGTGACTTGTACCAAATCATACACTCTTGGGTCTGTCGTAGATCTATTGCATTCACGGGGATTTTTAGTGTCACCAACACGATCACAAGAAACAGGAGTTTGCCATTTGTTATCTGATGGGTTATTGATGACTGTGTTCAACCTAACTTTTTAGCAGCTTAAATTTTTGACGACAAGACTATTTAAATATCCTTAACCTACGATGTAAAGTATAAGCAATCATAAAAACAGCATACAAACGAAAAAAAGACGTGTTTTCTGATCTGCCCAGTCATCGCACTGAGTGAGTGAGACAGCATTGAGCGTGTGTAGCGATTATGACGTCAATGTATCAGAGCTGACGAAGGGAGTTTTCTATGCTTATATACATTTGTCCAATAACCTGAACAGCGATGACTGACTGTTCACAGAGAAATACGAGAGGATAAAGAAAATTCCTTTGGAGCCGAAACATTTCTGAGTTGACCTGCCCACAAAACGTCTTCCAGACGCAAAACTGAATTTTACATGCACATGTGTTTCTTGGAGTTTTCTTGCTGTACAGCTTCATCCACATTTTGCAGCCGTATGTGTTGTAACTATGTTGGTAAGGGGAGAATGGGACGAGATCAAGTGGTCTTCTAAACAGATATGCTGGCAAGACAAGTTCAATTGATTGAAATCACCTCCTGAATCATAGAAAACTCAGTTTTCGGTAACTGAGCTATGCATATTTTTAGGAATTGGCTGCAATGGCGTGAACATCAGACACAAATGCCACTAGATCCATATATTTCAATATTCTATCAGACAGAAAGACGCGCACTTAGTATTTTTTGCGCATCAATCCCATTTGATTCACAGAAATGTTTTAACGTTCCATCTGGACATCTAAAAGTCTACCCTGTTTCTGTAAACGGTTCTCTAAAATAAAAAGAAAAACCATCATGATGCTGAACAACAGCGACAGGAAAACACCTGTAACGTATCACTAAAACCAATGTTACACAATTCCACTACATACATTAAAACTGCGGGAAAGTCGTCAAAAAATATTTACAATTCTTACGGAAAATGGTCTTCGTAAGCTGAAGAACAGAAATTTTCACGGTAATAAGTTAAACTCCGGCTGCTGACCAAGGACATTGGAAAGCGAAACTAGTTTTGAATATGTAAATGTCATCCTATTGACCCGTTATTGTAACAGCTGGCCAAGTGATCAATTCAGTCGCAAGAAACTTCTTTAATTATTTATGTTTTTCACAATACACAGACGTTCAGGTTTATGGAGAAAACCAGTAAATTAACCCAGGTAACCATATCTTGTCCGGTTCCTGTCATATCTACTTAAGTAAATCACCATGTACATTCAATGAATTTCTTGTTAAATCCATCAGCCGTTTTCGGGAATGACCGAAGCACCCCAAAAACGGTGGGTAGATGAGGTTCAAGTGAAACTCCGTGTGCAAAGGACCCAAGCGGCTCAGACATGGACAGGGATCGCTCTCTATTCACTTCCGGCTCGGGGTGAGTTTCGCACCTGGACAGCAGGTATTCCCATTGCTAAATGCCAGGTCCTGGGTTATGGCGTTCTACAAATCAAGCTCCTGATGTACTGATAAATTAAGTTAACCTTTGTTTTCACGGAATCACTAGTCTCGTGAAATATTTGCGCTGTTGTCGTTGCACCGCGTACATATATCTAATCTAAGCTTGTTTGTGAATTGTGAAACACACTGGATTCAGACACAGCTATTTAAACACAGTTGTAAAATAAATGTACCAATTCGAAACATGATGGGAGCTGCACATTTTGTTTCAATTCTCCATTCTATTAAATTTGTGGCCGTTTAGAAGTATCAACGCTTGCCCACTCATATATTATACACCAGTGTGAAGGCAAATTATCGAGTAACACAGCCATGTAATGGTATGCGAAAAGGATCTTTGACTTTGGGGATCTAGGCGATAGTAGGGTTGGAGTACCCCAACCACAAAGCGGTCGCCGGCCCGATTCTGTGGGCCTTTTCAGTCTGACGTCTGTATGCAATACCTGTTATTAAATTATATACGCATACAGACACAGATCTTGTCGGACTAAGATAGCAGACTCACTGTAACAGTACATTTCCAAAGGTTTAGATTTGCATTTACTTGGCAAGAAATTGAACATAGTTTACTTTGCTGCCGCCTTCCCCACTTAAAAAATATCCGACAACCAAGTCATGGACGTCTCTCGGGACGGATCTCCGGAAGTGTATCCAGCTTGGCGCTATGGCCGGTTGAATGCTAGTAAAGAGTATTGATTCGACAGCTATTCCGCCTCTCATTATCTGTCTTACAGTCGATGATATCTGTTTCCTCAGCGAAAGGTTATATGCGTTTTTCTTGATAAGTGGTCAGGATATTTTGTTCAGACTATCGACGCAAAAAGATGACCAAGATGGTCGCCCTGACATGCCAAAAGGCCATATAGCAAGGAACACTTTCTTTCACTTGTGTATGGGTATTTCATTAAAATGTTGTTTCGACTGATTTCTCATTTAAAAAGTACAATTTACATATATTCATCAAGTCTCACACAAATAGTGGAAATAAAAGTTCTCATTTCATAGCGGTAATCTGCATTATTTTTTTATTTATATGTTTGATTGGTGTTTTACGCCGTACTCAAGAATATTTCACTTATACGACGGCGGCCAGCATTATGGTGAGAGGAAACCGGGCAGAGCCCGGGGGAAACCCACGACCATCCGCAAGACCTTCCCACGTACGGCCGAAGAGGAAGGCAGCATGAGCTGGTCTTGAACTCACAGTGACCGCATTAATGGAAGGCTTCGGGTCATTGTGCTGCGATAGCGCGCTAACCGGCTGAACCACGGAGGCCCCGTAATCTGCATTAAAAAGGGCAAACACTGTTTTCATTTACTTTTAAACAGGGTGATGGAGTTATATGAACTTCAAGCGTAAAACATACCCATCTACGCCCGATGTCCTTAAGCACGTGTCTGGAGTGTCAATGTTGTGGTAAAAAAAGTCTTCAAGTGCTGGAAATTGAGTTCATCTGGATTTTGCTACTTACCGATTTCCATATAGCGACGATAATCCGATTAGCTGGCCTGTGTCCTACTAAACCACATGCTTACCCTGCGAACCAGTCCTGATAACTTATATCAATAACACTTCCGATCTGTTTTCACGTTTAAAATCGAATTTTTGTTTAGTTCAAGGGAACCGAAAGTGTAAAAGAAATTATTTCACTGATCATTTGTGAAGCGCCATCCATAGCTCCTTGATCACGTGTAACTCATCAGGTGGAATATGTCGTTTTACAGCGCGGTCTAGTCTGATTTTTCATGCAGGTTTAAATTCATGTATATTAGCCTACCGTATGGTCCTGACTGCCACCAAATTGCGGCTGAATCTCGTTAATTACAAATGTATAGAAAGCGTACGAAATATAGCTTGATGAACCCAGACAAATGTGAGTGAATCTCTGCGTCAAAATTTTAACTCAAAAAACTGTACTCAGAACATTCCATACCTGTACAACATAGCGACAAATACCAGGATTAGTTTTTCATGTTACTCTTATTGTTTCTGTGGCGTAATATTTTTTACATTGCTGTTGTAACGTCCTTTTCGTAACATAATCCTGAGGTTTGAGAGTTTAATTATAACATTTTCCCGTGCCGAGCATGTCTTTTATCTTTTGATGCCAGAAATGTTTTAGACGGCCTTCTTTTTTGGGATGGTTGGGGGGGGGGGGCGTGTTTGCTTCTTGTTTGTTTGTTTCCATGGCCAGTTTTATTGCATCTGCTATTGTAACTTCATCCGCGATAAATATCCGGTTGGACAATGCCTGCTTGACTGCTTTACTGCTTTGTTCTGCTTTACATACCATCAGACTTGAGATTACCTGGGTCTTCCTGCTGAAAGATGTACTACAGTGCTTTTGCAACTCCCTCTACAGTTAAGTAATCGTAGGCTTGGGGCATGTCCTTGAGTGTAATATAACATATGGTCTGGCAGCATCTCGGGAATTACGGATCGTGCGTTTCCTAGTCCGCCTCTCGGGAATGTCAACTGTCCTCAGTTACATGACATTGTGGTTATTTATGTGTCTTGTTTGTTCCTCTATAAGCATGGTGATAAATGGCGACAAACTGATAAAGGGCATTAGACATTTAACAGAGAGACGGCATTCTCCTCAAGGGAGTTAATCACACTGCGGGTCCACAATGGATAATTCACTCTTTTCATCGCTTCTCCTGACAGCTATGCAACATGACCACAAGAGAATAAAGGAAATACCTGTGAGTGTGACATTAAGCAACAATCACATTAATTAATGCAGCATAGACCCAGATAAAATAAATTATTTTGAAACAGTCCAAACATTATAAAACACTATGCCTCATTGTATACTCACTGTGTCGAGAATTTTACACAGTTCCCATCGTGTGTTCACTTCCTGGCAGTGCACTGCGTAACACTTAAACCCAAGGTAAATTGCCTTAGTCCAAAGTCTGCTGAATTTGGCAAAGGTGAAAAAATAAAACAATGTTTTTCACAAAGTAATCAGATAACTAGTAGAAAAATGTAAAAGGAATTTGAATAGCTTCTAGTAATTAGTTATCCGTAATAAAGCGAAAAACACGCCACTGGAGTTACCGTAGGTCTGTATATTGCACCTGCTGCAAGGTGTTTACGGATTCTGTACGTGTTTCGGCTTACGAAACGATGTGACAGACCAGGATGATTCAATAATAGTCCTAATAATAACGTGAAACTAATTTGATCACGTCCCGTGAAGGTGCCCACATACACTATATTGCGTGCAACTGTGTTCTAAAACCAGATCATGGTCGGTGGTAAGTTTGTGTGCAGAAGGACATATATCATGAACAGAACAGGCAACTGTTTTCAGCACAGCAACTATACCGTATGATTAGACCAATAGCGAGTAGCATTTCTTACACAATTTTCTCCTCATAAAAAATTCAAAAGAAGTGGAGATGGATTTTTCTTTTTAAATATTAAAATAAGGACTCGCAGCTTTCGTTTCAATGAGGAAAAAATGGCAACAGAATTTTCCGGAACTGTGTTGAAAAAGCCATTGATGTACGAGGCTTCATTCGGCGTGCATGGCCACCTTAGCAAATATGCTGGGCAAATGAGATGGAGTAGGTTACATTAGGCCGAAAACTTAACAAAAACAGGACGACATTTTTATGATTCAACTCTTTCAGTCTGCCAGAGGCTTCCGCTACATGTTTAAACATTTCTGACGCAATTCCAAGCCCACATTCACAATATGTCATCAATACATTTTTCCTAACTTTCTCTGGTTTCCCTATGACAATATAACTCACACAACGCCAAAAGATACTAGAAAAGCGAATTACGCCGTCGATGGGTGTTCTTCTGAGCAACATACACAACGCAGCTGCTTCGACATCATTTGTCTTGATCGTAGACACTCTGTATTTCAGAGGACATACATAATTGATTGTCTTGAATGAAGATGCTCACGGGTATGTCAAGGTAGATACGGCTAATACACTGTTAGTCAGTAATAGTCCACATATATATATTAATTATCGGAACTAACATAACATTTTTGGGTATGCAGTTTGGATGCTGATTTTCATTTCATTGGCTGTATTAAGCGTAGATGTGCGTGTGTGTGTGTGCAGTTTTACGATATTAACAAGATCTTTTCCTATTCTAATCGTGTGGTGGTACTAACACGCTTAGCAAGGGCTAGGTATGGTAATTGCGTGCAGGCAATGTATTGTTATGCTATTTTACGGTTTTAGTACCGGTTAGTTGAAGGCTTGTAAGTGTCCTGGAATGGGCTTATCACCCTCCTCCAAACCACGCAGGCGAATGGCCGCACTGTAAACTCCGTTTTCTTGTATTTTGCTTTAAGGTCATTCTTGGTGTGCAGTAGAGTAAATATCTTTAAATTCTAGAAAAGCGATTAACAGTGCTCATTAATGAGAGCAAAACGAAAGTCTGTACGGTTTTTACGGAGGTTGAAGTGCGGTCATTCTGACCGGAAAGGCGTGGCTGCTTTGCTCCGGCCTCAAGTTCCAGGGTTGTTGGTTTTTATATCCCTGAGCTGCGCCCAGTGTCTCTGATGGTTTACCCTGTAAATAGAATGATGTTTTCCTCAGATTTTCTATTCGAATGAAATGAGCAGTTACAGTGCAGTAGTTTCTTGTACACATCGCGGCTGACCTCGTAACCTGGCATTACTGCAATAAAACCTGTGTTTTGAGATGATAAATGCTTTCTGTTCCTTTTGATCGTAGCGAATTTGGACAGTGTTGCAAACCCAATCATTAAAATACTGTATTGTATTATATTTTTTTGTTGTTTTTTTTTTACGCGAACCGAGTCATCAGTGTCTGACCTACATTTTCCCATCTGTATACGTTATACCCTGCACTGGATTTTAGTCGCGCGCTCTAGAGGCTTCTGTGTTTTTTGAGTTTCGTGTCAATTCACATAGAATGTACATTCTCGAAAGATGTACCGATGTTGTAAACATGTTTACGATCAAACTGTTCAGAATTTTTTTCATTACGTTAGTTTATAAATATGAGCGACGAAACGTAAAGCTCGCAGTCATTTACTCATGTGAATTTGAGAGCAGTCATATTTACTCTCCTTCACTTTGAAGGATTTTGCTCGGATTGAAGATCGGCTGTCATGACACTCGTTGTTTTGTACTCCATTCTTTTCCGCACGTTGCACTTTGTGAGCTTGTGTTTTGCCACTTGCTATTTTGTTTAGGGACGTTATTTTGGAGCTTGTATCGCTCATTGTCTCTTTGTGAGATTATGTCCATTTCATCCCAGTCTACTCTGAAACCCTGTGTACCCTGAAAGTGACTTTGTGTACACACTTTACGCTACTGTTAACGCGTTCGCTCTGAGTAAGTGACTGTTTGTCACCTACAGGACTGTCATCCTTCGATTCCAGAATTCCCAAGAAGTGTGGATTGTGTATTAATGTGGGCTGACTAGCCACTGAACACGTGAATTTTCCATCAGGATTTGGAAGCCAGGATTTGATATTATTCAAGCGTCTTCGTTTTTCTTTGTTTGACCTTGTGTAAGGCCTATCGCTGTCTGAGAGTTGAACAAGCCATTTGTTTATCATTTGGACTTTCCGATAGTGGTACTCTTACACTGTTAAGGACTGATGTTGTACAAGGCCAAGAAGGTATGAACAGGATTACATACATTTCATCCCAGTTTACCCTAAAAGTGACATTGCTTACATTTCCGAGGACTGAAATAAACATTGCCAGCTTGCCATCACGGACGCTATTGTCAACCTTTCCGCCCTGGAAAGTTGCACCTTGCCGGGGAGTTAGATATATACCCCAGTCGGTGTACCGTACCTACTGCTGTTTGTCACTTACATTAGTGTCATCCTTCGAGCTGAGAATTCTCAAGGATTCCATGTTTACGTGGACAGACTCGCCTTTGGAAGCCAGAATTTTCCATCAGGATTTGAACGTTATCATCAGTAAGGAACTGTATATTTTGTAATTATCTGTATTGTTTTTGTATATTATTGTCAGTTGTACTCTTTGTCTATTTTGTTCAAATATATGTATTAAATTTATTCAAGCGTCTTTCAACTGTTGCAACTGTTCATAAAAGGATCCCGTTGATGTAATAAGCATAGATGCGTACCCCGCCGAAGCCCCGGCCAAAGGGCAAAATATTTCATATGGCGCTTTGTATATATATTTTCGTCCGCATAATGTCTGACTACACAGGTTCACTGTCGTAATTATAGAAACATTGTTCTTTTCTTCTTCTCACCCAAACGCGTTATTTTTTGATTAATGTGTACTGATATCACTAAAATGGCTGCCAGCACACTTCTGCAAAACTGCACGGCTCTGTATCTTCGCTATGTAGCCCCTCAAACTATTAATCTACCCGTGTTGTATGGTCTTAAAAGGATCCTAACTGCGAAGTTGTAAACGTGTCCATACCCTGATAGTGATCACATGGTGTAATGAATGTTTTTGTATAAAGATAAAGGTTTCTGTAGGAGGTGGTTTTTAACTGGACGTTAACCTTGAAACCTGTGCTGTATTTCTGTTTTCAGATATAACCCAATAATATTTGAGCAAAATTTCGGTTCGATAGACCCTTGAAATACTTGCGACTGGAGAAGACCGGAATTTTGTTTTATTCCCTGGAGCTGAGCTCTGAAAATGCTCATTTTTATTCTTGCACTCACTGATTAGAACTAAACGTGTTAACCATGATGTCCTGAACATATTAATCTTGAATACTGTAAAGGCAGGTCCCTCTAATCGTATATAAATGAACAAGGCTAATCGGATTTTTCCTTGGATAATTTTTCTGACAACACACTAAATCAAATAATAACTTTTTTTGAAAGACCTTAGCTTTGGATAGAGCAATGAAGCCCGGCGTGGATGTAGCAGCCCAGTCACGTAAATCTGAATGACACTTGAACGAATTTTGCATGGTGTCCATGCTGGCCGACGCAAGGTATGTTTGTGTTAATTGTGGCGTAATGTTTTGTATAAACAAGTCGTCAAAAGCAACTTTGAACAAGATTGAACAAAAACATGATCAAGAAAATAGTCACTTTGCACCTAAACATGGAAGCAGGTATTTGCTAAGCTTTGGAAATGAATTTATGTAAAAACAAGCTCTTCGTTTTTGAAAATATTGTAAAACCGATCCGTATTCGTATGTGCTTGTCACATATTGGTTTTTGGCTATTCACAGACAACACGGTGATGTAAAATAAAAGAATTACTTCATAACTGAATGAAAATCTTTCTCTGCCGCACTTTTGAAAAGTTCCATGTCAGTAAATCTAACGGTCTTCAGAGCGGCTGGCGTGGGACTGAAGCTATATATTTAGGCACTGCTAAACGAATTCAGAGCTGTTGACTTGTTTTATTGCATGTCTCTCAATGTTGTCCACAGCTATGCCAGGTGGTGTTGGTAGATTATCGTAAATAGTAGTAACAGACATTGTTTCAATGACAGAATCATACTAAGTCAAAGAACTGTAACAGTAACTGACATGGTTTCAATGACAGAATCGCATTAAGAAAAAGCACTGTGAAATTTAACGTTTAGCATAAACCAACTGGCCTAGTACTTGTCAGTCAGATGGCGATATAGTGTGATTCCCTTACTCTAGGTTCAATTGCTCATGTCTATACTGATTTCTTGCCCTCATTATCACAGAGGCCAGTATGCAGCACATATTTCCACGTATACTAACCTCTTAACAGAATATAATGTTTGCCCATGTTTGCTCTGTCGTCGACAGAGACGATATCCAGTTTTAAACAAAACGACAATCGCAACAAAAGTTTATAAACAGTTTGACCAAGAACAGAAGTCTCGGCGAGAGGAACAGAAAACGCATTGTGGGAGAAGGATAAATTATTTTTAATTCTGATATTAAAGTACATGCAAGTCTAATGACAGCCCTCGAAGGCGTTTAAGAAAGTGTACTTAGCATTATGTATCATGGCTACATTACACCTATTAGTAATAGGATTTCTGGCAACTAGCACGGTTGTCCTTTCTTGACTTCTCCCTGAAGTCTCTAGGCACCTTTATTGAGAGGCTTAAGCAAAGGACATTAGTTTGATGTCCTTAAAAATGTTATAGTAGCCTACATTTTACCTTTAACAGAGAAGGTAATCGTCTGTGCATGTATCCAATTGCTTGCCGGTGAGTCGGCGCGCCACGATGTAATCGGCTGTGAGAGACAGACATCAGTAATGGTGGTGTCCGGTAAGATCAGTTTTTCAGCCAGTGACAAATGTCAACATTCTCTGGCGGTGATCCGTTAGGCGAACAGAAGGACCATATATTTCTGTTATTATTTTTCAAGGTGTCTGTCTGTAGGAATAGTGCTGGGCGACATTGCTCGTTGTTGCTCCCCGGGTGAGAATGGCAAAATGAAAAGGTACATCGAGAAGGCATTGATTTCAAATAATTGTAGTGCAGACTGGACAAATCTTGTTTTAGTTCGTAAATATGAGATAGCTCATTTCAACAGCTCAAGTTTATTATTTACTACACAGCATTGGTGCCAGGCACATTGTTATGAATATATTCAATGGTTTACGACATATAACTGGATAATTTTCAATTTTTTTTTACAGGAGGAAGTCTATTTTAAAAGATAACGGATGTGACATTTATGTCAATCCTTACATGCCTATGTCATCACTCAGAAAGAAACCCAATCCAATTATAGCTGAAATCTGGAAAATAAGGCATACGTTAAAACGAGATTAGAGGCCTTGAAAAGAATCATTCCATTGGGTTTTTCGGGATCGGCGGAAAGTGCCCAAGTGGTAAAAGGCGCTCGCCTGTCAGTCACTAAGACACACGAGGTGCGGGTTTTAGGCCTTCAGTTGCCGCTCACCCTGTTCGTGGAGTTTTACAGACAATAAGCGGTCGACAAGGCTCGTGTGGCGCAGTCGTTTGTTAAAGAGGGTTTTCATCAACACGATGCCCATTTATAAGCTCTAAACGTCAAAAAGTGCCAGTAATTTGTCACGAGTGGGTAGTTTACCCCTGAGCGCTCCGCTCGCCTCACCCATAATACTGAAAGTCATCGTATAGGTGAAAAACAACAAGCCAATAAATAAAAGAATCACTTAATAAAGTTTGACACATGACATTTTCAGAGTCGCCATGCCAGACATGATAATAAAAAGAAATCCTAAATGAAACCTTGCCATTTAACAGAGCAAGCTGAGCCCAAGGTAGACTGCTGATAGTGCTAAACGGATCTAGCCTGATATATGTTTGATGAATTAATGGGTTTGTGTTTTGATATTTGACATCAGGCACAATGACATTTTATTCTGCTATGATCCTTCTGCCAGATGGAAAAGTCAACGAGATTCTAGGCAATGACGAGAAATATCTAGAGTTTTATGGATAGTTAGGACCTTTGGCATTCCAACAGATGATGCCATCATTCATACCACAGGATAGATCAATTTACAAATAGCTAATCACATCTATGTCGTCAACTTTAGGTAAATTCAGCCCTTGCAAAATTCACAGAAGGCACCACGTGCTAAAGATATTTCAAGACAAAGTATTAGTAGTAGTTTTGGCAGTATAAATCCACAGATAACATGTAAAGCTAAACATCACTGAAGGAGGTCAGGTAAGGCGGGGTTTTGGGCTATTGCCGATGCATCCACTAGGTCCAACAATAATATTATCGGACGTGTTTGCTTTAAAATTGTATACGTAAAATTGTTTGTAATAAAGCATCAATTTTATTTTATAAATGCAATCGTTAACTGATTCAGAAAATGCCCCGGTGATAATGTGACTTATATCCCAATATTTCTAACCTGTGCGACAGAAATTTTCGGGAAGGGGGACACGACCTTCGTTATGGTAAAAACAGAAACATTGTCCTTTAATTTGGTGCAATTTTTCAGTTGTTTGAAGTATCCATTCACATTTGGGCTTTCCATCAGGGTTGAGTAATTATTTCAAACAATGTCATAATTAGTTACTAATAATTTCAAATTGTTTCAGTGCAAATGTTAGACACCTGAGCTCATAAAAGGAGTTCTGTCTCAGCTTTAAGGGTTAGAACATTCACATAATACCCGTGTCAGGTTCCACTTTGCCTTAAAGACACCAGATTTAACAATAAAAATGTCCCTGTTCCGTTGAGATACACGGTCAGCATACAGACAAAGTCGCGGTTAGGATAAAAGTGGGCGGAAATACTCAACGATATATTACGATCACCTTTCCTAGCACGTACTTAATACATCCATCAAAACCGTTAACCTTCAAGTAAAGAAGCACATTTCCTTACTGAAGAAGTCTCGTTAAGTTGCTGTTGGATACATAGTATCCGCAATCTTGCTTTCAGCGATAGAACCTGTATGAACCCAACTATGTGTCTAACCTTACAAACGGATTGAGCACTGTCAAGTAACAAGTTTACTACACGTCTTGGGAGTCGTATTATTTTCAGGTTCAAGAAAGAATTCGTCCTGGGATTGAACTTTTGTCGTCAAAAAGTCTCTTACCTCATGTTTAGGTCAGCCTAACATTATCCGCTTAGGCACAGCTACGTTACTTACTAGCAGAATACTTTTGTCCAATTTTTTGTCCCATTTGTCTCCCTTACAAGATTTGCCGAAACTTATTTCAGTGAAATACCTTTTCTGACGCAGTACAGAGTGGTGCCAAGCCGAGATGTTCTATCGTAATACAAAAATACTTCATCTGCCCTCAAATCACCATCACAAATACTGCAATTGACAATACAATACGCAGCTTGTGACTCAAATACTTCAGGTGGGAAATATTCCCCTATTTTGTGGAGCTATACACTACAATTTAGGCATTCCTATGAAAGGAGAGAATATCACTATACAACTGATGTAGGCGTGTCAAGTACCCTTACTTCATTGGTAACTTGTGACCAGGAACCAATTAACAACCTTTCGCTGCTGTTTTATCTTACCCCCTTTGTTTTCTCTTCTAGTGTCGGAGACTGAAGTTGTGAGGGGGAATACGTCATTTCCTCTGTTGTAAGATGATCTGTTATATCTCTACAGCCTTGGGTGTTTGTCGGATTCAAAAGCCACTTGTAGTGTGTTCCGTTTGGATTATGAACGATTAACCCTTCTCATGTTATGAGGAACTTATCACGCTGAGTTAAGATTTCCATGGAGAAATAGCTAGAGGTCCAAAACATAATGGATATGTGTGACGTCAACATTTGCTGATATTTATCCCCGTTGTTAAATAACTTAAAATAAATTTTCAAAAAGAATGTTGCTTACAACATCCCGCAATGGAAAAGTTTACCCTCTTACAGAAAATTGGGTCCAAGCTGTGTAATTTGTTGTTCATGCTATCGGTTAGTCAATAAAGCATTAATAATGCATTGCAAGAGAACAATGGCTAGGTCAGCATAGACCCCAGTCGACACACTCTTAGTTAAAGTGACTAATGCTTATCATGTTTATGTTACCGACTGGAGTTGAGGAACGGATGGAAGGCTTAAAACAGAATTGTTGTGGTCCGAGTTCCACAATGGTCCACAAAAGCAACATTCTGACTTTTATCTGCATTTCCTTTATCTAAAAGAATTTACAGTCTACAGGAGTTGAGCAGATTTAGATTCTAATGATAGGAACCATCCACCGTCACTGAGTCAATAACTTACGAAAATTCCAAGATACAGCAGGCTACTTTTCACCTCGATACGTACCGGTCACCAATTTCTATACATCCTATAATCTAATTGATTTTTAGGATAAAAACACTTTAGGCCTCGTCAGTAGCAATGGCTATCCAATGGAAGATAGCGCCACCCGGGCAGTCTGAACAAATAATGTTCTGTTTAAGAGTAAGGGGAGCATATCCAGCAAATTAGCTGTTTTGCCACGGGGAATTTCTTGACGTTTTCTGTCAATATTTAACCCAAACAGAACAGATTAAATGAATATTCCTGTTTACACGCCTTTGGCAATCGGCTTGCTCACCTCAGCCATTTCAGTCATCAGCACGACCGCGAAGGGCTTAACAGAACACATTGCTCTTTAAGGTGGTATGTTCTCTGTAATACCTATTTCTAATTCTGATGCCCGTCTGAATCAATATTATTTAACTTTGGACAAATCGACTGATCAATTTCGCAAAACACGTCACTGTCGAAATTTGAACGAATATAAAACATGTAACAGAGAACAGATCTTTCACCCATCACCTCATACTTTCGTTGGACAAAAACAAGCATGTCCAAAGTCGATGTGACCTCACACCAATCGGCTTACAGTGCAGACAGATGTTATCAGCCAGGATCACTTTCTACTGCAATGATCTGGAGGTCATATGTTAGCAGACCTGTCTGACTGCTCGGCTCTGTCGTCTGTGCTTTGTCAAGGTCTAAGTTAGTGGCTCTAATTGATTTTGGCTGTCTGACGAGAGAGCAAATTAATGCCTACAAAACTTAGATAATACATACTCTTGGGAGCTGCTCGTGGTAGAGTAAGGGTAGAGAGGCGCGACTGTGATGTACAACCCAAAGGTTTTCAATGTCTGTAGAATCCATGAGTTGATAAACAACCTACATATTTGAAAATGGAAGTGAACAAACTAATCTAAATGTTGGAAATTTTGGTGCCGTCATGGAAAGGTAATGACGCCATAAAAAGAAATGAGACGGTTTTTTACTGCTAAGCTTGCACGGATCAGCCGAAGGCTGTATCATGTGTGGTCTTGTGAAGTTCGCTACTAGTACATGGGCAAGGTCGCCTGAAACTGGCTCAGACTGTCTGATTTATTCCATGCACGCATACAACCGAGCGCCATCAAATATTTGATTTATGCTATTTATCTCTAACCCATTTAATTTCTTTCTTGTGTGTATCGCTCTTCGCTTTTTCTGTCTCAGCTTAAGTACTACACATACATAAAACTGACTAAGTACTACACTGACATGAAGAAAAACAATTCTGTAATATGTAAGCAGAAGAAAAGAAAAAAACAGTAAAATACAACTGCAAAATATTGAACGTTTTTTTTTAACTTGAACAAAGAGCAATAACTCTGCTAGAAATGTCGGAAAAGAAAAGTTTAATCTACGTCTAATCTACTCGCATCATCATAGCCCCCCTGCCGCCATGTGTTTTGTAAGTGGCCGACTGATGAACATTCTGAATAGCCAGGAAACTCCATTGGAACAATAAACAACAACACCCGCTAACAATTTCAAATTGTTATGACAGTTGGAATTAGAAAAAAAAAAACGTGAAGATATAAATACCAAAAAGATCATCTGAATCCGCACAACATTCTTCTTTATGCAATGTAGCTAATTTTTGAAATGAAATATGAACACAATATTAAGTTTGGAAGCTCCATAAAAGAAGAGGAATGGTGTTAGTGACTGTTTGAACTACAGAAATGATTCTTATTTGCAACACTGAAATAACCATGTAACTTGTGGTAACACCATTCATGGTTTGAACTTTAAGATTATTGCACCGGAACAAATTTAGAGATTATAACTAAGCAATTCGTTCTAGACAAAATACTGTATGTAGTAGCTGATATGGGTCGTACATGTATATATTTTTTGCTCAGCGTTTCCCACGTGAGTGGATTTTAATGGTGTGGATGCAAAGTCGGATGTTTTCTAGGGTTTAGGCATATCAATAACCCCAGTCAATGCATTTTTCAGAAAAGCATTAGAAATTCTTGTCTGTATACTTATCGTGGATCAAATCTATGTCATCAGACCTCCAGTAGACAAAAATAAACTCGAACTTGTCAGCCCCTTCTCATATAAAGTTCATTTTTTGTAATGTTGGTATGGAGCCTGGGATCAATAAAGTCAACAACAGTAAAGTGATATTGGATATTTCAGGACTTTCTAATAAATCAGTCGCCCTTTGACTCCTCCACAGCCCATCATTTCTGTCGCAGTGGCCAAGCCGATGAGTTGAAAGTGAACTGAAGTGGGAAGAAGAGAACTAGATTCGACTTATCTAGAAGTGCACCAGAGTGATGTGAGCTACAGTATTTCCACTCAGAGGTGATGCTGTCTATTACACATTTGCCGACAGCATTTGTTTGCTCTAGAGTAGTCATTAAGAGGACAACGTGGAGAGGCCGTGACGTCTAATGGAATCATACTGATGAGCCCGGTTACAATTTTCGCTGGCCATATCATCTAACGGGTTCATCCGACTTACAACGGCTGGAAGGTTTGCTAGGCGCAACGTCTTATGGGTTCACCCCAAGTACTATGGGAAGAGAGTTCGTCTAATTGGTAAAATTCACAAATACAACGGGAAGTCTGTCTCCTGATCGTGCTCATCCGAGGTACAAGGGCAAAGGGTTCACTAGGCGTGAACCTTAATGGGCTCATCCTAAGTACAGTGAACAGAAGGTTCGCTAGGTGTGACACTTAATGGGCTCATCCGAAGCACAGACTGCAGAGGATTAGCTAGGCGTGATTCCTAATGGGAAGGAGGATTTGCTTGGTGTGACTTTTAATGGGCTCATCCGAAGTACATCGGGCAGAGGGTTTGCTAGGTGTGACTCTTAAAGGGCACATCCTAGGTACAGTGGTCAAACGGTTTGTTTGGCGTGACTCTTAAAGGGCTCATCCTGGGTACAGCGGGCACAGTCTTCGCTGTGCCAGAGGAGAGGGTTTGCAGGCCGTGACGTCTGTTGGGTTAAGGGCAGAGGGCAGTGTTCACCAGCCGGAAGGTCTAATGGGTTCATCTGGAGAACAACCAGGAGAGGCTTTGCTGTTCTTGAAGCTTCACTGATCGTCGTGTTATGTGGTACAGATTTAAGCAAATACATTAGTCCAGGTTTCATATATACATGTAGCATCTTTTTCGCCATGGGTATGGTCATCCTAAACCAAAAAGGATTTGATCTCCAGAGAAGCTATTGATGTTTTACACATGACGACACGTCGTTTAACTCTACAAGCCTCGCTTACGTTCCTTGCTACTGTGTTATTGTGCCTGATTATGCACAATCCTGAGCAGATTTATCGCCGCTTAGAAAACATCGGAACGTTTCACAAACTCCATTAGATTGTGATCGAAGTTCTCCTTATGACACCACGAACATGTACAGCTTCCAATCATCTCGTTCTTGAGGAGCATAAAAAGACCACACACCGGATGCACTGAACCCACTCCGCTTTGAACAATGACGACAGTCGTGATTTACACTTGATTTATCAGCAGAAACGATTGCTGCCGAAATCCAATTAAGCTGTATGCTCAAGTAATTGATCACTATTCATTGGAACATTGTCTTAGAGATCACATACTGACCGCACTCGTATGCAGATTAAGGCGGCTGAGACTTAAGCTAACATACTATATACATAGACTCCAGAGGCCAATGGAGGAGGCCAACAAAGTGACTTTACAAGTTTTAATATACGATCTCAAGCAACAGTACTTTTACATCCGCCTGTGAAAATCTAGCGTGACATCATCAAAACTTTGGGATAACATATACGCATGTTACTGAATTTTAAACCTCTTTTAACGGTTTCATCAGCTTACAATAGCCTTAATCAATACCAAGCCTTAATATAGATTTGACTGGAACCAAGAGTCCCTGAATACAACTGGATATTCAACAAGGCCAGAAGAAAAGAATAGAGAATCTCATCAGGGCAGGCTGTACTGGAACAAACTGAGGCAATAACATGAAGGAACGTTAATATGCGACATTTACACGTTCATGGGAAATAGCATGTGTTTTTTATAACGTAGTTTATGCTGATTTAGCATGGTAGATTATTTCCTTTCACAATGTAGCACTTTATTATATTGCGTAAGAACTGTTCTAACAGTGTAGGCAGCCCTTCTCGGAAAGTATTGTACATGTGACCCTGAAGAAATCACGGTTCCAACAGACGTATAGGTTTGGCACGTCTGCCGATATCCGCGGGCGGCAAGAACAACAAACTAAATGCCAGCATGCATGAAGAAGAAAATTATTGTGCCAAACCCGACAGGCTCTGGTAAACAATACGGTTTTATCCTTCATCTAGTTCTACATTTATTAGGCAGGACAAGGAGTGAGCCCACAGAAAATTTCGTCTGCAATATTATTTTTTGACCTAATACTTTACGAAAGACAGTGTAATCCCAGGAGCCGAATGACCCTTTAGAACTGGATGTATTAACTGAGAATTGGATTGCCCGAGAGAAAAAAACACTGCCCAGCTACAAATGTGTTTCCAGGATATTGGCACACCGTGTGCAAAACACATCAAACAAATAATATACAAAGACTACATAGAAAGCAAAACGGGAGTGGGGACAACGGTGTGCGGCCTCTTGTCAATTTATAATAGCCAGAGTTTTGTTCTAAAACCAACGCCTCATTGGTTTAGGACTGGTACCCAAAAGGGAATAAGAGCCAGCTGTAATCTGTCGGGAGCTGCATATGACTTTGCGTTTTCCATTACGAAAAGTCAAAATACATGTCATTTGGTGGTAACTGAATATTTGGAATATTCAAAGTCCAATTACGTAAGCCTTTACCTGGAGTCCTTGCTAAATGAGCGGCTGAATTACTTCTGTCAACAGCCCACGAGCCTTTGAACAGACGGGTCGCAAGTTCGAACCCAACCGTTCCTGGTTCCAATGCCTCTTTACATGAGGACATTTGTCAAAAATCTGGTAAGGCGAGATAGTCTCTTACTCAGCTCTGCCCGGCTTTCTCCACTCAAAAACCTACTCCTCTCATACCGCTGAAGTATTCTTGAGTAAAACACCAATCAAATAAATCAATATTTGGAACTGTTGTGCCGTTCGTGTATCTTCTCTACCAACACTAATAATAATTCAGTGCTTTACATGGTACGGTGGTCAAAAGCTCAGACATCAAGACATAATCTTATCAAACTCCAATAGGTTCTGAGCTGGACTTTGTGCTTCTCATTCTTGGTCGATTACATCTAATCAGGAACAGCCTGTGCTCCCTCCGTGAGTTGCTCAGATAACCTTGCCTTAAACTGATCAATAAGGTATCCCTGTCAACCGCCCAAGGTTTTACATCCATAGATATCACAGTATCTCCCAGCTACGGAGCCATACTAAACCACGTTACACATTACGTACTAACGGCGCGTGAAATTCGACAAACAGAACCGATAGACGACCGGTCTTCTGCAATATACTGGTGAGCGAAGCAATCGGTCTTCACCAGAACACAGGAGAGATAACCACTCTCAAGCGATTGGAGACCAGAGAGCTTTATAAGTAATAGTCTCGCCGCTAATGCCGGGTGAAATCTTAGGCGCCAATATTGACGGCCTTATCAGCAAATGTCAAGTCTAGAGGTGAAAAATTGAACGGTGTAGCCTACCGGTGACCAAGAAAACCTGGATAGAATAAGTGTGCTGTACACGATGTGATGTGTAAGCTTCAGTAATCGGCCATCGGTTTGGCGTGTTTCTTACACAACTGCTTCGTGGTTAAATCCATATGAGGCTGAATACCATCACATATTCTTTGATGCCAGTAATTATTTTCCGACGAGCTAATTAGGCAACGCGACAAGAAAGCCTGTTATGCACGCAACAAGTCGACGGGAAATTACTTGAGTTGATTTGCTTTTATCCGTGGATTCACCGGAGGGCTTTTCCTGCGCCCGTGAAAGGAAGCTTGTATTCATGGTGTACTGACGGAAATATTCTTTAAAAGTCAGATGTAGGTATAATGTTACTGTTAACACCACAAGTCCCCCTGAACGTTTACTACTTCAACAATGCACCATACAATCTGAAATATATTCAAGGCCAATATTTAACGTCATACCCATACCGGGTTATCTTTTTTGTCTTCAAGAGGGTTTCAGAATGTTGGATGCCCGTCATCAGCTTTATCACCTTGTTCACAGAGAAAGAACACTCACAGATAACTACAATCTGAGGAAACTGAGGAGAGGTAACATTCGAGGGGGGTAGACTATAACGGGATCCGCTGTAACCATGTTCTCATCTCATTAACGCAGTTTTCAGAGCGACAGGGAAAATGATATTCCCTGTAAGGGTATATGAGTAATGTGTTCGATGTGCTTATCTCTACTTCGTAGCTATTTATTTTGTGAAGTCTATTGTCATGGCAACAGATATTTTGGCACTCTTAAATGAAGCTTTTGATATATCTATTGGGTTTAAATCTGCATTGACGTAAGTAAGTAGATTGTAGTATTTCAGTAAACATCTCAAAGTAGATCTGGAAATTTCTTCAGACAGATAACATGTGTGCTCAACTGTACGCTGTGCATAGCTGTTTGTTGTTTGTGGCCAGTTTTATGGTAGAAGGAAGCCGGCTAGTACCCCGTAGGCCCACGACCCTTAATTCGCTGTTTGCTGCTAGGCCGTATGTTATATTAAACTCAAGAACACGCTCCAAGCCTACGATTACTTTACCGTAGAGGGAGTTGCAAAAACATTGTAATACACTTTACAGCTGAAAGACCCAGGTAAGCTCCAGTCAGAACAGAGCAACAAAGCAGTCAAGCAGGCATTGTACAACAGCAGATGTAATAAATTTGACCAAGAAAACGGACAAACCACAAGCAAAAAGCACGGCACCCCAGAAAAGAAAGGCTGGATAAAACTTTTTTGGCATCAAAAAGACAAAGACATAAAACGCCGTAAAAGCAATCCAGGTATATGTCGCTATGCCGTAAACGTATGGAAAGTTCTGAGGGTAGACTTAAGAGATAAAATATGGACACAGAAATTCACCCACATTTGACTTGGTTCATCAAGATAGTTGATACACTTTCCATACATTTGTAATAAACGGTATTCAGCGGAAATTTGGCGGCAGGTCAGGACCAAATACGACAAGAGAATATATCAAGAGACATTAAGAGAATATCAATTTAAACTTGCCATGATTAAATCTAAGGATTACAAAAACACCACCTGGTAACTGTAATTCTATACGATATTACTTTGCCGTTGAAAAATATAGCACTCTGCCGAAGGAGTTCGAGGTAGAACAAATAAGCAGGGACATTCCGATATGTGGGACCTGGGACAGCAATCGTCAGCTGAGGGAGCTCAGCGATACTCAGAAGTACACCAATGTGTCTGAATTGTGCGAAAGACAGAATTAATCACCATTCCTCAAATAATATTAATGGCTTTTTGTAATACATTATATTTGAGAAACTCCATCTTTATCCCCTTCCTCACGGAATATTTAACTCTTTGCCAATCGTGATTCTTCGGTTGATTTTTAGAATAGAAATTTACCAGTTATCACCGGCTTGTAACAACAAGCAATCAGAGGCATCAAAAACAAGGCGATAAGAGCGGCTTGCCGATTAGCCATGTCAGTGAGCACAGAATTTGAGCCGCTGGGGTAGCGAATCGTAGCGAATGAGTTAAAGTGAAAGAAACAGTTATATGAGTTTTAATGGTAAGAGCACTGAAAAAATATCTTATACTAAGCTGCACGGATTTATGTAGATAGCATTTCGCTGTATTATATCAAGTGCTTATGTTTGGTGTTATACAAACCTGATTCATTGTATTGCTTGCCATTAAATTTACACTATTTCTTTTCTAGTTTTAATCTGCAGATAAATTCCTAGATCATGAAATTTCTGGACACCTGTGAGAGCTAAATAAAATTTTGTTAAATCTCGTTGACACCAACAGTGGTAGAAGAAGCCCACAATGAATTCAAACCAAAATTGATTCAGCTCCAAACGATTCTGAACGTCCAAAAATGTAAGTTGAGGTATATTCCAACTCTGTGCCAAGTTTCATGCTTCCATCATCAAAGGCACAATTTACTTACATATCTGTGGTTCCATCCTGCATGTTGGACAATTCTGTTACTGATTTGTTAGCCCGATAGTAAATTACAACAGGTATTAAAGACCACATTCTTGTCCCGTGCCACAGTGACCAGTTCAAGTGTTCCTATTTGTTATGCATTTTATACCCCTGTGGGCCAAAGTGGTAAATGGAAAGTGACTTGAATCTATAGCAGACGTTCTCTATCTGACGAGCCGTTTGTGCCCAAGGAATGGCAGCTGGACCTAGCAGTAGGTTGCAAACTTAAAAAATACAGAACGGAAGTTGTATTGATTTTTGGGTAATAGGGCCTGTCCAAGGAGCTAGCATGACAAGTAATTAGATATTGGTGGCACAAATTAAATTACATTTGCTATGAACAGAAGACAGCCTGGCACTATCAAGATAACCCTTCTGTCAGTAAATTTATCACCTCGAGGCTATGATATATAATAACCAATTTCGTTGAAGGCATGATACAAAACAAGGTTTTGTCCTATAGCGGCTAATTAATTGTTTCAAGAAATATTTTTATGGTAGATGTTTGATCATACTTCACATTGTTATCAAACAACGGCAAAAAGCTCTTGCAGAGGCAATTTATATATAGCATTGAGGTTATTAGTTAACTGGTTGTAAAGACAATCCAGGTTTTTGAGTTGAATGAGGTGTATTACTTTGTTACTTTCCCAAACGGTATTATATTTGCGTATCTTCGAGAAGAAATGACAGTGACATGTTGACCTTTAGCAGACGTGTTGTAGGTGTTCACCTGTGCTATATCAGCTTTGTCGCCTGTGCCTGTCAGACATCTGTAGGTGACAAACCAGAACGTCTGGTGAATGAATGTCTGAGATAGTCAAATAACTCGGTCAGGGCTTCGGCTGAACAGACAGAGGCGTCGTACTGAGAAATCTTGAACACATGTAACCCTATTAGTCTTTTCAAAATAACTGCTGTAAAGACTAAATATATTCTTGGCCATGATTTTATCGAAGCATGATATACCAGAATCAATGAATGGCCATGGGTTTACTTCAGGTTTTATACTTTAAACTGATCTATTTTTAAAGATTTATGACGCTACATGTTTCAATATAGTTAAATTTCTTTTACTTCAAAATCTTTGACTACTGCACTCTTTGAAGTTCTAATCTGTTTAAATAAAGTTAATTTTAGGTTATATATCTACGACAATTTTTAAAAATCTATTTGAACTGTGCTGATTTTAAAACTTACCACTACTATATATGTTCTGAAATTCAACTCGATATAACTTTTGATTGTTTCAGGAATTATCACTACTACATCTTCTGGACACAATGTCAGAGTAGCCAATATCAAAACCTTGCAAACCCGTTTTGAAAATATACTCCCCTACAAAAAAGTCCCTGAAGCCAATCTCATTTGTTTGTTTGTTTTTTTCACTTTATCATCCCCTTCTGTTTACAAGTATTCGCTACATGCATGGTTTGTTGTTCATTGTATGCATGATGGGTATCACTAATCTGAGAGGAATACCAATAAACAAACGGTGTATAGAACTGAAGACAGCGATAAGCCTGACACAAGATGAAATAAGGAAACACGAAGACACTCAGATGAAGTTCAATATATATAAATGAATAATACAATGCATTCAGCTCAACTTATCATCCAATAAACAAAACAAAACAATAACAAAAATATTGTTTATTATGGAGATGGCCAATCCGGTTGAAATACCAGACGTCTACAGGCAAGTCCACAAAAATTGGGAAATCCACATTTCTGAGAATTTCTGACGAGAACGATATCACTGGCCTCCAAGTAATGATCGGTGGTTGGTACGGCACGCCAGTTAAATTTCTCAATAGCAAACCGGCTGAACTAGTCGCACTTCCCAGAGCAGACTACCAGACAATAGCGTCCGTAATGCGGAGTGGGCGATGTACGTTTCGGTCCTCGGGTTTTACACAGTCACCTGAGGTCGAGGTCAATGTCAACTGCAAAAGTTGTAAGCTCTGAATTATTTATTTGATTTATTAGATTGGTGTTTTACGCCGTACTCAAGAGTATTTCACATACGATGGCGGCCAGCATTATGGTTGAGGAAACCGGGCAGAGCCTGGGGGAAACCCACGATCATCCACAGGTTGCTGGCAGACCTTCCCATGTACGGTCGGAGAGGAAGCTAGCATCAGCTGGACTTGAGCTCACAGCGACTGCATTGGTGAGAAGTTCCTGGGTCATTGCGCTACGATAGCGCGCTAATCGACTGAGCAGCTCTGAATTAAAGTTTCGTAACGAAATAATAAAGGGCGAAACCCAAGCTCAAAATGTGCTACGCCTAGCCAACGTATAAATCCAGGAAACCTTGTACAAATGCACGTGTGAGTAACAACTACAAATTCCTGTAACTTCGTGGCTCATATATATATGTATAGCTTAGCGCGGCGCATTTTCTAGAGTCTACAGTCATGTTTACAACAAGCCACTTCTTTTCGGAAAGAACGCTCTATGTGCCGTTACGCTATAACTCAAACACAATAGCTTCGAGAAACTACAGTGAAGGCTATAGCCTGTTGTCAGCTCAAAATCTAGGCAAGCCGCTGACCCTATTTGAATAACAAAAGAAAGTTGCAATGTTTTGAATACCGTCACAACAGTATGTTGAAATGATCGCAAAGCTTGCAGTGCGCCGAATATGTTGATTCCAGCCATAAGATTCCGGTATAATATTAAAGCAAAGAGACTGTGAATAAACACAGGAGCCACATGTTTGGTTATTTTGGCATAACATGCAGGACATTTTTATTTCTCACTTTCATTTTGCATCTTGTTAGAACACCTTATGCTTTATATGGCAGATACTTCTCAGAGGAGTACCACTTCCCCCTGCAGTCAGGCGATCTGTCATTCGTAAACCTAATTCATTCGATGCAGGAATCTCAGACCCACCTTCGGCAAAGAGGACTCATTAATTCCCTGTAATATCGTAATTACATGGATGCTCCATAACATCATTGTGACAAGTTAATTGGTTTATCCAGACTACCTGGAGGCTTTGTGTGTCGCTTTTGCTCTTCATCTGGTAGCCAAATTACATGTTTCGCAACCTGGAAACTTGATATCTATGTTAACTGGACAGCAGAGCCTGACATGAGCGAGCGACCAGGGAATCAGTCACCGGAAGTTGACTGTGGACAGAACAAGAAAGGAGAGCTCTTATTGAACAGACTGGCCCCGCCCTGTCGTAACGAAGGAAACGTGGCGAGAGATGGATAAGCATCCGAGCGTTTTAAACAGCAGACATGAATTATTGCGTGTTTTTAACTGTGGTTTTCGTAATGGTGGAATTTAGTACAGGGCTAAACGTCAGAGGACAGATCTTATTGTACGTCGCCAGATCAGGTGAGTTCATGCCGAAAACACTATGTACACATATAGTTCAAATCGGTGAAGTTGGCATAAGATTCCAACGAAAGAAAAAAATAACGCTATATTCAAGAGAATGCAGCTCCTACTGCTGTGATTATGGATTTTGACCAATTTCATACCAGTTTCACAGAGTTGTCTGACACTTAAAAGTCGTCACAGGGCATGATAAAGACAACACTTTAAGGCGGGACAGCAGATACGCCATTTCATAGAAAGCCTTTCAGAAATCTTTCAGAATGGCGAGTTGGGGGGGGGGGGGCTCCGCGTCCGAGAGGGTTATCGCGCGGCGTTATGACCCCTGCCTCTTAGCCTTTGTGAGTTCAAGTCCAGCTCATGCTGGCTCCCTCTCCGGCCGTACGTGGGAAGGTCTGCCAGCAACCTGCGGATAGTCGTGGGTTTTCCCCATGCTCTGCTCGGTTTCCTCTCACCATAATGCTGGCCGCCGTCTTATAAGTGAAATATTCCTGAGTACGGCGTAAAACACAAATCAAATAAATGAATAATTAAACAGAAGTCACTTTTTCTATCTGAGAACAAGATCGTTAGGATACTCACTATTATACATTTTATAAATATTATTTACTATGCTTATAAATAGAATCTTGACAAAGAACAGATTTTTATTGCTTTTGAATTTAAATTACTGTATGGTTCATCGCATATAATTTTAACACAATGGGTAATTTGGGCAAACTCTCGATCAGAATTTGCTCTCATGTAGATACTGTCCTTTATCTAGAAGAATCACTTTGGCTGACCATGACAATAGAGAAGTCAGCGTGACCCTACGCCAACATTCCGATTTCATTACTTAGCAAAGCCGAGCACCAACGAACAGATTTGAAAATTATTCTCTGCGCAAAATTGATTGTCGTCAGTCGTGTATTACATCCCCTGGGAACAGTTATTTGGAGGATGCGCGATAACTTCTGGCGTCATTCGCAATTAACAGGTGATTGTTTCTAACACTGCGGGCAAGCAAGGATTGAAGCGAGATTTGCGATGGACCGTACTGACTGTACCCCATCAAACCATGTCCGTGAACTTAGTGGCTAGTTCGCTGCTGCCACTTCGACGCATCAGAAAACCTTGTGTTTTGATCAGATGACATTAACTATCAGTGAACATTGCTCTTGCAACAGAGAACTATTTGTCTTACCGCCTGCAGATTTATGTTGTCTCAGCCTTTTGATCGTTTGATTTGATTGCCGGTGTACTGTGTTTACCCTGAAAATAATAGTTCTTTGTAGCAAGAGAGTTTCTTATATCAAATACGACTTGGAGCTAGCTTAATTGTACGACGGAGTATGTCATTGTGAGAGAGCCTAATCGAGCATTACGTAACTCCCCAGAGGCGGCATTTTCCGTTATTTAGATGCGAGACTGTGAACTCCATGCAAATATTTGATTGACACAGCTGTTTCTGTGATGACCCCTGCTATTGATTGAGATGTATAACAACCTTATACGCAACTTTAACAACCTAATTTCACCTCGAATTCATATCAAAACGTCAGGTATAAGCCAAGCGAGGACAGCAAGAAATAGTACAGGAGCTTTCTTAGCGTATGCGAGTGAGAAGAACTAAGGCATCTCGACTGTGAACCGAGCCAGTTAAGTCCATTATTTACTCTCACGAAGCCGGCCAGTATTCAAAACCACAGGGAACTTCAGACCTCCAGACAGCCTTGGACATTAAATATGGGCCATGACAGCTTAGCGAATGAATTACCGGTTGTTCGTGTTTCATGATGACGGCGTAGGCAATGTACTTTGGCAGCATGAACGAAATGTCTGTAATGTTCACACTTCAAAGCTTTACCTAGGGATTGTTTTAAGCTTTTTCTAGGCAGGGTTTTTTCTGTCAGCTAAATCATTGACTGTCAGAACCAATGTACTAGGGCGGTGACGTCCCTGTGAACGTGCGAATATCTATAATGTATGACTTAAAATTGTTTGTTGGAGTGTTAAATTGTTGGAAATGCGTATGGATTCCCCACCGAGACTCGTACCTGGATGGCGTAAAACACTTGCCCCCTTTTATGGGACGGCGGATAACCATTTAATGATTTTATCTTCAACAAAAAAGTATGAGATGTAAGTGACAGGGATGTTTTTTTACTCGAAACTCTCTGAATTGTTAACTTGCGTTTTGAAATAAAAATGATAGATACAAATGTACTTTTATTTGTTAAAGTGCATAAATTCAGCCATAACAGTGACTAACAAAGTGTATCACAAAATTGTGTGTCCTGATCTCAGATATATTCGTTATTTGGGAATATACTGTGTAGGTTTATTACTTCGATGGCATCAAATTGCCAAACACAACCTAGCGTTCACTCAATTACTTAGGACCCTGTTTCACAGAGCATCCATAATCAGCAGCCATGCCCGCACATGTTAAATGTTTCTATGGCAATTACAGTCAACCACGACAACTCTGCGGAATTTCAGGCCAAGTTCATTACATTCACTGTATCTATTTTACATAGCAGGGAATTGTTATTTCACGGGCAAAAATATTTTGTTAATAACTAACATAGCTCCAGCCAGAGATGATAAATTCCGTATTTGACAGATATTTCCTAAAGACTGCATGGATCTATCGAGATAAATAAATCTGTCCCGCCCACATGCTCACCTAGTGAACAGGTGCTTCAGTCTATGCGGTATTAATGGCAGATTCGATCTACTTCATCAGTGCATTCAGACACTGCTTAGAGTCAGTATTCGAACTGTTTTTTCCCGAACTCTGACACTTCCTATCCCATCCATATACACTATAGAAATGAGCAAAAAATGTCTTGCCAGTAATACTTAGACAGCATTGACATGCTTAGATATATCATCGATCTTAGCCAATTGTTTTTGTTAGCTCTGGATGTAAAACGTCAATATTATTATCCATACTTATGCCTACACTGCTCAGTTTTATACAGATGGAAGTCTGCAATCTCGATGTTCTCATGCACTCACGTCTCTCGTAAAGTAAAAGACACATGTTAAAAGATATGATGCAAAATAAACGTAGGGTCTGGCAGCAATATGCGGATGGTCGTGGATTTCCCCCGGGCTCTGCCTTGTTTCCTCCCACCACAATTAAAACACCAATCAAATAAATAAATAAATACATTCACGTTAATGGGGCTGACAATAAAATAATTCCGGCGTCTGTGGTGTCATCCAGTCAACCGCATGCCTCATAAATCTGCACACAGTCCGCGGAAGAAAACAGTTCTCACGTCACACGGGAACCTGTGGCTAGTATTACATGCTATAAAGGAGGCTGAGAACGAAAGTTTTATGCACACACCCGATGATAAACTAGTCTCGATGGAACCCATTATATCTTGCTTTATCTAAACGGCTTATTTGTTTATTTGTAAACTTATGCAATGAGAAAAGTTCGGAACAACAGGTTCAAAAATCTCAGTTTTCAAGTAAAGCTAAATCAGCTAAGAAAACTGAATAAGACCAGACCGGAGTCTCTGAAGGCTCCTCTTCCTTTGATTTCTCTTATGTCAGCCAAACAATCAGATGAATTTTTAATGACTTGGTTTGTTTGATCATATGACCCAACTGGAATACTCAGATTTTTGACCCAAAGTGTTCCTAGGAGAAGGTGTAAACAAACAGAAATCTTCTTACATAAGGCAATTTATAAAATGAGGTCTGAAGAAGACGGCAGCTTGCCTTGGCACAAGGAAGACATTTACGTGTAAATTCCCTGGCGATGAATGCACCAATCAACCCGAACACGCCTCATTTGGACAACGCAGAAGATATATCCAAAAATAAAGTTAATTACTTTTGAAGGGATTCCAAAGCGTAATGCTCAGTTTGTCTGTAGACTGTGAAGAAGGTGGGATCAAACAATTTTCAGCCCAGGGGCCGGCTTCATGTGCAAAGCTGTAATCTGAAAGTGATCCAAGTTTACGCTATTTGTCGCAATAGAGATCACACACCACATCGTGATTCATACACAATTTACAGCGCTGGCAAAACAAGAACAATTACTTTGCAATTAATTTATTCAGTGTGTTTGTTGTTTTGATAATAGATTACACTGCAACGTTTTTAAGAATATACAGACCTACAGCCACAAAGATATAGTAATTGCACAGGCTATGGTTTCCCACGGTACAGCAAGGAGGTTAGGTGAGCTTAGTTAGCGGTGCCTGTGCTGCATAGGTTATGGCCTACCTTACTTATGTGTGAAAATATCTCTAACAATCAGGCACTTGAGCGAAAATGGTAGAAATGTGCTTTACTCTGTGGCTCGGGATTCGGATAGTCATTTAACATTTCCTCCAACACCTATTCAACTGTTCCTTCATCTACAGAAGTCTACAAAGTAATGTTTTTTATCATCTTTGGCAAAGGCATCATATTTCGCGGTATCTGTAAATCTGTCAGTTTGTCACAAGGTACTTTTCAATGTATCTACAGAAATAGAAAGAATTGTCCACATTTGTAGAGATGGAAATCTTGACATGTAATTAGCTTGAGTGAGCGTCTGCAATCATGGTGTGTTTTCCAGTTTTGCGCCATCAATTTTTTTCTTAATTAATATATACTACATGGATACAAATAAAAAAAAACTCAGCAAAATTACACGTGGACCCAACATTACAGGCAATATTGAATTTTAACAGCTATGGAGGACGACCGTCTTTTGCCAGAAGTGTAATGAAGTACAGATTGTGTGTCCGCAAACAATCCAGTCGGAAGTGGTTGAGTTCAACTTCAAGGCGTTTTAAGAATTTAAGTCTAGTTATGATCGAAAGGAATATACCTTTTTGACACGAAACAAAATGTCTTTTCAACCCACATTCGTTATAAAAAACGTTAGTAATCAGAATGAGAATGAACTTGAACGTTATATCTTTACCGGTACGGTTATGCTCATCTGTGGACAGCAATATCGTTTCATTAATAACGAATTATTTTTGTTTTGTTCTTTTTTGGTTTTTGTTTTTGTGTTTTTTTTTTGTTTTTTTTTTCTTTTTGTTTTTTTTTTGTTTTTTTGTTTTTTTGTTCTCAGGTTGTATGTCGCCCGATGAGAATTTTCCAGCTGCTCTACGTATTCATACTTGTCACAACGACGTTCAGAATTCCCAATTACGAAACGTAAAACTGCTCGGTTTTGCCTAAGTGCTATCAGTGCACGTCCAACTTGACACAAAGTGAGTTTAAAACTGTCTTGGGAGATTCGTTTTTGCTAACATGAGATACACTAAAGTTCTACCAACCCAGTGCCATGTAAATTTATAGGATTATTGCACTTGATTAAGCGAAGCCAAATATATAACAAGATATGAACGCGAAAACAACACCAAGACGTGTGCTGAAAACATTATCCCTTTATAAGACTGTCTTAGAATACTGCAAAACACCCCATTTTACAAATATCCCATCACAGATATTATGCCAAGCTCTTTTTTTTCATAAAGGTGCAAATACCTCGAGTCAGCACGAAGACGTGCACCCCCACGAAAGAACTTTGCAACTGGAATGAACTGACGAACTGTGATTCGACCCATTTAAATACTGTAAAAACCAAACAGAGCATAACCTAACCATGTAAAAGGCACAGTGATTTGATTTGACCTGACTGGTGTTTTACGCCGTACTCAAGAATATTTCACTTATACGACCTCGCCCATCATTATGATTGGAGGAAGCCGGACAGAGTCCGGGGAAACACACGACCATCCACAGGTTGTTGGCGGACCTTCCCTACGGCTGGAGAGGAACCCAGCATGAGCTGGTCTTGATAAAATACACTGAAGCACGGCTAATGACGATCACTGAATTTCTTGGAAGTCCCTTGTAACAAAGAACATGCTATATTTAAGTCAAACTTTAGGCAATAAGTGATGCGCATACACACCAACACACTGAACCTTTTTAAATAGATATGTAGCTAGAATCTTTAGGTTCAGGAATGGATATAAACGCCGATAATGATAATAAACTCCGTGTTTTTTTACTTTTTATGTCCATCGCGATCACTGCAACGTCCCGGAGGTGGATCAAGGGAGAAAGATTTGAAGAATCCGCTTAAGAGATTCATTATTCTACAAATGGGGAGCCCAGACACCTCAGAGCATTACTGACTGACAGAAGCGAATTTTGTGCATCGATTCATTAATATCCACTTGAGTTCACACAAAGTCAGCATTAATTTTCTAGCATTATGTGAGAGTAATTCTTATTGTCTGCTGGATGAATTGTTGGAATATGGGAGATGACTTTGACTTTTTTTATCTTATCGATCTCCTGTAAGCAGCTAACATATAGTAACTCTGGCAAAATGAATACTATGTATTGGTTCCTATAGGTTGATATACTTTCGAGCTGTACATACTGTGATAGCGCTATGCGCACCAGCGAACCGAAGTGTGGCATATCTGCGCTTGACATTCTTACAGTGAAAGTAATAAATGATGAATTGTTTGATAAAGTCCTTGCCAAGTAAAAGAGCATAAAGTACAGCTGGCCACGCTGGAGGATACCAGCAGTATTTCAAAGAATTCAACTCTTTATACTCTAACACTAACCTTTCATTTTCATGCCAGTGTGTTTCTCGGAAGGTTTCCATGTGAGATGTCAAATCATTTTTAAGTGCAGTAGCAATGACAACATTTGACAATTTCATGTATTAGCAGTTGATTAATTCGTGTACTTTATTTTAGCGCATTTACACCTGTAAGGCTGTCAGATTAAGTTGTTAACAATGATCTCTCTTTGATGAGTATTCTTTAACGTTCACTGTTCATTCTTTAGCATGTCACAAATGGATAACATCATAATGGTAGCCGATCGTTTTCATGTGAAGAACATTTAAAAACTTAACCTACGCTGATAAAAACAAGGCTGTTTCAGTTTTACTTAGTGTTGCCAATGGAGATCGGTGGCTGGAATTACATCGACACAGTGAGATCGGAAATCACATCCAGTGAACGAATGACGTTTTGTTGCCGCAGATGAAGTGCTGATAGCTTGGTGTTTAAGTAATAAAACGTTGAGTTATGGGAATCCAGCGATAATCAAATATTAGATGTTCCATGTTTATTTTTATTCATAGCACATCAACATAAGTGAGCAAGAAGACACTGACCCTACCAAACACAAGTATGATGTATCATGTAGACTAACCAGTATAACGGGAATCAAAGCTAATGTACAGAAAGAACATAAAAAGTTTGTGTACTGAGGAGATCGACCCTACAGTTCAGTTTTCATTTGATGCAAATATTTACTTTTTCATTAATACGTGTTGGTTTTCAAATGAATGAGCTAGCAAAATGAAGAATAATTTGCAATAATTCTCAATACTTCATTTGCAATAATTACGTCACTTGTACAATTAAAAGCTACCAAACGGAGACAACTAAGATTGGCATTTCATCATGTATTAACTTTCATAAATTGTAAACCATTACTGAGTATGAGTTTCTTGCTCAAATACAGCGGCAGAATCATGTGGACCCAACGTTTCGCTTACAACAGTGTTAGTTGTGTACCCAGTTTGTGCAGGAAAAGTCTGAACTACAGATCCAGGACCTGCTCAGACCAATGTAAAGTGCTTTATGAGTATTAAAGTATTTGAAGGGCCTACATTCAAAGAAGCACATGTCAAATCCTGATACCAACAACTTTTCTGGAGAACTGACAGCTGATCGCAAGTGTCATAAACCGTTGCTGTTTTGAGATTGTCATTGTGTTAAATTCTTAAGCCCGTAATTTTCCATTGTCCTCCTGCTGGGTTGAATTGAACTGAATTGAATGCTTATAGTTTAACGCCCTACTCAAGAATATTTCACTTATGCGAAGGCGGTGTCTCCTTGGTGCAGGACGGATTTCCACCGTATCTTTTATCTGGTGTTGCCCCACTGAGACGACTTGTCGAAGACACCCAACAAGCCCCCCTCACCCAGTCACATTATACTGACACCGGGCAAACCAGTCCATCTATCCTCTTATTGCTGAGATATCACTTATATATGCAATATCCCTTATATTATTGACATCTTAAGTTATTCTCACACGAGCATAGTTTGAGATCTTAGATCAGATGGCAGCTTCTGTCTAAATGAGCAATTCCATGGTTGTAACATATCAATGGGAACTGATGCCCATCAATACTGACTGTGTTATTGCCTCTTATAACGCTAGGAGAAGCCGGTATCATTTCTGATATATGGAACCATTTTGTGACAAGTTAAAAAAAATTTCTGAAGATTTTTGCACATCACCTGCCACGGTACATATATCAGGATATTTCCATCATGTCCAGGTGTTATGTCCAGGTCTCATTTCCTAACTAAACACTTTACTTGGAATGGTGGGATATACATGAGAATACCACAATTTTTACACTGAACGAGCACCAGTTAATGAAAATCGATACACTGTCTTATTATGATCGGCAAGGTTGGCAGGTGTGCAGAGTTTATTAGCGAGATATTCCAGCTTGGCTTACCTGAAAACACGGGAACAAGCCTTGGATTTGTTTTGTGACTTCCCAAAAACTATATATTGTCGAGGCAATACAGGCCTTGTTGTCCCAAACATAGCGCGGAATAGTTTAAAAGAAAATGAAGGAGAAGTAATTTCAATAATCAATATTCATTCTATCGTTATGTGGTTACTAGCGATAACATGTGCATTTTGCCAAAATCAACAAGTGGAATTCTGAAACGACACCGTCCAAGTAGCGTCTACCATCATCTTGGGTAAATACGAGTCTTATCCACAGCACAGATTTCACGGTTGTGTCGCCATGGAGGCCATGCTGGAATTGAATTGTTCTTCCAAAAGGAAATGCCAGGTGACAAGCATCTCTCATGTGTTTACTGACCCTCACGCTGCATCTCTCAAAGCTGCCGTGGACAGCTGTACAATTTTTCCGTGCAAAATCACTTTTAGCGAATTTCAGACGAGATTAGTCGATTGATAAAAATCAGGACAGCGTTCTTGAAACATTTCGGCATGAAGCAGCAACATTCTGATGCTTTCGAAGGATGTGAGTTTTTGATGATAACGGATTTTGTGAACTCTGTGTCCTTAAGCCAGAGGATACGCCAGTTTAGAGAAACCTGAAACACGTTTTCGTGTCAGCCGTACCCTACGCTCTTCAGTACTAGGGGCGAGACACTCCTTTGTGTCCCGGGAAGGTCCGTCAGCAAAATGAGGAAGGTCATGGGTTTCCCCCGGGCTCTGCTCGGTTTCTTCCCGCCATAGTACGGTCGCGGCCGTATAGGTGAAATATTCTTGAGTACGGCGGAAAACGAAATACAAACACAAAATCCTTCAGCGTGATGTTCAGAACAATGGTTATTAGTCTGACAACGGGGATCATCAACATCAGGTTTGCTTGGGGTTCTTGGACAGCTTAAGTTATCAATTTGAGGCTATGGCTATAAGCTGAAGTTAGTCTCGCCCCTTCGTCTGTCCAGATATATGGCAGATGGCTACTTTATCCTGTGCATCTCACGTCATCGCCATATTCAGGATGCTCTCAAGAATCGTGTCAGTAGCTGATGACGACACTGTGACAACCAAGTGCTTGGGGTGCCCGTCTCACCAGTAGAAGGCCTCTCAGGTACCTAACGAAGGGAGAGGGTTTACTTAGGGCAGCCGGATTGCGTTCGTGATGGCTCTCATGGGCGTCATATATAAGGGAAAATTTTTTGATAACCGCGTTTCTTCTCTCTCACCAGTAAGACCCATTAACTCACCACGGTAGTTCGTTGAGTTGGTTTACTGATTATCATTCTATTGGCTTCATTTAGATAAAAACAGTTTTGGGGTTTCATCGTGGCATATTAAAGAAAATGATTTGGGCACAATCCTGCTTCCAACAGGTGAATAGCTGGTAATATTAGCGATAGAAGAAAAACCAGAAGATTTTTAAAAAACCGCTGTTTCTGCACAATACTTTTGTGACGCCGTTCTTATTCCAGTTCGACAATTCTGTAAATAATCCTCTGCCACGTGCGAGTATCAGTAAATCACTTAATCTTTCAGTAAACAGCTCTTAATTTGTCAAAAGAATCGGGTCATAAACGGTATTTTCAGCTTTATCACCCTCTGTCGCGCTGTAATTAGCTGCAGCCATAAATTAGTCACTTGTAAGGGTAAAGACACTTAGTCGGATGCACCGCAGCAGTTGCGATCAGTCATTTTTATTTCATCTCACCTCATGTTTCCTTAAAATCAGCTTGTCAAACATCTACTAACCTTCCAGCTAAATTCAGTATGGTGCCATGACATATCGAAAACAGTCTTGAATTTGTTTATGATTCATACCAAATATTCCTTCCTGAAAACGCTTAGCCTTACATTAGTTTATGTTAGGGTGGGATAATAGAAAATAATTGGTTGTGGTACATATACTGCCGATTACTCTGAAAAAAAAAACAAGGCTCAAATCAATTTCTAACGGTGACATTCGGCGACTGTATGTGTTATTAAAATGTTATTGGCTGTCGAAAACTCAAGTCATGCGGGAGTAAAATCATGTGTATTTATGTAGAGTAAGTATGTTGTGTAGAAGATACTGATTTTCAGATCAGGAGCAGTTTTGACAAGGCCAGTTTTCAGTCACGTTTGAAGACTGGTTACCTGTTGGTTTGTTTTGCAATCTTTGATAAAATTCAAATATATCGACCAATGAGAAATGAGTGGAATATTCTTATGAATCAGGTCAAAAACAAAAAATAAATAAATGAATCAATCAATGAATCTGTTGGATCTATAGTTAGAGCTTCTGCTACCACAGCATAAGCATTATAATAAAATTTTACCATTTGCCTTAAGTAAAAAATACCCTATCTAGACTGGGTGGCTGGTCCTATTGTAGCTAAAGGTTCATGACTACGATAGGGTCTGGAGGAAGGTAAATGTAGTCCACTCAGTTTGCTCAACAGAAGATCGATGTCACTCCGGTAAGATATTCTGGAGTAGGTTTTCAATCATTGGAGTAAGATAGGTTCGCATACCGAGGAAATTCTTATAAACGTTCCAGGGATGACAACAGGTGTTAGGTGAATTGATTGTCATATCAACCAGATGATAGCAATGACGGCTCTGAAATGGTAACTGTGTAGTGTTATATATAAATGTGGGGAAATATTTTCCTAGCGCTGCTATCTGGAAGAGATAAATCGGGCAGATCGTAAACTGTGCACCAAGGCTGTGTCCTAGCAAATTGAGCACCATGTGCTGTTAACGACTCGCCAATCAGCTAGAGCCGTGTTATAGTTTGCTTTCTCTTGGAGTAAGTAAGGGAGATGTATAACCATACCGTCGTGGATATGGAAAGAAGAAATCCAAAGCCATTGTCTTACGTTCGATATTGTTGTTGTTTTTACTCAGGATTTTATGTTATTGTTAGAGGGTAGGCCTCCTTAAGTTACCCGATAAAAAATTTTTGTAGGGATATTGTTTCGATCGATCATGCGGTTTTGGCACTTAATGTTATGACATGGTATCAGGTGGGAAATATTATTCTGAGAGTCAGATAAATTCTCTTTAAATTTTTTTTTCAACAGACTATTACTGGAGTCTTTCCTGTGCGTTGAACTCGATCCTGGTATATATCTTGCTTGAAAGAAAAGTGGCATTACTTTTTTCTCAGGACTGGCTCGTTCTCATAATTATTCAAGACTGAGAGGGTATGTTATTGAAAACTGGCGAATACTACATCTCTGCTTATGAAATAGAGAGTTCATCTTGAAATTTAATGAGCTGTCACTGTTTCTGGAAACATTTCAATATTTATTTCGATTTCTAGGTTTTACCTTGTAAAGTACACGTCTTTCTTTTTTCTTCTCCTAAGGAGAAGTGAGAAAATTGCGGAGAACGGGACACACATTCATTTCATTGGTGTCTCACAATCGGAGATTTCTACAGCTTCATGGACTTTCGTCTCTTTGAGAACAAGGCTATCCTGAGGGCATGTCAGATTATAAATTTATCACATGCGGCACCCAGGCATTTGTTGGATTGTCCAAGAACCTATTTGAGAAAATAAGAGAAAGCTGTGGTTTCAAAACAGTGGACCACTCAATTGCTTTCATGGCTAAACTCTTTGCTTACTCAATGAAAATTTCTATCACGAAATGCCGCAAGCCATTGCATTCTGGAATTTATTTATTTATTTGATTGGTGTTTTACGGCGTACTCAAGAATATTTCACTTATACGACGGCGGCCCGCATTATGGTGGGAGGAAATCGGGCAAAGCGCGGGGGAAAGCCATGACCATCCGCAGGTTTTGCTGGCGGACCTTCATATGTACGACCGGAGAGGGAGTCACCATGAGCTGGACTTGAACTCATAATGGCCGCATTGGTGAGAGACACGGTGTCATAACACAGCGCTGGCGCGGTATTCCCCACGGCCATGGAGGCTCTCCTCCCCTTCCCCCTCCCCAGCCTGAAATTTTTTTTTCATCCACTAAAGCTTTCTATGAAATGGCGTAATTGTTGTCCCCGCTTTAAAGTGTTCTGTTTGTCATGCCTTTAAAAGGTTGCCTTTGGCATAGTGTCAAATGGCTAATCGTGTGGATTGTAGTTTAGAGCGCCTGCCATTCTTCTTCTGATATCCAGTATTGGACAAATAGCATCATTCGTTAAAACTGAACAATAACAACCTCATGAATGATGATGCATGTTATAAAGTAAAGCAAGCCCTAAACAGGAGAGTCTAGAGTATCAGGTTTAAGAATAAATACGGAAGCCCAGGGCTATCGTAGGGTTTGCTTCAAGCGGCAAGACTTATTTCTGGGGAAGGACAATTTTGAAGGTAAAGAGAACGCTTTCAGTCTTCATTAGCGCGTATCACAGGGGGCTAGAAAGGTTTCGAGGAGTGCTTTAAGTTGCCCAATAATCAGACACCTGGATTCATTACGTGTTTTGAACGTGTTTCAAGTCGGTTATCATAGATTCATCCAATTCAAATCATGAAGTCAAGATGGTCTCAGCTTAAGGCCGCATGAAACAAAAGCAATGTCTTCTACAGCGTCAAGCCAAGCAGCAACAAGTACTATTTTTACAGTCTTTAGTATGACCTAAAGCAGGATTGATCGCGGATCTCTCGACCTCGAGGCGGAGGTTCAAATCACTAAGCCACCGAGGTGGTTGGGCTTTTCATAACTAGTCCACAAAAGCCATGGAGATTTTGTTACACGTACATGTAGGAGCTGCAAATAATTTTCAGGACATCTTCATTCTTCTTTCTATTATTCATTATTAACTTGCAAGCGATTACAAGTAATGTACTATTGGGACTCCAAGAAACATTGCAAGGCAATGTATGAATACAGTTTTGTTCTACTAAGGCCTTCAAACATAAACTGAAAAACCTTTTATATCCCGTGTAGGCCTTCATGTTTGTATAAACACTTCATACATACATATGTAATCAGATTTACACTTAAAGGCTTTAATGGAAAGACTCGTCATTCAAAGTATAATTTACACAACAAATAAAAATACTTTTCTTCTCCAATACCATCATTTCCATCACCATTAACAGAAACGTTTCTCTTTCGACAGTCCCATTTAGTCTACCTGCTAAAGATACATCCTTATTTTAACATCATCATGTACATCAACATTAATATACACGCCTAAAACTACCATCCAAAACTCAGGTAAAACACATACCCATCTCATGCTGGAATCCTTTCCGGTCGTATACGTGGTAAGGTGTGCTACCAATCTGCGTGTGATCGTTGGTTTCCCTCGAGGTTTCCTCGATTTCCTTCCATGATGGTGCTGGCTCCCCTTGTACAGGTGAAATATTCTTGAGTACACAAATCAAATAAGAAACAATCACCCTCTTTTCAAAAATAATCATCTTCACCCGTTGTAAACTATAGAGGCACCACCATCACAGAGGAAAAATTATAAAGAAATGGCTTGTTCAACTCTCAGACAGGGATAGACCATACACAAGGTCAAACAAAAAACCACGAAGACACTTGAATAAGTTCAATACATATACATATATAACAAAATAAACAAACAGTACAACTTACAATAACATATTTTAACAATTACAAAATATATAGTTTCTTACTGATGATAGTTTCCAAATCCAGCTGGAGTTTTCAGGCTTCCAAATGCAAGTTAGTCCGCGTAAATACAGAATACACAGTTCTTGGGAATTTTGAAATCGATGCCGAGCTGACGATGTATGTTTCAGTCCTTGGATATATACACACTTTCGGGGTACACTCGGATGAAATATACGTAATCGCACAGGAAATGAGCGATAGAAGCTGTAAAATAACGTCTCAAACGACATCAAAATGAAGGATGTCGAAATCTAGGTCAGACCCGGTTAGCGCAACAACAAATAAAAAAATATAATACAATATTTTAAGGACACGCCGCCATTATCCATTCTTTAAGTTAAGAAAACCCCAATCAACCAACATCATCCACAGCTCCAATGAAACAAAATGAAATTTTCCTCTATCATTTTGGAGTCAGCAAACTAACAATATGCCTAAAATTAAATACAGGAAAAGAAATCCCAGTTATACTGCTTATCGTGATTTTACATCGTAATCGTAAATGCTCAGGTAAACTTGTTTCGTTAACAGTAATATATTACCTATTTCCCAAGGCGCCATTAATTTTAGTTATTTCTGCCAGATACATCACTGATTACCCATTGTCCCAACATCGAAGATTTTATTTCATATAAAGCCTGGGTGTAGTAAAGCAGTTTGAAAGAATATTTCCGTTAATACGCCATAGATACAAGCCTCCTGCAAGGGACGCCGAAAAGGACGACCTCCGAGTCCATGGATGAAAACAAATCAGCTCAAGTAACTTCCCGTCGACTTGTTGCGTGCATAATAGGCTGCCTTGTCGCGATGCCCAATTAACTCGTCAGAAATAATTACTGACTCCAAAGAAAATGTGGTGATATTCAGCCCCATGTGGATTTCTGAGAATAATTTACCACGGAGCAGTTGTATAAGTAACACGCAAACCGTAAGGTAGTGTTCTTCAAAGTCGAACGGCCTCCATCAGCCGTATAACGCATCAGGAGAAAAAATGTCTGTGTGGCCTTTCATCTGCCTTTTTCATTTTTTTTTCTTTGCAAACATGACTATTTTGAAAATATGTCATAAACGTCATTTAATGTACGTTTTTATAGATAAGAGTTGTTTTGCTTATACAAAACGTGATTACAGTCATGGGTTGCCTAGGTGTGGATAACCCTCTTCGTTGTCTAAACGAAGATCACTGAAACATCAGGCCTTTATCTTAACACTATAATACCTTATTCAAAGATACCCTGTCTGGGAGATTATTGTTCTTAGCTAAAAGAAGCCTGAAACATTCCAAGCCTTATTTCACGTTACCAGTTTGCCCACAATACGTCATGGCAAAGAGAGAAATGAACAATATATTACTCGGCTTAGGTGCGATTTATTTAGGCGGGTAAGGCTCCTCATTTAAAATGGTCTATAAACTAAGCAGTAAGATAACGTTTTACGTTCAGACTTAAGTCATATATGGCTGCTTAGAATCTCCCTTTGGTGTCTTATCGATGTTTTGTTTATGGGATTAATACCATTACCAATTCCATAAGCAAAGGAAAAACAGATTCGAAAGAAAGACAGAACAAAGCCTATTACTGGCGCTTACACTACACATCTTGCACAGGGCACTTATTCTAACCAAGTTTTCTTCGTCACCTTTGGCTATACGGTTGCATTTATCACTTAGTCTTGACATGTGCTGATAAGGCCTTCAGTATTGGTGCTTTAAATTTCATCCTGGGTTACAGGTGAGACTATCACGGCTGTAAAGCTCGCTGGCCTCCATTCGCGTGTTTGTGGTTGGCAGTCTGGAGTTCTGGATAAGAATGATTGTTTGGCTCGCCAATATATTGGAGAAGGCGGGTCTTCTATCGGTTCTGTTTGTCGAATTTCACGCCTCGTCAGTAAATAATGTGTAATATAGTTTTGCACGGCTCCCTAGCTGGGAGATCCTGCGATATCTCTGGGTAAAACCTGGGACAGTTGACAGGAATGCTTTATTGATCAGTTTTAGGCAAGGTTGTCTGAGCATCTTACGAAGGAACAACAGGCTGTTCCTGATTAGATGTAATCGGACAAGAACGAGAAGCGTAAAATCCAGAGCAGAGCCTATAGGACTGCGGAGAACCGCATAATTTTGATAAGATTCTGCCTTGATGTCTGAACTTTTGACCACCATACCATTTAAAACATTTGGTTATTTAGTGTTGGTCGACAAGATGCACGAACAGCACAACAGTTGTTTGTTGATTTATTAGATTGGTGTTTTACTCAAGAATACTACAGCTCTGTAAGAGTACTTGAGTGTAGGAATTCAGACAAATTCTTTGCCATAGCAAAATCCAATTCTAAGATAATACATTCAGTTCCAAAGGAGCGTTCTACTCTAGGGTTTAATCGATGGTCGGGCGGTTCTCTCGTCGAATGTCTGTAGTTTGCCTCTTAGCAAAGCTTTTTGTTTTGGATTGTTTTGGATTGTCGATATCGGACACTGTCTGATTTAAGATATTACGTCAGATAATACCATTCGCAGAGAGAACTAGTCTGTGGTCCCACTCCTTTCTCATTCTAATAAAAGTAAAACTAGACGAATGATAAAATCGCATTACTTACCCTAACCCTAATAGGTTTGGCATAATGACGATGTTCTTCATATATGCTGGCTTTCAGATTGTTGTTCTTACCGTCAGCGGATATCACTAGGCGTGTGGACAGAGAGGTCACTGCCTATAGTCATTGTGTGTTATCTCACGCCAAGTTCTGTAGGTTGCATCAAAGCTGAGACAAACCTGCACTTCAGGTCACACTTCCAATACCTGTCGCATTCCGAGATTCACATGGGTGTCACTGACAGCCGTTAACACACACATGTAATACATGGAGCCACAGAAGCTCACGTAATGATCATGAATGGCTTTGTCATTACTTTCTGCTCCATGTGTGTTAACCGATGGTTGCTTAGTGAGTTCTATGAGGAAATAAAAGAATGTATCAATGCATCAGTTTCTGACTAATCCCTAATCTTGTATGCAGTGATTTTTGACACCACATCACATTGTTTGAATCTCGGTTTTACATATGTATTGACTTGTCTCATAACTGAGAATTTCTTGTTTTTGTTTACTCTGTTGTTGCTTAATCGGGAGTATGCCAGACATGCATCTGGAACTGGTACTTGTCCAAATCTTTGTTAATAGTTAAATATCTAAACCCCACTGTATAGCTAGATAATAGAAGTCGTTGAAAAACAGTCATATCGTCCATAAGGTATAACTGGCATGCCTCTGCTTTCTTATTATTTATTACACAGCTGTGAAAAGTATACACATCAAACCTAAAGATTTGAGACAAAATCATTGCTATTTTGTGTACAAATGCGCATTTTTGGATTACCCGATGCTCCTCTTTCCTTCGCCTTAGGCCTATATCCAACACGTATGAAGTCGAACGGATGAATGGTGGTGTAGTAAATGGAAGGGCAAAACATTCGTGTGTACACAGATTCCTTTATTTATAGTTAGAACTATACATTCTTGTACCGATTTAATTGTTGAACTTGTTCTGATTCCTGTGTGATTTTTACAACAAAACTGTGCTTGCCACTCCCATGCAAGCTGACTGGCTCAGAGTAACATTCTATATTTTACACTGCCACTGTTGCAGCGGAAGTGGGCAGGTTGTTCGTCTGTGGCCATATCATTGTCAGATCCTACAGGACAAGCTGTTGGTAGGCAGCAAACAATTCACGGCCTCCCTAACGAGGCTTTACGAAAGCGGCTAAGAAAATTCCATCTGGATACCATCATGGCCAATTTGTATTCGACGCAAAAAAACCCATTAAACAGATTTACTACTACCACATTTCCTGCGAGAGGAGAGTGTGAATAATAGCTCGAATTCCATATCCGATCTTGTCCGCACTCGGTGACAAGAAATGGCGGAAGGGGAAATGGACGGGCCCAACATCTATGTGGTGGTAATGGTGTAAAGAAGGTGGGGTTCAAGAAGAGAGACTGTTTTCAAAAATGGTCATGTTTTAAAGTTGGCGTGTATTTCAACCTGGGGCCTCAGTGGCGGAGGGGTTTAGCGCGCTAGTGCAGCGTAATGACTAGGTGCCTCCCACCAATACGATCGCTGTGAGTTATCTGTTATCACCCCACCCGAAGTCTCAATTTTATGTGAAAAAGGTAATGATAAAAAACAGGATGAAATATTAGTAACTTCAAAGTTCATGTTAATATTGAGAAAACAAGAGACTAGCAACAGTACTGAATAGGTAGTTAGTAGCATAACCGTAAAAGTGCATATACGAGCAGGCGAACACTTGCCTCTATTTACATAGACATGTTAAGTAGTTCATTATGGAGCATGTGGTTAACTGAATGGCAGGTTTTATTTATTTATTTGATTAGTGTTTTAAGCCTTACTGGAGAATATTTCATACCCGAAGCTGGCAGACTTTCGCATGGCCCGATGTGAAGCCAGCATGAGCTGAACTTGAACTCGCATTATCTCCTGTGTCATGAATGGCGGTATGCAGCACACATATAGGAGCAGGCAAATACTGCCCTCGCTGTGGAGTTATTTATTTGGTTGTTATTTTAGGTTGTACTCAAGGATAATTCACTTATACGACGTTATGGTGTTACGAAACCGGGTATGACTCGGCGGAAACCCACGGTCCCTCGGGGGTTGCAGGCAAATCTTCCCACGTACAGCCAGAGAGGAAGCCAGCACGAGCTAGACTTGAACTCAGAGCGACGGGACTAGCGAGAGATTCCCGGGCCATTACTCTGCACGAGCGGATCAACCACCTCGTCCACGGAAAGTCCCTAGTTACAGTATTCACCTGCAAGTTAAATGCATAACGATAAGTGGTACACTGAGGGGCAGGCAAATATTGGCCTTCATGTACATAAAACAGTCACATAGTTACAATCTGAGCTAGAATACAAATGAATGACAGTAAGCAATATGAGAGTTACATAGCTAAAGTATTTACTCGGAGGGTCAATAAATGACGTTAAGTAGTACACATACACATAGGTGCAGGCAAACACTGGCCTTCATGACGCGCCTGAGAGTTACGGTACTAAACAGGAAATTAAATGAATAATGATAAGCAATAAACATAGGTGCTGGCAAATGCTGGCCTCCATGATGCATATCAAAATTATATAATTGCAGTATTGAGCTGTAAAATAAATGAATGACGATAAGTAATACACAAAGGAGCAGGCAAATTCTGGCCTCCAATTTGCATTAGACAGTCATATATTTACAATATTGAACCAAAATACAAATAAAAGAAGGCATTCAGTACACAGAGGAACAGACAAATACTGGTCTTCATGGTGGACCTCAGAGTAACATAGTTACACTATTGACCTGCAAGTTAAATGAATGACGGGATGTAATACACATAGGAGCAGGCAAATAGTGGCCTATATGATGTGCATCAGTACCTTAGTTACATTATTGAGCTGTAAGTTAAATAAATGACGGTAAGAAGTACATATATGAGCAGGCAAACACTGGCATCCACGGTTCACATCAGAATCACATAGTTACAGTATTGACCTGGAAGTTCCATGAATGACGGTATTAAACTGTTACATATAGGAGCAGGCAAATACTGGCCTTCAAGGTGCACACCAGAGTTACACAGCTACAGTATTGGCCTGGAAGTTAAATGAGTGACGGTAAGTTGTACACGTAGGAGCAGGCAAATACTGGCCTGTCTGTTGCACATGAAAGTTACATAGTTACAGTATTGACCTGGGAGTTCAATAAATTACGGTGTTGAAGTAGTACACGTACGAACACGCTGATACTGGCCTCTAAGGTGCACACCAGAGTTAAATAGTTACAGTTTTGACCTGAAAGTTAAATGTATGACGGTAAGCTGTAAACATAGGAGCAAAAAATACTGGCCACCATGGTGCGCAGGAGAGTTACACAGTTACAGCATTAAATAGGAAATTAAATAGATAATGGTAAGGAGAACATGTGGGAGCAGACAGATACTGGCCTCTATGGTACACATCATGATGCACATCAAAGTTACATAGTTACAGAATTGAGCTGGAAGTTAAATGAATGAGGGTAGTAAAGTAGTACACATAGGAGCAGGCAAGTACTGGCCTTCATGGTGCACACCAGAGCTACATAGTTACAGTAATGAGCTGGTCGTTAAATAAAAGAAGATAGGTAGTAAGCATACGAGCAGACAGATACTGGCGTAGTGCTTTCGTGCCTCCTTATTTTTGAGATATACAATGGAATAATACTGTTACATGCAAGATGCATTCAATCACAAATTAAAACAATAAATACCAGTGGGATATACTTCCTTAAGTGAATACGTTTTGTCTCTCCTTGGTGTAATTTGTGATATTCCATGATAGTGTACTAATTTAAATGCATGTACCTTTGTATTGATGAAGACGTTGCCCCGTTATTGTGCCCATTGTTATTTGATTTGGCTCAATTAATTGAAATAACATAAATTTAAAATAAATAAACAGGGTGACACCCGAAATAATAAGAATGGGCACACCTCCCCAAAATAATAACAACAAGTAATACCAGTGGAACACACCTTGCCAAAATAATAACAACAAATAATCCCTCCTCCCCCAACAAAATAATAATACCAGTGGGTCACCTTCCCCTCCCCCGCCACCAAAATAATAATACCAGTGGGGCATATGTCCCCCAAATAATAGTAATAGTGGGGCACACTTCCCACTAAGTAAATTAAAATAAAATGAAAGTATAATAAAGAAAAGCAAAATAAAATAAAATTATGAAAAGTGAATGATTTGGATTTATTGTTGTTTTACAGTTATTATCTGACTATATTGCCTGGCTTACAGTTAGAAAATATAGACTGACATTTTCAGATGTGTCTGGGAAATATTTGTCTGATTTAGACAAATGTATTCTTAAATTTGGACATACCTTAAAAGATGGCTAAACGTCGGACTTCATATTCTCTCCCAAAGCGATCCCTGTCGATATTGAGTGATGAAAGGGAAAAATCAACGCGGGACAAGTTGTGATATTAGAAGACGACATTTGTTGAGTTATTTCCCTTTATGCGATTAACTCCCATGTTAAAAGGGATGTAATTTTTGAAAGGTGAATTCGGTTTGTTTTATGCGATTTTCCCTGTTGTTGGATGCTGCATGTCGTATCGTAGATAAATATGTATGTAGCACATTCTGACCTTGGGCTGTAGATAAATTATTCCGGGAGATGCACAAAAATGCAGTTTGCCTAGGAGACTATGCCGGTAAAGAGGCAGAAATGCCGATAACCTGATGAACTATGTCGGGACAAAAACACAATAGGCATATTAAGTTCTACAAAACGAGAAGGGGCTCTACCAGTATGAACGTTACCTGGTCCGGGTTATAGGCCACAAATACACAGCCTGTATAATTTTGTGGCAGCCATTACGCTTGAAATGTCCTAGTGCTGAATATATGCTTCTGGTATACTTAATCTTGCCTTGTTGATTAAGATATGCACGCCATCCGCTGAACACCTATTATTCGGGCTCCAGAATCCGCGATGGCATTTGGGATGTAAGTCGAAGATAAATACGGAAGAGTCATGTTTGGCGATAATAAAAGAACGTGGAAAGGTTTCCTTTAATATATATATATATATATATATATATATATATATATATATATACTATATATATATATATATATATATATATATATATATATAGGGAATAGGTCTAGTGGGCCTTCCGAACATAAACTTTCACAATGACAAAATTTTCTATAAGGTCAAGTTTACAGGCACGGTTGCCTCTTGCCACCAGAGGAAAGGTACGACGTATGTATATATTGCAAAAACTTGGATAGAGCGAGATCCGCGAAAAGGAATAGCTATAACGTTAGGCATATCTTAGCTTGGAAGTAAAGTATTCGTTAATTCACGAGCTATACGCCCCTACTGAAAAAACTTTAAAGCCGGTGCAACCAACAATGACAAAATTATTGGCGCCATTGTTACAAAAGGAGGCCGATAAGCGAGACACACCAACACAACACATGAACTTTAGAGGTAAAGGTTTTGACGAAAGTAAAACAGCGTGAGAGAAAGGTAAACCTAATTTACAAACGGTTTCCCAGTCAAGCTGAAAAACGTTGTTCCAGAAGACGAAGAGGAAACAATCGAAAAGTATAAGTAAGTAATCATGGTATTGCATGTAGACTGTGTTCTGTACAATGAAGAGCAGTGGAAAAAACCGATACATTGTACAGAACGACATGACACTGAAACGTCACCATTGTGTCGTCACTCAGACGTCACTCGTTCGCGTCATTGCAACACGTCTCATGTGCCAAATGAGGGAATTACAAATATGTAAATAATATAAGGTCCTGACTGAATTTGCGCTGTTCAATACCATAAAATTTATACAAATATAAGAACACAGAATTATGTGTCTCTAAAATAATAAAAAAGACATGGTTTATTTTCACTTACATAAACGTCATTATAATATATGCATATTAGAGTCTTGTTTTTAATGACATTTATTTTTTGGCCTTTAGGAGGATGCCAAATAAAGTATTTAATAAAACATGTCTTGGCCTTGTTTAATCGAGTGTCAATTCAAGTGTCAATTGAAAATTTATCAGTAAAAATATTCAGTTCCAAGTCGTGTTTGGGAAAAATACATCTTTTATATGTCTGAATTCTATTTCAGAAAAGCTTTTAACTTTCTGGCTACTTTTTGCATGCTTTATTGCAGAACTCACGATGCGTTTCAAGCGTTTCTTCTGAAGTGGTCAAGTTCTTCCAAATCACGACCTTAAAAATGGTTCTCCCAATAGCCCGGGGCAGACACGAGCTATCAGCTGGGCAAACGCCTCTCGTGCCCCTTTGCTCAGCACTTTGCTCAAGAAGTTTTTCAACGGACACGTTGTTGCATCGGCTCACAGCGTCGTCAATGTCATTTTTGATAATGACACATATCAGGGGACCATTTCGGGAGTCCTGTGACATCTGTCAACAACAAATGATGAACTTTGTTCACACTTTCCCCTTGCGCTGAGAGGATAGTTCCCTTCAAGGTACACACTGAGGATTTTGTCTCGTCTCAAAAAATATCAAACAGGAACGATATCTTTCTCAAGACCTAAAGAGGTGAAAAACTCAACAAAAATGCACACACACATGAGCTATGCGCTGAGTAAACGGGCAGGAGAGGCATTTTGCTCAGCCGATAGTTCGTGTCTACTCCGGGCTTTAGTATTTCTCTGCATTGCCAGGACATCTCCCGCGAATGTCATCAGACATTTCTCTCTCAAGCTGAGTAACAAATCCTCCTTACACTACAGCCAAGTGCCCCAAAAAGACATCAAACCACAGTGACAGAATAACATGTTAATCAGCCAAGATTTGGTGGTGCAAGTTAGATGACCGGAAGCTGTGCTCTTTGTGGCTTTGACCCAAGGCCTAAAACACAGTTTGCTTACACTGAGGATTTAGTGTCGTTAAGAGTATCGATTTATTTTTGCTGACTTCATTTCACAGGACAGCTGTTTTGAAGAAGATTGCTCTCTTTGATTACTCAAACCGAGTAGCCTCGTTGATATATTGCCTTCTGGGTAAAAGATGGTTTGCAGTTTTATATGAAAACACAATGGCTCCGACTAGAATTCTTTGGACGTTTAAATATTACTCTTTGCGAGAGAACATAATCAGGCATAAGCAAGCGACTTCATTGATGTTTAATGGATTCTTTAAGCTAACTATCAAAATGTTACCAAAAAGACCCTGTCCAAACAGAAAAACGCTATGTTGATTTGAGCCACAGCACGGAAGTTAATCATTCATTAAACTATCTATCACAACGCCTAACATGCATTACACATACGGAGGCAAGATACAAAGCAACAAAAATGAACAAATACCGAAGTAACTGTAAAATGTAAAGTCGTCCAGCAATCTTGATGACAGCAGGTTCCACTTCCGTTATCGAACGCTTGGGCGGATGTTTCAAGAATTATTGATTAATATTGACTACATCCAGGCCTGTTCATTAATCTGACCTCTAACACAGTGCTCAGAAATGACTAGTGATCAGTTATTTGAGGAAATATAAAACAGCGTAAATCACGATTGTCGTCAGTATTCACAGCGGAGTGGGTTCAGTGCGTCCAGTGTGTGGTCTTTTTGATCCTTCACAAGAACGAGATGATTGGAAGCTGTACATGGTGTAATACGGGTAATTTCGTTCAGAATATAATGGAGCGAGTGAAATGTCCTGATGTTTTCCAAGCGGCAATAAATCTGCTCAGCACTCGAGGCATACGAATACTTAGCAAAGGAAAGTAAGCGTCGCTTGTAATGGTAAACAATGTGTCGGTATGTGTAGAACAACATTAGTGCCTCTGGAGACCAAATCCTTTTTGGTTCCGAAGGCCACACACATGGCGATAGAGAAGCTACTTGTACACAGAAAAACTGTAAGCATTCGCTTACACCACACGTAACAGGCGGACAAATCAAGGACAACAAAGCCTCTCCTGGTTGTCCTCCGGATGTACCCATTAGTCTAGAGAACCCTCTGCCCTCTGCCCGTAACCCAGTAGACGTCCCGCCTGGTGAATTCTCTCCCCTCTGCGCGTAACTCAATAGACGTCCAGGCTGGTGAGTCCTCTGCTCTCTGCCCGCAACCCAACAAACGTGACGGATGGCGGACCCTCTGCCTTCTGCCCGTAACCCGACAGACGTCCCGGCTAGCGAAACCTCTGCCCCCCGCCCGTTACCCAATAGACGTCCCAGCTATTGAACAATCTGCCGTCGGCCCGTAACCCAGTATGAGCAACTGGGTAAAAAATTAGTCCACCTTTGTGATGAAACCAAATGCAGTTTTTATAAACTTTTGGATGCAGCCAAAAGCCGTGAAACTGTATACCGCATCCTAGACGTCAAAGGCAGCGAACTCCATTTTCGTTGTGCCGTCGAAGCCGTCATATCAGGTAACTTTGACGCCAAAGGAACTAAATCACTCATAGACTGAAGAAGTATGGATTTAGATGATCTTTCTGCCAGTGAATGTTTTCACCTTTTTTCTTTAATTCCAACAGTCAGAACAACTTGAAATGGTTGGCAGATGTTGTTTTTGTTCTAATGGAATTTGGCACGCCTGCTTAATGGCTTTCCAGTGATTAACAGGTCAGCACTTATACAACTTATTGTAACGTCACAGTGTGATTATGACGTAGCTTGCAAACCAGACATGTATTGCCGTTCTGACATTTCCTGAAGAGTTTTTGCTCTTTGTTCGAGTTGACAAAAGTTAGCTTCGATGTTCCTGCAGTTCATTTGTACTCTAATTTTCCTCTGCGTATATGCTACACAATTGTTTTCCTTCATGTCAGCCTTACGTATGTGTTGTATTTAAGCTGCCATAGAAAAAAAATACGAGACGAGAAAAAAAGAAACAACGAAGAAATTTTGTAGGTTAGAGGTATGCACCAAATGATTTAATTTATTTGATCACTTTTTATTGTTTTACTCAATAACTTTGCTTCATGAGTGGAGGAAATATCCGTGCCTAGAGTAAACCATTGAGCTTTTGCAAGCTTCAGGACAACTTTTCTGCTACGTGCCTGTAGACAACCTTACAAGACCACTCGTGATGGAATCGTCGATCATTTTCTGCAATTTATTGGCTTCTAGAACAGTGGAAGTTTGAGAATCTGGAAAACTCCAAGATTGGGTTTGAACTCACGTTTTCAGGGACATATCGATGAAGAGGAATAAGCCCCTGGTACACGACCCGCTCCCAAGGTGAGCACTGAAAAGATTTTCTGTTTTCTTTTCATGGCATCATTATCTTTTACTGACGGCACCGAAGTTTCCAGCATTCAGATTTGTTTGCCTACTAGCATATGTTAACATGTAGCTTACTGTATTCATCAACTTATGGATTCTGTACTCATTGAAACCCTTTTGGTTGTACATAAAACTCACGCATCACTACCCTTGCTAAACCTCGAGCAGCTTTCAAGGCTATGTATTATCCACGTTTTGAAGCCATTTGCTCCCTCGCCAGGTGGCCAAAATCAGTTGGAATCACTAACTATGCCTTGGCCAAGTACAGACGACAGAGCCTAGCAATCGGTCATGTCTGCTAACAAATGGCTACCAGACGTTTTCTGCTAAGCTTTTCGAGATTTGTTGATAATTGCCTGTCGACTGAAATGACTGAGCAAGCCGATTACCAAAGTCGTGTAAAAACGAAAATTCATTCAATCTGTTCTGTTTCGGGATAGATATTGACATCAAACGCCAAGACATCTCTTTTGCCAAGATATCTGATATACTGGATATGCTCCCTGGAACATTATTTCCTCAGGCTGTCCAGGTGGCGCTATATTCCTTTGGTTAGTGATTGTTATTGAGGAGGCCTAAAGTGTTCTTATCCTAAAAATCAATGAGTTTACAGGATGTATAGAAATTGGCGACGAGTGAAAATAGCTGCTATGTGTCGAAGTGAAAAGCAATCAGCTGTCTCTTGGAATTTTCTTAAGTTATTGATTTTAGTGAGGATGTACACACGGATGGTTTCCATCGTTAGTGTCTAACTCTGCTCTGCTCTTGTGGACCAGTAATTCTTTTAGATGAACTAAATGTAGATAAGAGTCAAAATATTGCTTTTGTGGACCTTAACGGAACTCAGACCACAATAATCCTGTTTTAAGCTTTCCATCAGCCTCCCCATGGCTCAACTCCCGTCGGTCACAAACCTAAAATGTAATACGTGATAAGTAACTATAACTGTAATTGATGGTGTGACCACTCGGACTCGGACTCTGTACTGATTTAGTCGTTGTTCGCTTGCCATGTATGAGTAATACTTTGAAAGTTTACTCGTAAGATGAACAACAAATTTCACAGTTTGGACCCAATTTACTCTGAGTTGGAAACCTTCTTCAAAGGGTGTCGTGAACAACTTTTTTTTCCGCAAATGTATTTGGAATTTGGCAATAACTGGAACAAATGATACAAAATGCTGACGTCACACATACATACCCATTAAGCTCTGGACCCCTAACCATTTCTCTATTGGGATTTTAATTCAACGTGACAGACATAAAGTAAAACAGAAACTAAGAAAGTTCCGATACCTTATAACATAAGAGATATTGATAGTTCATCTTCCAAACGGAACACACTACAAGCGACCTTTAAATCCGACTAATACTCAAGAAAATACAGACATCATCGATCATCTTACAACCAAGGAAATGAAACATTCTTGCTCACAACGTTAGTCTCCGACACAAGACGAGAACACAAAGGGAGATAAGTCAATGCCGCCGGTGATTGCTGATTTGTTTCTGGTCACACGTTACCAATGAAGTAAGGGTACAAAACACTCCTGTGGCTTTATACCGTCATACACTTTGTCTTGGAAAAGTTGGCGACATACATGTGATATACTATCTGTAAATTGATCTATCCATTTGGTATGAGTAACCACATCATCTGTTTGAACACCAGAAGGTTATAACTGGCAGTAATACTCAAGATATGGATCGTCACCGCCTAGAATCTCGTCGACACTTCCATCTGGCTATGTATTGTTATAGAAATAGCAGAATAAAAGTCATTGCGCCTTGTAGCATCAAACATTGTCTGGAACACAATAAAAGATGCGCAAATATCAAACATCATAAAACAAATCTAATAATTTATCAAACATAAGGCGATCGCCTTTCATCACTCGGACGCGTCACGATCCCAAAAAAGTCATTGAAAAGTGATGTATATTTTCTTTTGCAGGCCACTAACCTCATTTTAGTGCAAGCCTCATTTTCCGAATTTCTGCTATAATTATTTCGGTTTTTTCCTGATTGATGACATACGCATGTAGGTGACATTGTAGGTGACAATATCTTTAAAAATAGGATTGCTCCTGTGAAAGAATTGAAAAATTACCCAATTAGGTGTCGTAAAGCATTAATTATATTCATTGTGTAGCTGTGTAGGAAATAATAGACTTGGACTGTTGTAATGAGCTATCTCATATTTACGAACTAAACAAGATCTGAACGGCTTGCATTGCGAGTGTTTGACATCAATGCCCTCTCGCTGTACTTTTTCACTTTGCCATTCTCACCAGAGGAGTAACAACGAACAATGTCACCCAGCACAATTGCGACAGTCAGGCACCTTGAAATAATGATAACAGAAATCTACTTCTGTCCGCGTAGCGGATCACCGCCAGTGAATGTTGACATTTGCCATTGGCTGAAGACCTGATCATACCGGACATCACCATTACTGCTGTTTGTCTCTCACAGCCGATTACACCGTGACGCGCCGATCCGCCGGTAAGCAAGTGAATATACTGACAGCCGATTACTTTCGCTGTTGCCGAAAAATGTAGACTAAATAAGGTTTTTAAGAGAATCAAACTAATGTGCTTTATTTAACGTGGTTAAAATAGTACCCAGAGACATCAGGGAGCAGAATTCACGAAGCGATCAAATCCTGTTATCGATAGGTGTAATATAGCCATGATACATAATGCAAAGCGGGATTTGTAAAGCGCATTAGTGGGGCCGTTCCTCACTATAGATCACATCATAAGACACACGTACTTTAATATCAGAATTAATAAAAATTTATCCATCGTCCACAAAGCGATTTAGTGATTTCATTCCTCACGGGCAAGTCGTTTCAGATTACCTAAAGCAGATTAGTAATATTTCTCCAGGGCTGTATCCCTGTCGCCGGAATTTCTGTTCTTAGTCCAACTGTTTATCAGCTTTTATCAGGAATTGTCTTTTCCTTTTAAACTGGATCTTTTGTCTGTCTCCGCCTCTGTAATATTGGGGCAAGATTTTATTATACTAAAGAAGTCAGTATAGACGAGGGGAATAGATGTATTGGTTTATTTAGTTGGTTAAGATTTCAGGTATCATTTGGCGACTATTTTATTCTTATCAGGGTGGTGTTTACTTCTATGATGACGATCTCATATTCATAGTGCTGCCTCACTGAAAAGCCATGCTGACTACACCTTACACGAAGCTAGAGCACTGCAGTCCCAGTATATTACAATATGGCTAACAAGTACAAGGCCGGTTGGCTCATTTTACAGTAATACGGCTTGATAATATTCTGGTTAAAACCATGTTTATCAATGCTACAGTGTTTTGCCTCAATATGATTTTGTCACCTGGCATAGCTGTGAACGACATTAAGAGATATGCAAAAACCCAAGTCTGTAGCTCTGAGATAGTGTGGCCGTACTTAGAGCTCCCCCCCCCCCCCGGCCGCCGCTGTATTGATCGTTACATTTCCTGACCTGGAACCTTTACTGTAACCTGTACTATTCTTTTTCACTTTTCAAATGTGCACCATAGAAAAGCTTTTATTTAGCTGTGAAGTAATTTTGATTTCAAATACACATGTCGTCGGTGAATAACAAAACCTGTTCTTTCCACAAGCAGATACGAATAAGGATCGGTTTTAAAAGGTTTGTTATAAACAGCACAAGTGATTGTTTTACACAATCAATTAGGTGCAAAGTGGATCGATTGTTGAGCATGTTGTTGGTCAATCTTCCGCAAAGTTGCTTTCAACAATTGTTTGTACAATACATTACGCCACAATTAAAACAAATGTAGCCAGTGCATTGGCTTGTATGGACAGCATACAAAATTCGTTCAAATGCCATTTAGATTTGCTGGACTTCGTTGCCCTATCCACTACTAAGATCATGAATTTCTTTCAAGGAAGTTTTTGTCATTGGAATAATAAAAGATAAGAGTCCCAGAAAACGTTTATCTTTTCCAGGATGATTTAGAGTGTATCGTTATGAAGTGAATCCAAAGAGGCTCGTTGACATAGTTCGGATGTTTTCTAGGCGCCAGTTACATTCCTGTTAATTGTAGCGTCGTGATTTCCATTCGTCACCAACAACAATTAACATGAAGACAGAATCGCCAGGATATGGCAGTAGTATTGTCATAGTGGCATTGAATCTTAATCATTCATGTAGGATTAAAGGAAACCTTCCTTTAGACTTTACAGGCTTCACATGCTGAGGACAGTACGTTTAAAAAGACTTAGTTCTAATCAAAGAGTGCAAAAATAAAAAAAACACTATATTGAAAGTTCAGCTGTGACTAATGGAATATAATATGCACAGTCTATCCGAACACAGTAATTTCAAACCTAAAAAAAGTAATCGAACAAAAATTTTCTACAAATAATAGTCGGGGTTTATCTAAAAACAGAAACCGAGCACGGGTTTCAAGCTTAATATTGACTTAAAAGCTAGCTCTCATTAGTTTTTCATTCATTATACCATATGAACACTGTCACGATACGTACACGTTTATAACTCGACAATTACCGGGCTTTTAAATACATGCAACACGGAAAGATCATTTGCTGGAGAGTTACATAACGATATTAAAGAACCATGCAATTTTGCGGAAGTGTGGTGGCAACCATTTTGTTGACATCAGTACACATGTACCAAAGCCACACTTGCTGGCACCATATTGTAATATTTTTTATGTTTTCGCGTAAAGTTCAGTACTAGAGGTAAAAATTGTCTGATCTACGCCGTCATACATTTCTACTCCCCACATGGCAGCCTGGCATTTGACTTGAAGATGATGGTGTAGAAGATTATTCAAGGCTTCTTGGCATACTCACTAGGATGGTAGGATGCAGTAAGAAAACAGAAATTTGGAGGATTGTGTTCTCGTGGGGAGAAGATTGATCAAGGCTTTTTGACATGAAAAATAGGATTGTAGGGGAAAGTCCATCTGGGTACTTAAACACATGGGGTGATTTTCTGGCGGCCACTCAAAGGCCGATTTCTGAAGGATTAGCGAAAGAGGGATTATTCTCTACTGAGGTATCTATTAACTCTGACGACAAACTGTTTACTCTCAGCTGATATTATCTGGTCTCTAAGACCGGTTAAAATAACTCAAAATCACACGTCTGGATATGAAGAAGAAAACCGAATTGCGACAGTCGACTTGTGTAATCAGACACTGTGCTGACAAAAATATATACACATTCCCATATGAAATGTTGTGCGCTTTGGTCGGGCCTTGGGGTGATATACGCATTTATGCTTATTACATCAACAAAGTTTTTTTTATGAAAAGTTGCAAATAAAGGTGCAGCTGAGAAAAAAAGAGTATACTTGTACATGTAACCTGGAAATTGTGTACGGACTACAAGTTTTAGATTTGAATTTGGACTGTTTTTCATGTATCATTTAAAAGTGATGGTAGCCTTATGTATAAAATGTGATATATTCCTCTGGGATCTGGTGCTACAGGGTATTTTGGAATTAGGTCTTACAAGTATCGACTTGGGGCGCCTCTCCATGGTCCACGAGTGATATACGAATGTCGAAACTGCACATTTAAGAGGTATTGAATACCAATTTTACACCTATAATATAAACGACTGCAACATAGACGGTGAAAGTAATGCAGCGACGACAGCAAGATAGCTGGCAAATGGTTACACGTTACCGGTGAAATCCTACCTCTTGTTAGTTTACCCCAGATAGGGTTTTATTCTAATTGTTCATGAAAGTACTTAAGAAGTAACAACTAAAACTCCCCTAGCACTATTGTTTAAGAAGAATTGGATAACAAAAAACAATGCAGTGATGCTAAATGCAATATACCAGACGTCACTGGTGTATAATCCCTCAAACTGCTGTTTTGTCATCACATTTATTTCATACATGAATATTTCTTTTGGACACGAAAACAATTCAACGGGACAAGAAGATCGATCACAGGCCGCTGTCTCCTAGCTGTTTAGGTAGTTCTAGAGCCAGTAAATCAGCAACAAACTTTGACTACATGAGTTTGTCAGTTGTAGAGAGCACACTGACATCCATGCTTTTTAATTTTATTGATTGACGTCAGTGCGAATTTCCACCTGACACAAAGCTCCTGTCCCACCGGTAACGAATAACGCGCTTACTTCATCAAGAGATGTTGACCGAAACCGGGATAAGCGTCTACATCAGTCCTGTCGGAATGCTGGGTTAGCTTACACTTTCTCGGTTGAAAGTAGGTGATTTGACAGAAGGGATAAGAACTATTATTGTGTTCCTGACACCAACCTGTCAGCAGTGCTCTTGCCTGGATTGACTCAGTATCCACGCGCAAACTCTAAAAATCTACCTCTCATAGCACAATGGCGCACGCCAAGGTAAAGTCATAGCTCAACTATGGGAACAAAATCATTCAGGTAAAACTGGTATAATAAATAGCAACGGGCATAAGACTCCGACCACCATGAGAGACCTTAGTTATCATGGTTATCGCTATGTGTACCATTACTGACTAATAGTATATTAGCCATATCTGCCCTGACGTACCCATACGTGTCAATATTCCAGACACATAATCACTCATGTATGTCCTCCTCTGCTGTACAGAATGTCTACCACGCGATCAAGACAATTAATGTGGAAGCAGCCGTCTCGTACATATTTCTGAGAAGATCAACCTTCGACCCTTTGGGGGATAAATCGCATTTCCCGTATCTTTTGGCCTTATCTGAATTATACTACCATAAGGAAACCAAAAAGTTATGAAAAATGTATTGACGAAATATTGTGAAAGCGTGCCTGAAATTACATCTGAACTGCCTAAATATCTAATGGGAGTTTTTGGCAGATTGTATCGAGAGAGTTAAATCATAAAGTCGCAGAGAACAGATTCACATAACAAAAATAGGACGAATTTCTTTCCCGGCTGCATGAAGTTGTGAATCTAATTCCGCAAATAACCCGTAAATAACTCGGCGTTTGTCGAGCAGGTTTGCTACGGCTGCAGTGAACGCCGAAAGAAACCTCACATATCAAGGATTCTTTCTAACACGATTCCGGCTATCTGTCATCACATTTTCTTATTCTGATACCTATATTTAAAAAGGAAAAAAAGCCTATCTGCATTTCTTTCTACTTTTTATGATGAGAAAAGTTTTGTAAGAAACGCTAGACGCTATTGGCCTATGCCTGGGGTGTAGCTGCTATGTTGAAAACAGCAGTCTGTTTCTTCATGATGGCTCTCCTTCTACACACAGGCACACCATCCACCACGATGTGGTTTACAACACAATTGCTCACCATCTTCTGTATGTTCGCATCCTCATTGGCAGTGACCAAGATAGTTTCACATGTGAGGACCGGGAGAATCATCCAGGTCTGTCATACAGCATTTCGGATAGGCCCTCTCGTAATAATGTGCTTGTTTGTCAGGTGAAGTGAATCATACATTGTCGACAGCAGTGTGATTAACTCCCTTGACGAGTAGCCAGTTTCTCTGTCTCTGTCTCTCTGTGAAATGCCCTTCATCAGCTTGTCACCATATATCATCATCTTTATAGAGGGACAACAAGAGACATAAATAATCGCAATCTTGTGTAACTGAGGACAGGTTGATGGGATGCAGACAATGTTCTCATCTTTGTAACACGGTTTTCAGAGCCACACGGAAAAATGAGATTCCTTAAAGGCTATATGAGTAATGTGTTCAGTTAACCTATCGCTTCCCCGTGGCCATTTATTTTGTAAAGCCGTTTGACATGCCAAACAGCTATTTTGGCAACTTAATTGAAGCTTTTGATTTATCTATGGGGTTTAAATCTCCACTGACATAAGTAAGTAGGAAGATTGTTGTGTTTCTGTGAACGCCTCACAGAAGATCCGGAAATGTCCTCAAACAGATAACCTGTGTACTCAGGCGTATGCTGCTATGCAAATCTGTTTGTTGTTTTCTTCATTATTTATTTATGATTATTATTTATGGATTGGTGTTTATATGCCGTACTCAAGAATATTTCACTTAGACCTCTGTAGCCAGAATAGCGGTGGAAGGAAACCGGGCAGAACACGGAAAGAAGCCCACCAACCTTAGCGGATTGCTGGCAGACGGTGTGTTATATTTAACACGAGGACATGCTCCAAGCCTACGATTACTTCTCTTAAAAAACATTGTAATACATTTTCCAGCAATGAAGGCCCAATGAAGCTCCAGTCTGATGAGCATGTAAAGCATAACAGAGAAAATTGACACTAAAACAGTAAAGGCATTCTCCAACCTGACATTTATCGTGGTTGAGGTTAAAACGCTAATGTAATAAATTTGACCCCCAAAATCATTATTGTCATACATTCAATAACGGCACATTTGCTCCTTTAACAACAGGACTCATATAATGAAGGCCGCAGGCTCTCCCCAATTATAGACTTTTTTGTTGTTGCTGAAACACCGATTTCTTACATGTTTTGCTGTCTTTAATCCTTTAATGTGAGCAATTAATTATCCGAATCTTTATCCATTTATCTTTATCAGTTAACACCGTTTGTGACTGCTGCTCCCCCCCCCCAACAAACAAACAAACCCAAAACCATTAACCACACGCCTTTACAACTCTAATTGATCTGTGAAAGTCACAAGGAGGTAAGTTCTATGACTCATTTCTTAGGAATATTCCATAGAGAGAACTCGGTCTAAGTGTAAGAAGGGTCTTGGAAACCTTTCATCGGTGTCTAACTTTACCTAAACTCTATGTCCACAAACGTGTTCACGAAGCTTTCTTCATATACATGCATTTATCCCAATCTCACTTTGTACCGTAAACCTTCATTTAGATGGCAGGAAACGTATTTTCAGTTTCCTTCCAATTGAGCTGTATCTTCTCGGAAGAGGGTCAAATTAAACGTAGGTCTACTTCTGTTTATTGTAATTCAGACGAGAACCGCACCCTAAAACGAAACATTCTACCTGATTCCACCTCATCAAGGCGTGATAGATAGCGCCCTACAAAGGGTCATTTCAATACATTCTTTCAAACTTCCCGTTCCCTAGAATTAAACCAGTTTGATTTTAAGGCTGAAAACAGATAGAAAGTGCTATTGATTTTATCTATCAGGACTGGTTTGCAGGATAAGCTGGTGGTTTAGCTGAACACAGGCATGCTAACTGGATAATCTAAATGCTAAATGGCAAAGTGCTTAGATGAACGGCATTACTTTAAAATCACGGTATATCTGTTCTCGTCGCGTATGGCTTTGACAATTTGAGGACAAAACAGGCGACAGACCCGACTTTCATTAAGCTGAGAACATGATAACCGATCTGCAGAGATAGGTCTCGGTAGACCTGGATCGGACTATTTGAGACAGATAGGCATGCATGCTCGGAGAGTTTGTTAATGTGGAATATCAGGCAGTCGCCATTAACACGTCGAAAATCAAATTATCAAGGCAGTGGGATCCCAGGATGGGCAGTATTTATTGACGAATGGCTGTTGAAACTGCTGGAAATTAGGTCAGTATTTCGGTTTAACAAGGAAAAGTGTGATGGGAAGTTAAGAGAACATCTAAATCCCCAGTGGCCTTTACTTAAGGCTGAAGTAAAAATTCAATGTATATCAAGTCTCGCACACTGCTTGTTTTCAGACAGAAAGAACTGAACAATGTATTGAGAACAAATAACATGTTTGCGGATTCTGAAGTCATTACAAGATGGCGTAGCCGGAATGATGAATGATAGGCCTGGATGATTCTCCCAGTACTAACATGTGAAACTGTCTTGATCACTTCCTGTGAAGATATCAACGTACAGAACATTGGCGAGCAATTGTGCTGTAAACCGCACCGTGATCGACGGTACGTCTGATGTCGTTTATTGGATGCATGTACTGCTATTGGCAACGTTCACGCTTTATGCCTATGGCAATAAATATGTTAAGAGTAATATTTATTGCCGTGGTCAACACAAACGATGCCGCTAAGCCAGTTTTCATTTCCATTTACACATGCCATTTCTCCTCAAGACATTGTTCAGCTCTTTAAGTCTTAAGACTAGACAGCAGGTATTCCGGAACCGACTCAAATAGAGGTCGTTACTACCTTCAGTATTGTATGACCTACTGTCAACAACATAGACGAATGCAGTTTTACCTTTTCAACTTTCCTGAGGTTGCAAAGGCTGCTTCAGAAATAGATGAAAATTCGGGCTAATCAACGATATGGCTTGAAGATGATTTGAAGACGCCTTCAAATCCTTTCAAATACCCTGACCACTTATTAATGAGATAGCATGCTCTTTAGCTGAAGAAACAAACATCGTCGACACTAAGGCAGCGACTGAGTGGCTGGACTGCGGGAGGAACCAATACGAGCATTCAAGCATTCAAAATGGCGATGGCGCCGGCCTGGATTCAACTTAAGTGGACGACTTCCGGGGACATGCCTCTGACGTTTTTCCCGAATATTAACCAAGTGACGGTAGACAACAGCAAAGTAAACTACTTTTAAAAGATGCAGCTCGCTTTACGTTTCGAAATAGTACGTTTATTTTACAACTGTGTCCAGATAGTTCTGTTCTATAAGTAGGCAATGCAACCGCAAGAGCTGAATACACAACACTACACCACAACACTAGTAAATCCATGAAAAGGCGGACAAAGTTTAAATTAATGTATTAAAACAGCAGTAGCTTGCTTTCCAGAACGCCTTAAGCCGCGATTTGGCATTTGGTAATCGGAATACCCGCTGTTTAGCCTCTTTTGTCAGATAGACTCTTTAGTTGATGTCTAAATGTGCCAGACAGAAAAAAGCTCTGAGGAATGGTAAATTGCCAGTAGCGGGAAATTCTAGGTGAGAAGCTGACCTCGAGTCTGAAGTGAAAAGCGAGCAATCCCTGTCAATATCCCAGCCGCTTGGGTCCTGTGCTTATGGGCTTGTAATAACAGACGGACAAGCATCCGGCACTCATGACAATATGACAAGTGGGCTGGCCACACTGAGTTTCACTGTTTCACGGAAACGGCTGACCTTATTTACCCACCGTTTTTGGCGTGCTTCGATCATTCCCGAAAACGTCTGGTGGACTTAATACGACACTCAATGGATCTACATGAAGGTTAACGTAAAGAGATTTGTCCGAAACCTGGCCAGATATGGTTACATTGCGGATTTTCTTGGTTTTCTTCATCCATAAACTTAGCCGCCTCTGTGTCATTAAAATATTCTCCGGTACAAAGGAATGAATATGTGAATAAATAAATAATTCAAACTGTGTTTTGTGACTAGAGGTATCACTTGGCCAGGTGCTACAATAACGGGTCAGCGGGGTGGCATTTACATATTTAAAACTAGTTCGCTTTACAATGTCCTGGGTCAGCAGCCGGAGTTTAACTATTCATCAATGTGGAAATTTCTGTCCTGCAGTTTAAAATTACCATTTTGCCGTAAGAAATGTGAATACATTTTGGCCGCATTCCCGCAGTTCTTTTTTTTTAATGTAGGGTACTCTGTTCGAATGGTAACATTGATTTTACTCAGACGTTGCTAGTTTTCCCTATGGCATGTTATTGGAAGCGTGTCCCCTGATTATTGTTCAGCATCAGGGCTTTTTCTCATTTTAGACAAAAAGATGCTGTATAGAAGCAGGGTAGACTTTTACATGTCAACATCCAACTTTAAAACATGTTTGTGAATAAAATGTGATTGATACGCCAAAATCCCGAAGACGCGTCTCTCTGAATGATAAAATATTGATATAAATGGGTCTTGATATTTGAGTCTGATGTTAACGCCATTGCAGCCACTTCCCACAAACATGTTTTACTCTGTTACTGATAAGAGTCCATATGATGATATTTTTTCATGATTCAGAAGGTAATTACAATTTAAAATTGGGTCGAATTTTCATGATACTTTCGAATCCATTGCCATATTTTGCCAGTATATCTATTTAAAAGACCGCTTGCATCTAGTTCAATTGTCTCCTTACTATAATATAACACATACTACTGTTGAATGTGGATAGAACTGTGCTGCAAGAAAACTCCAAGAAACACATATACAATTAATTGAGTTTGTTGTCAAGGAGGCGTTTTGTAGGGACAGCAATTCAGAAATCTTTTCGGCTGAAAACCAATTTTCCCTATCATCTCGTATTATTCTGTGAACAATCAGTCATCACTGTTAAGGGAAGTGGACACATCTTTCCAAACACAGAAACTTAAAGCAACAAATCACCTATTAATGGAATTTGCAGATCGACACTGTACAATATGGGCTTTGAGAGCTGAGCAAGCCATCAGGTACTTTTACAGTACACAATCTGAAATCTATCTTTTCGGCCCACGGTCCATGCATTTTTATCTGTCATATATTTATGACCAAGGATACGAGGCTATAAGATCTATAAGATTCAATGTTATTTGCAATTTTTTTCTGAGATACATTATTCGAAGATAACAGAATGCACCGCTTTTGTTTGGTTGCACGCTGTTATTGATGAATGCTTATTTTTTACATCGTTGGTTCAGAATATGACTTAAAACGTAAGCTGCTAAAATTTTAGGGTGAATGCAGTCATCAATAACCCATCAGATAACAAATGGCAAACTCCTATTTCTTGTGATCGTTTTGGTGACACTTAAAATCATTGTGAATGTGACAGATCCAAGAGTGTATGATTTGGTACAAGTTACCTAAAAGCGTCGGGGAAAATAAAAAACTTCGGGTGTCAAACAAGGGTATATTCAAATTCAAGCCAATTGACAAAAATTTCACCCTCAGGCTCTCTCCAAGGGGGAGGTGAGGGCGGGGGTTGGGCTTTTCAGCACACAGTCCGTTGCCTATACATTTTATTCCCCGTGTTTATCCTGTATGTTATACAATTAATTTACTGACTTGTTCCTCCAAGACTCCAAGACTACATTCGTGCCTGAGCAACTAGCTGGGAAGTCGGCCAAATGAGTAGTTATACATGTGGGCTAAATGTATTGTAAGGGGCGATAGCTGGTTTTGGTGTTTAAGGTCATATGGCTTTGACTGTTAGACAAAAATGATCCTTTTTTCTAGGGAAATCCCTAGAAAGCATCTGTCCAATCATGAGAATGACTGGATTCTAGCAGACGCCTTCCATCTGATGAACCTCTTGTGCTCATAGAATGGCAGATGAATCTAGCAGATGATTTCAAACTTTATTTATTTGATTGGTATTTTACGCCGTATTCAAGATTATCTCACTTATGCGACGGCGGCCAGCCTGATGGAGGAAACGGGCAATGCCCTGGGGAAACCCATGACCGTCCGCAGGTTGCTGGCAGACCTTCCCACTTACGAAGTAAGCACGAGCTGGACGTGAACTCATAGCGACCGCACTGATGAAAGACTCCTGGGTCTTACGTGAAGCTAGTTGGCTAACCACCTCAGAGGCCCCGGGTAATTAATTGTTTCATGAAATATTTTTGTGGCAGATGTTTGATTATACTTTACATTGTCATCAAAGCAACGATCAAAAGCTCCAACGCAATTTATATATAGCATGGAGTTTATTTTTTAATTGGTTATAAAGACAATCCACGCCAACAACCTGCGAGTGGTCGTGGGTTTCCTCCCACCATAATTCTTGCCGTTTTCAATTTTATAAAATCTATCTGAACTGTACTGATTTTAAGATTTATCACTACCATATGTTCTGAATTAAATTAGATTTAAATTTTGCTTCTTTGAAGAATTGCCACTGCTACATGCTTTGGGGTATCACTAATCTGAGGGGGGGGGCAGTCAGTGCACAGGAACAGAGAAATCCAAGGGGAATCCATAGTTTTAGTGAATTGCTGAAGTGATGATCCGTCGGACTTACGGCAGGTCGACAATGGTTTGTAGCAAACTACCTGAACCAGTCGAGCTTCGCGGGGGGAGGGGGGCTGAAGTTTTTCGTTATTCGTTATTCGAATGTCTCGATCGATTGATTGGTTGAAAGTTAGAATTGAGCATGAATTTCCTTATTTGGATCTCAACTAGTTGACTTTTTGTTATTGGAATATCGACTATCCTGTTGACAAGTTTTACGTTATCCGAATGTCGAAAAACGTGCCGGCAGGTTTTTCGCTATTCGAATATCAAATAACGTGCTAGCACGTCTCTCGTTATTCGTGTCTCGAACAACTCATTGATCTATTGATTGATTTATTTATTTATTTGATTGGTGTTTTACGTCGTAGTCAAGAATATTTCACTTATACGACGGCGGCCAGCAAATATGGTGGGAGGAAATCGGGCAGAGGCCGGGGGAAACCCATGACCATCCGCACGTTGCTGGCAGCCCTTCCCACGCAAGGCCGGAGAGGAAACAAGCATGAGCTGGACTCACAGCGACTGCATTAGAGGGAGGCCTCTGCGTCATTACGCTGCGCTAGCGCGTAGCCAAGTGAGCCAGGGAGGTCCCCTCGATTGATTGACTGACAGTCAGAATTGAGCTGGCACATATTTCCTTGTTTGGATCTCTACTGTTTTACTTTTTGTTATTGACTATCCTGTTGACACGTTTTACGTTATTCGAATGTCGAATAACGTGCTAGCACGCTTTTGTTATTCGAAAAACGTGATAGCACGTTATTCGACATTCAAGTAAGGAATGACGAAAAACGAAAGTGGTGCTAACTTTAGCTTGCTTCGCACTTCCCAGGGTAGACTCCTAGACAATAACGTCCGTAACGCGGAGTGGGCGATGTAGATTTGAGTCCTCAGGTTTGACACAAGGTGACCTGAGGTCAATATAACTTCAAGTGTAAACGGACATGAAAAGCACCAAGAGACAATGAGCGTAACAAGCTGAGATATAAGGAGTCTCTCAAAATGTGCTACTTTCAGCAAAAATGGAGTTCACTTCGTCATTGTCAAATGGGCCGAAAGCCCACAAAAGTTCCGGTAACAAATATTCCAGAAAATTTTTCGGGTGGACGTTTGAGTAACTGCAAAACCCCAAATTTCTGTAATGTCGTGGCTCACACACACATATATATAGCTTACTACATCAAATTTCTCGAATATGTAAGTGTAAGCATGCTTATAACAAAGTTATTTCTTTCCAGAAAGTACGCTGTGTGAGCAATTAAGCTAAAACTCAAACACAGCAGCTTCGAGCAACCACAGTGAAAGTCATGGCGTATGCGCAGCTCAAAATCTATGTCAGCGGCCAATCCGATTTGATTAACAAAGAAAGATACTATGTTTTGAATACGGGGTCACAACGGCATGTCGTTACGTTTGAAAGGGACGGAAAACTTGCAGTGCCCTGAAAATGGTGATCCACCCTTAAGATTCCACCATAATACTAAAACACTGAGATTGGGGTTATTTAGCAGTACCGGTACATGAATGGATTTTATTTTGCAGCTTACATTTTGCATCATGTTAGAACGCCTTAGGCTTTATATAACAGACACTTCTAAAGTACATACTCTGTCCATTTCCATGTGCAGTCAAACAATCTTTCATTATTAAGCCTAATTCATACGATGCAGGAAACTCAGACCCAACGCTTATGATATCCCCTACAGCATAGTGATTGCATGGATGCACCGTGACATCATTGTGACAAATTAAATCGTTTATCTAGATTTCCCGGAGGCTTTGTGTTTAGCCTTTGTTGTTTATTTCGTAACCAAATTACACGTCTCACAATCTGGATATTCGATGTCTAAATTAACTGTACAGCAGAGCCTGACATAGGCGAGCGATCAAAAAAGCAGTCTCCAGAAGTTGACCACAGACAGAACATGAAAGAAGGGCTCTTATTTAAAAGTCTGGCCCCGCCTTGTCGTGAACAAGGAAATGTCGCCAGCAATGGAGAAGCATCCAAACCCTTTGAACAGCACACGCTAATTGCCGCATGTTTTCGGCTTTGGATTTCATAATGGTAGAGTTAAACGCAGCGCTAAACTTCAGAAGACAGATCTTATACGACAGATCCGGTGATTTCATCACAAGAACACTATGTACGCGTATAAATGACCTCTGTAAAGTTGGTGCGAAACACGGCAAAGGAATTAAACCAACGTCCCATTCGTTTAGCATCCACAGGCGTGGTAATGACCAGCACATGAGTGTCAGTTAAAGCCGAGATGTTATTTACGTGACATTAATAAATCTGCGGGGATTTGTATACAAATCTGCGTTTCATATTACAAAAAGCCAGGTACATCTGCTGGATACCGGATAGTCATTCGGACCATAACCTCTTAATGTCACATTAGGCCTGTATGTTTGTATCCTGGGCAATTGCTGGTGGATTGATTGCTTACGTGGAATGTCTATGTGGCCTTAGCCAAAAATGTCCCAAGATAAAATCAAACTATTCCTGGTTAGGAGTGTGAGATTAGAACTGTGAGAGTGTCAAATACGTGGCTTCCTCCACTGCTGAACGCGAATGTCATCAAGCAACTGAAGGATGTTTGCTCCAATCAATAAACGAATACAGTTTGTGCCTTTTCCACCTTCTCCTCATACTTAACATGGCCAAACGCATCAACTGGCATTGCGTTCAGAAAGTTCACAGAGAAAGGCATCATTTTGTCAGAATGATTTGGTTCTTCCCACTCCAATTGGCTCACGGCTGGAATATCCGCTTTCCATTCTTCGCCGATTACATCTAATCAGGAACAGCCCGTGGTTCCTTCTTGAAGAGCTCAGACTATCTTGCATAATGTGATCGATGAAGTATTCCTGTCAACCGTGCGAGGTTTTACTCATACATAGCCCTGTATCTCCCAGACAGAGAACAACGCTAAACTCGTGCGGTATTACATGTTACTTACAGTCAGGGCGTGAAACGCGCCAAGATAGTGGACCGCCGGAGTTTCTCCAACATACTGACACGGGAAACAATCAGACTTATCCATAACAGGCATAATGACATCAAAGCTCAGGCGATGGAACAAGAGGGCTCTAAAATGTTAAGCGTATCGCTACTAACTTAGGATGAAATTTTCAGCGTCAGAATTCACTGCGTTATCAACAAATGTCAGGTCTACAAGTAATTTATAGAACGGAATTTCGTCAACGTACAACCAATACCTGCTTAGAGTGTCCTATACACGGCCTTTTGCCAGCAATGAGCAACGTCCAAATAGCTTTTAACGCTCCCACTGGAACTGATAACCTGTTTGGTGTGAAGACAAGATACACCACAGAACATGGATCAAATTGGTGGTAAAACAGAAGACGACGTTTTCTCAAATCTCTCAGCGACAAAAGTCAGACAATAGAACGTTACTTTACTGCTGAGCTTATGAGGCAAATTTAAGTTGCTAGAAATGTGTCTCCATTATATTTGATTGTTGTTTGAAGCACAAGCGACACACCATGGAGGTGGAAGACCACTGATCCTCAGCAGTAAGACTGCGCAAACGGCTCCAGGAGCAATATTGAAATCTTATTTCTACCAATGTCCACGTGTTAATATCCAATTCAAACATGGCACTGAGCCCAATTCTGGTGTTCCCTGCAATTTATCTCAAGGTCACAGTTTTGCAAAATTTTAAATCGCGAAACAAAACCTAAGTTAAATATTTACTGTAAAATTGCTTCAAATTAAGTATATCTGGTCCTCGGCATTTGATTTTCAAGATGATTTAAGTAACCAGTCAGATTTCAGTACACATCTACATTCATCTTCCCAGGAAAAATGCCCAAAACACTTCAGACTTATCCACAATTTCATCAGTTTAAACGATGAAATTGTGAAAATTCTTGAGTATGTGAACAGTTGTAACAGTCGAAGACCAAATCTGGTAACATATCTAGGACACATGTACATAGGCGTCACAAGGGAGAGAAATTTGTTTTCTGAACAGATGGGGAACTGGGATTAACGATCATTAAAACAGGTGTGACTATCTCCGCGTTATCCTTTACACTACTTACCCTGATAGCAGAAATAAATAATGATCAACATATTTCTGTTGAACATAAACCCCAACCAACTCATGGATGGCGTTGATCACACCATACACCGTCTGCTGACAACAGGGAAGTACTGTAATTCCATATAAATTTCTCATTTCTAAGCTATTTTGATTTGTTAGTCAGCTTGGCACAGAAAACAGAACCCAACGAAATTCGGGGGAAACATGGGAATAGTGTCAAAGACTTAAAATACAGTACGTGTATAAACATTTGGAAAAGTGTAGTCTCTTCAAAAAACAGTTGTATTTACACAAGATGCACACGATTCCTCCATTACCCTCCAAAAGACAGTATTTGGTCTGTTTATCAGATTATTGAATTCTAAATGTATGTTTCTGTATTCTCTGTCGCCATCGCACATTCAAGGTTTATTTCCATTAACACTTTGTAACACGCATATTACACACTGCAAATATCACCTACTGAAAAGGTGAACTGTAATGGTAGGTTTAGCCGCAAATGTGTGCTCTCTTAACTGGGTTATGATTCACTTCAAGAAAGATACTGTTTCATAAAGACTAACCAATGTTCGTGGTTTCTTAAAGTCACACCTGCGATCATATTCTGAGCATCTGTTCTCCAGAGGTATGGATGATACTGACGTGGATATGGCATCAAGCCAATCAGAATGCCCATCACTTGAGTGTATAGCTTGTCAGGTGCCATAAAATATTTCTGATTCTCTATGTCGACCCAACACAATGCGAACTATCCCATTTCATGCGCTGACATTTAGAGCAACTGGCTATAATTTCATGAGGCGTAAACACACCCGTGGTTCTATTACATGAACGTCATCCACCTATTTTTATCGGTCTGCCCTATAAGGTAGTGCATATGTATAACGATATAAACCATCATCATTTTCAAAAGAAAAACGAAAAAAATAACGCATGTATCACCAATTGGATAATACGTGAAAATGTCCCATCTCAGAAGAGGAAATATGATCGAAAAAACTTGCCCAGCACTTACCTGGTCTGGGTTACATTTTATACCAAAACAATAAATATATATTTCCGGGTGTTATTTTTGCAACACAGGGTTTTGACAAATCTTTTTACTCTCGTATTGTACATCCGGTGATATATTGGGGTCAGAAAATACCGCAAAAATGTGGTCATCAAATTTCAAATGTCGGAATCGTATCAACGAAATGTTTGCCTATTAAAAGCCAGAAAAAAGGTATTCGAGGATGGCGCTCATAAATAGCTTAGCTTCTCTTTTCCAATCTCATATGACTATATTGATAGACGTTTATGACCTCGATACATCAGAATTACTTGCAGCCACAGTCACTGTGCCACTTCTGTGTACGTATCACTGTACTTTATTGGCCTATACGTGTATATAGGGTAGTGCCCTATATGCTGAACGGACTGTCATCGTTCGACTTGATAATTTCGAAGGATAGGGTTTCTGTATTTACGTGGATTGACCTGCTTTTGACAGCCGGAATATTCCATCAGGATTTGGACACTTTCACTAGTAAGAAACTATATATTTTTGTAATTATCTGCATTGCTTTGTATGTTGATATCAGTTGTATGATGTGTCTATTTTGTTCAAATATGTATATTGAACTTGTCCAAGCGTCTTCGTGTTTCTTTGTTTGCTCTTGTGTAAGGTCTATCGCTGTCAGGGTTGAACAAGCCATTTGTTCCTCTCCAATAGTGGTACCCTTACATAAGGCAGAACCGTGCTTTGAGATCTTAAGGGAACCCAGTATGTCGGGATGCAACAGGCATTTCAAATGCGGCTTGAACACATAATCAGAGAGTCTGACCTGCAGTTTTTGTCTCGGCTATCACCACGATGCAACCCTTGTATCCACAGAACCTGTATGTGACAAAATCAGTGGTTACAGTAAAGTCTTTGTTAGCATGTATGGTGATATTCATCAAATGAACTTACAATTTGAATGCAAGCACGTCCCGGAAACAACTCCAATTTGCTTTGCCTTAGAAGGTTAGGGAAAGTGCCGTTTTAGTTTCTTTTTGGCTTTCCTTAGGGTGCCGTGTTCCTAGTTGTATTATGGTTATTACCTCTGACAGGGTGTAGATCATTGGCGGGAATCCGCCCGACGATCGAATAATGCCAGAGGTTGTACGACTTTAGAAGTGAATGTACAGTATTAACTTAGAGTTAAAGAGCCAGGGGAAAAACAAAATCCAGAGACAAACTGGTCATACGTCCCTTTCACCAAAAACTTTAAACCCATTAGGCCAAAGCCCAATTACATGTTGCTGAGCCCCAATAGTCCTCCCTGAGTAATGGCCGAGCGACAAGTGTCTGGTGAATTCGAAATGTTATTTACACGTCAAACACAAGCTTGTAGGGGGTTGTATGTAGCAGCTTTTACCCCTAGGACCAGACAAACACGTTTCCTCGTTACCGGATAGTCAGTCAGTTGGGCCATAAGCTGTTAAGGCCAACCTGTGACATTATGCGTGTGGATCCCTCGATGGCTGAGAAGAAACCTGAATCATTTCACAGCCCAAACAATGTCGACTAGCATGTAACTCAAGAGAATTGCCGCTGGTTACTTCGCGTGTTTACCTCGCAAGGTTTGTCAAATGCAGAGGTAATGTGCTAAAGTTTCCCACCTTTGTGTAGCTCTGTCTGCTTGTTAATTCTTGATTAAATAAATCAACAAACATGGTTTGTGCATTTTCCTCTTCTCGTCGGCTCTAAATTGCCAAATACATCAAATGGTATTGTAACCCAAAACTTATGACATCAAGGCATAATGCAAAGATTTTATGGTTCTTCACACTCCATTTGGCTCTGGGCTGCAACGTCCGCATTTCATTCTTGGCCGATTACATCTAATCAGGAACAGTCTACGGTCCCATCGTGAGATGCTTAGACAATCTTGCATAAACTGATCAATGAAGTATCCCAGTCAACCGCCCCAGGTTTTACCCACAATCACAGTATCTCCCGGCTACGGAGCCGTACTAAACCATATTACAGATTACTTAGGAACGAGGGGTGAAATTCGACAAGCAGAACCGACCTTCTCCAATATGCTGGCGAGCGAAACAATCGGTCTTATCCACAAAACCAGAGTGACATTCACACTCATTCGATGGCGTCCAGCGATCAGCGACCTCTCAAATGGTGAAAGCCTCGGCACTAAATCTCGGGATGAAATCTGAGGAAGCAGAGTTGACTGCCTTATCAGCAAATGTCTGCAAGTGAAGAATTGAACCGAATAGCCCGGGGGTCACGATGAAAACCTGATCAGAATAAGTGTCCTTCCACGATGTGGAGTGTAAGCGTCAAGTACTGGGCATTGTCTCTATCCAAACTGAAACTGGTATGGTATTGATGCCATGGACAAAAATTGTTTTGGCGATAACATACCAAAGGGAGATTTTAAGGCGCCATCTGTGACATCTGAACATAAAATTTTACCTTACTGCTTATCTCATCAGACCAGTTCAAATTGTTAGTTGCCTCCATTCAGTCTCTTCTTTAATCTCATACTCCAGAATTATTTCACCTACTCGATGCCGGACAATTTTACCCGCAATGAAAGTAGGACTGTCCGAAGGGCAAACCGTCGATATTTGGCAATTTAATAACTGACAATATTTCTTAAATGTGGGGAATAGGCGACACGCCATCTTGATGAAAAAGAACTGGTGTTTAGCGAACGGTATCCTGCTCAAAGTGGTATCTGAAAATTCCCTGTTCGAGTCCAGGGCTGAACCCGCTTCTCGTGTGCTTGAAATGTTCAAAACTTTCAAACCCTAAACTTAGAACTGAAATCACCGGTAAATATTTTTTTTATCAAAATCAGCACTAATTACATTTGTTTTTTGTCACTTGGCTCCCAACATAAGGCGAGACAAGATTTCATTACATCTGCAATTTTCAACCAACTCCTTATGGAAAATGGCATCGAATATCAGTTTAACACACTTTATTTATTTATTTATTTAAATTGTGCGCCTGGAAGTCGGGAGACGCGAGATCAATCCCGGTTCTGGTAATACCAAAGACTTTAAACACGTTACCTGTTGATGATGGTTTGGCGCTCAGCACTGACAGGTTAGAGTAAGTAAACAGGACAATGTACTAGAGTTTCCTACCTGCATGTACCTCTGCCCGGTGTCAGTTTAATGTGACTGGGTAGGGTGTCATGTCTGGTGTCTTCGGTATGAAGCTGCAGTGACGCTAGCACTTTGGTGACATGGACTCGCTCTACGACAAGAAAACAGTATATATATGCACATTCTAAGGACTTTTTCTCGTCAAATAAGTGAGAAATTGTTGACTAGGACGCAAAACCCAAGCACATATCCAGTAGACAGATGTCAGGACAGATGTCTGAGCTAACACGGCTGTCATCCCACACCGACATCTCCTTGCACCCTCAAATCACCTTCTGAAAAAATTTCATACTTCGAAAGCATTGTTTAATTATTGTGCTGTGTCGTGTTTACCGGACGACAAAGCGAGATAAACAATCAACTGGAGCCCGAGGGCTGTGAAACGGGTGTATTGCTCTTCTTCTAATTTTATTCTTCTTGTTACTAGTGACCAGCTGTCTTCCAGTACAGTTCGTTAGTCTTCTCCACGCACAAAGTGCCTATCCTTTATTGTGTCCTTAATTGGGACCCGGCAGCAGTACTTTGCACCATTTTATGTCGATCTTTTCTTACCCAGCTCATGACATTAGCTTAAACAGAATACATTGCACTAGAACATTGATATTGTCATATACTGTAAGGCTGAAGACATTTTCCCGAACAAAATTTCACAACTAGGTCCTTATCATTTCCATTTGTTTGGATAGTGTGAGCACCAACCAAGTCCAAAATATCTAGGTCAAGGCAACACATCATAGTACATGTTCATTATAAATTTTTATCAAACTTGTATCATGTGTTTTGGCAAGATGCTAGCTAGAGGCTTTGGATCCTTCGAATATACCACCACTGCTTGTAACTCGTGAGGGGCATCAGCTAAATGTATTTTGTCAACTGAAAACTGGCACTTGATTGTGGTTTGAGGAGGGTCAGCTGACTTGAGGCCTTGCACAGAATCACTCAACTGCTAACGCCAGTATCATGGAAATTTATTGTTATGCACAAAACTCCATAGAAAACATCTGATCAACAAAGGTAGTACAGTCATATGAAATGCACGTGTACAGAAATTGATCTCCACTGAAGTGAAATAAAGTTTATTAAAAAGTTTACAGATTCATCTTTCAACATCAGAGCTAATAGTTATTTCGTGTGTCAAACTTGCTAATTTGAATCCGACGCCTGATTTGTAAGGATGCTGAAGAGGCATTTTCAAGAAGCATGTACATGCATACTAAATCGAAAATCCAGCAACCTGGGGATGGTCTGTGGACAGAGTTTTCTCAGGCTCTGTCCGGTTTGTTCCATGATAATACTGGCTGCTGTCGTATAAGTGAAATATTCTTGAGTACAGCGTAAAACACCGATGAAATAAATAAATAAATAAATGAACGGAAAATCACATATTTCTCTAACGCTCAACATTTAAAATCATATAAAGCTGGGCAACGCTTTTCTTTCAGTACAGAATTAAGAATGTCCACAAAGCTGCAAATCTTTCAGGATATTTGTTTAATAATATGTTCATTAGTATTCGATAATAGCAAACACAAATGCCTGCGTGCTTATATTCAAAGAACCACTGTTTCAGTTACCCTGAAACAGGAGACAAAGAGATAGAAAGGCCAAATTCCATGTGGGCTTTGCTAGGAAACCATGAAAACATAAACTGTGTACTTTTTGGTAATATTATTCTAAAATAAAGTTAAATATGTTCTTATCCTGTTATCCCATTAATTCACACTATTTTTGATGTGATTGCTAAGAAACAAAAGTTTATATACGGTATATCAGGGACTTCTTTAGTTGCCAGCGGGCGGCGATTTACAGCGGTTGTGGGTGGCAAAACCCCCACCTACTAAAGGTGATTAGAAAATAAAAAGTAATATGGCGTTATTGTTGTTTCGCTCTTGTGAAATAGAACGCTAGTACGGTTGAGTTTGTCACTGTAAAAGCCTCAATTTCACACACTTTCGCCTCTGTGCTATGTCTGTATTTATCATTTAGATGACAATACTTAATTTCGTGTGACAAATTTGATTATTTAATCTTCTTGACTTATAAAACTTGCAAGTATTTCAACCGCGAGCAACACTTCCTGTGTGACTTGCGCAGTGCCTGTAAATTTGCACATGTTGTAAATGTGACAGGCAAGGTACTTTTCCGATATTCTTGGACAGTAACCCATCGGGTCAAGGTCAAATGCGCGGAACTCATCGACAGCAGTTACATCGACGTCGAGTTCAAGAACTGCGGCGATTTTTCTTGAGAACGGGTGATGGACTTGCGATGAATGTCAGAATTATGAAATAACACTCTTAGTCCATCTAGATGGACTAACCCTCTCTATTCCGGATTTTACTCTAGTCCAGTCCGTGCTAATTACCTTAAACATTAACTCATTCCATTTAACTTATTCTTTATCTCCATCAGAGAGACAAAGAGAGTCCTGTAAACTTCCACCAAAGCTCATAGCTAGAGTGGAAGTCACACAATTAAATGCATTCCAATTGGAACCAGAAATTACCAGAATGCAATGTCAAAGAGGCTGCACAAACAGCGGCGAGACGGGGACGAACTTCTCTAAAACGATCCATGTTGTGAAATTACGCAGGCAAAAAAGCACAACCATGAAATCATAGTGAACGTCTAACTAACAGAACTAAAAAATCTTCGCAGATTCACATGGTCATCTGATTGATACATGTACAAACTATTGCCGGTGGACTTTGTGTATGACCGATCGTCTCTTTGATGCCAGTGATCTCTTTCACTGTAGGAATTCAAGAGGAACAATGGATTTAACTGTCTCTGTGGACTGGGACTTGCCCTTTTAACTCGCAGTGTTTCGACCGAATTTGTTGTCATCTGTATTTTGTTACTGTTTGTATTGTTCTTGTATACTGTTTGTTAATTGTACGTGTAGTTCTTTGAATGGTTTATTCAATTACATGTATTGAATGGGGAACTCCTAAAAACTCCAAGGAGTAAAACTCCTTCCAGCATTTAAAAAGTGCTCCCTTTTCTATCCTGTATTACGTCACACTTCTCGGTGTATGTGTGCTCCTAAAACACTTACACAATGCACTGGCATTGCAGCATCAGAGCAGGAAACGATGTACTGTAGTTTGGATCCTTTTGTGTAGTCCGTCAGAGCTTTTCATCGTCTTCGTTCAGAACAAATTCTTAATGAGAGGCAATAAAATGACAATAAATATATGCATATCTGGTGGAGGTAGCCCCAAAGCATAAGCGACCGTTAAGATCTTATGGGCACCAGCTTCTCCAAGTGAAACAGGCGTGCCATCAGTGGCCTAAAAGTACAAAAAGTCCAAACAACCTGCAGTTCGTCTCAGCTACCACCACGATACATGTACATCCCGACGCCTCTAAATTTATGAGTGCACGACGCGAAAATGCACACATCTGGCGATATCTGTCGTATAGAGTGACCAGTTGAATACAAGTGCAGTGTATGTAACAGAGGCAAAACGGCATTTTAAATGTTTTAAGAGTTGAGGTAGCGTGTTGGCACCGCCTTCCTAGCTGTATTATATTTATTTCATTTAACAAAGTACAGACATTTCGGCGGAAATACCTCCGACGACGGAGGAACTCCAGTGGTCATATGGCCCTCTAGAAGTGAATGTACTAAACCTAGAATTAGATGACCAGATAAAAAACAGGACCCCGAGACAGATGGGTTTCGACGAAATAGGCGCCTAGTCTCCAAAACGTCTAACAAATTACCCCAACGCCCCATTTGTTAAAGCCCGAAGGTTGGTAATAGCCAAGGGATAAGTGTCAGCTGAACTCAAGATGTTATTTATAACTCACATTAAACAAGTCTGTTGGGAGTAGCATAGCTCAGAGTTTACCATTACGGAAAGGCAAACACATTTGCTAGTCAGCGGATAGTTTGTTGGGCCATAGCATGTCAAGGTCACATTTGGACAACACAGTCGTATTTAGTATGTCAACAGATGACGGATTAAAACAGAAACTGTATCCACTCATCTCATGACGCAAGAATACTCACTTCAGCGCAACACTCACATTACATATCACTTTCTCACAAGGCGTGAAATTCAACAAGCAGAACAGAAAGAGGAACAACCTTCTCCTATATACTGACGAGCCAAACAATAACTCTTATCCAGGGATATAGTTCATGTATTGCGAAATCCAGACGTGACTCTACTTCAGAATGATAGGACTGACATTTGAACATGAGTCTATATGGTAACACGTAAATCTTGTTCTAATGCATGATTTCTGCTTACATGGATTTCACGGCATTATCCAGAACACCAGAATAGCATTCACGATCACGTGATCGCAGACCAATAAGGTTTAAACGCCGATAGCCTCGCCGCTAACCGAGGAAGGAATTTTAGGCACCAGAAGTCATTGTGTTATCAGCAAATACCAAGTATACATGCTATAAATCCAATCGGGAGCAAAACGTACCTAAAATAAATGGGATGTACATAGTTTGGTGTGTAGGAATCGATGCTGGGCTTTGTTTCTTTACCAAAACCGACTGGCGCCGTCAATGGAAATGGGTTTCGGATCTGGGCACAGGAGAAGACGTACAGCAGAGCACTGGTTTGGCGATAACACATCAAAGGACGTTTCCATAAAGCCATCTGTGACTTAAATCGAACATAAAACGCCACTACAACTTATTACACTGTCGGGCATTATTTGTAGATGAAAAAGTCTTTTGGTCAGTCCCCTCGGACAAATGAGTGAATCATTCCGTGTTTTACATAACCCCAATATAACACGGCTAGAGAGAAAAATGAACTTGTCAGCCGAACAGCAAAATGAATTATAGGCAAAATATAATTACTTGATTCCAGGGGAATAAGGGCTGAAAACAGCTTTCCTGTTTAATATCAACGTGATAGGAACATTGTCTGCTGGCATTTTGTGCTGAAACAGATGTATTTCAGAATATTATCATTGGAATACGTGTTTTGGGTGGATCCTTTAATATTTACATCTGTAAAAAAGTCCAGATGTGAAAGTATTTTCATCATTCACATAAGCAACTGTTTAAGCCCTTCTTTTCCATTCCTTTTTTGCCATATGTTGTTGTCTAGGACTTTGACTAGGTATTAGTTTCTGCTCGCAATATAACTGAATTAGACGGAATTCAAACGAGTTATTATTGACAGTCTTCACGCATGCACAGAAAATGTTGTTGTAAATCCCCTTAAAATCAATCTCGTGTACAAGTTGCAATTTTTTCATTCATGTTCGCATACCCACGCGGACCCCCTTAGTCCGTTTTTGCCTACTGATTGTTTTTGGAGAGTTGACATAGATGAATTACAGTTATCGTTACATCCTTTTGGATTCAATACAGAGGTTACTCAGAACGGAACCAAGAATACGCACCTGCTCACTTTCACTGTGTATTTGGAATGAATGCCTTCAAACAGACTTTGTGCATGTTTCTTAGAACGTGAAAATTCATTTTCTTAGAATGTGAAAATGGTCAAAACACAAAATCGGTGATTAAAATGGTTTATGCATATGAGTGCATATGCTAATTATCATATTGGAGTTGGAGATTTCAGTCAGTCCTAAGAATTGTCATTGTCTCTTTCCAGCAACAAATCCAGCATCAATCGGGTCCAGTGATCAAAGACACACAAAAAGTTCTCAAAACAGTTCTCTCGCCGATTTGATGATATTCGCATTTGTTCTCAGTAAAGGCATATAAGAAGCACGGAAACAGTGGATTGTGACAAAGCCTACAACATCAGCGGCTACCCAGTGTCAGTATAACGGATTACTCTATGTGTAACTACTCAAAAAACTCAATAAAACTGTCCGCAAACATACAGGGAACAGTTGGTAAAAACAAAGCCATCCATCAAGTGAGTTTCTTCTGCTCCGTGGTTAACGAATGTCAATATGGCGTTTCCGTGGATTTCACAGGACGGTTTCAGGAGACTTGCCAAATCTTGGGGACTTGCCTCAGTTGAAGCAATAAACTGACATATCATCTATATACGTTTCGTTGAGGTAACTCCGGATATCCAGCATGTGGGCTGACAACCTGCATCCAACAAGTAAGAGGGGCACCGCCTTTCTAACATCTACTGGGTAAAAGAGAAAAATCATTCTAATCTCTTAACAGCTTTAGTACAACGATAACACACGCTAAACAATGTCTCTGTCATGACAAATACTTTAGAGATATGACGCTATGGTAGTTACATTTGACAAAACATTACACCCGACTCGTAAAACAGGCCACGGATGGCTCCAAAGCTCTTGCACTCATTACGTTTAAAGCATGGAGCTACAAAAGCTGTAATTGCAAAATCTTGCACCAAATGCAGAGTTCTTGCGCCCTGCGTTCTCGATACACATAGCGGTCATGTAACGACGGTTCAGATCAACAGCAACTAATAAACCCCGGCCAACCTCAAAGTACGAAACCCCATGTTATGCACCCCAGTCTCATTGAATAGCTGTTACACTTTTCACGACTGGGTTATCTCACTGGTTTAGGAAGCAGAAGTGACACAGCGATCGCTGTCTCGCCCACAACACACAATAAACGAGTAGTGTAGTGGGACTGATATGATAACATCGGGCTTCGTGTTTTGAAGCTGGCTGGAGGCTATTTATTTATTTATTTGAATGGTGTTTTGCGCCGTACTCAATACTTCACTTATACGGCGGCAGCCAGCATTACTGTGGAAGGAAAAAGTGAAGAGAGCGAGGGCAATCCACGACCATCCGCAGGTTGCTGACGGACCTTTCCAGGTAAGGCCGGAGAGGGAGCCAGCATGAGTTGGACTTGAACTCACAGCAGTGGAGAGAGGCATCTTGGTTGTTACGCCGCGCTGGCGTGCTAACCTCCTCGGCCAAGGAGGCCCCGGGTGGAGAATAAAGGATGAAGACCACCTTCTTTGTGGTTTTCTAGTTGCAGTGGGTCTGAATTGTCGTTGCAGACTAGCAATCTTTATCGAAAACGCAACGCACAAGAACTCTGGACATACTCCAAGATTCTGCAGTTACAGCTCCAGTACTTATTTATTTCATTGGTGTTATACGCTGTACTCAAAATATTTCACTTATACGACGGCGGTCAGCATTATGGTGGGAGGAAATCGGGCAGAGCCCGGGGAAAACCACGATCATCCGCAGGTTGCTGGCAGACCTTCCCACGTACGGCCGGAGAGGAAGCAATCCTCCGAATAAACCATACGACTGCAACACAAAGATTTCAAGAAAATGGGCATCATGATCAGAAGACGTCAAACAAACTTTATCCCCCAACAGTTCCCCATAAGGTACCTAATGATCCGTGAATTACGTGTTAACGATTGTCAATTGTGCCTCCCTGGCTGTTACATATTCGTGTGGGCTGGAGATTCAAGTCTTCTGGCAGGGTAATAAAGTGACAACTAAAGTATAGACATATGGTTCAGGTAACTCAAACTCAGAAGTCAACCTTAAGATCTTAAGGGTGTCACGGAATGCAATAGGTATTTCACCTGAAGTGGACTGAAGTAATAATCAGTCAAGGTTCCAACAGACTTGCAGTTTTTTTTCTTTACTGCCATGTTGATACATGTAATTCCGATGTGTGCCCAGAGCCTGATTGTAATAGAATCAGTGGTTTACAGTGACGTCTTCCACTACATGTTTGGCGATATTCATCGAATGGAGAGACAAACTGGATCTAAGCATTTCTGGGGTACAACGTCATTATGCTTTGCCTCACAACGTTAGAGGAAAAGTATCCCTTTGGTTTTCTTACAACTTTACACCGATTTGACAGGATAAAGAACGAGACCACATCCACACTATTTGCTTCCACAATATGATCATATTACTTCACCGCTGCTGTAACTGTGGCTGTAATATTTCTACTTGTATTATGATTATCACACCTGACACAGTTTAGACAACAGACGGGAATGTCCCCGTAGATCGATTGAATCCAGGGGTTTCATGTCTAAATGTAGAATGTAGAACTAAAAGTTTACCACACTTCACAATTAGATCGTCGGGAGGAAAATAATCCTGAGACAAATGGTTTTCAATGTTATAGGAGCCTTGTACCACAAACGTCTAACAAATTAAACCAGCGTCCCATTAGTTTAGCGCCCAATGATCCCAGTATGGTAATGACCAGGGCATGTGACTTGAACCCGTGCTGCAGGAAGTTGTATAAAACCCAGCATTTATCATTATAAAAAGAAAAATGTATTTCCTTGTTACCGGATAGTCAAACGGGCCATAACATGTCAAGGTCAGTTTGTAATACTTGACAATGTTCTGTACTGGAGCTCTGGCTGGCTATGTACACTTAAAAACCTGACTCCCTTCGTACGAGTTAAATATACTTGATGCAATGAAATCACAATAATTGCGCCTTTTCGTCTTCTAACTTCCCAAATGCATGAAATGGTATTGTAATCCGAAACTTATGACATCTCAGGGCATAATCCAGCCAAAGATCATGTGGTTCTTGACACTCCATTAAGCTCTGTCCGCTTTCCGTTCTTGGCCGATTACACCTAATCAGGAACAGCCTGTGGTCCCATCGTGAGGAGCTCAGACAATCTTGTATGAACTGATGAATAAAGTATTCTTGTCAAACACGCGAGATTTTACCCATACATATCGCAGCATCTCCCAGCTACAGACCAGAGCAAAAACTGTATAACACATTCCCGATTGACGAGACGTGAAATTTGACAAACAGAACCGATAGTGGACCAACTTTTCCTAGCAAGCTAAACCATCAGTCTTATCTATAAACCAGAATGTCACCCACAATCACGCGATGTGGAATCTGCGAGGATAAAACACGGTTTATAAAATGAGCTTTCAAAAGTCTCACGTCCAACCAAGGGTGAAATCTAAGGCGCCAAAATGCACTGCATTAACTGCAAAATCTGTGAGTGATAACTAGAACGATACATCCCGGAGGTAACGAATTCTACCCAGCTGTCAGTTGCGGGTCTTGTGCAAATATACATATTAAATATCAATGACCTATCACACAACATCGAGTTTGTCACGCAACACACCGGCTGGTACGTTTACCTCCTCGAATAATCTTCAGTCATGCTGTTTGTTTCTGTAAATAAAATGATTTGAACTTGTAGACTTGGTAGATTTGGTTTTATCGTTTACATAATTTATAAAGAGGTGAATTATCAGGATTTTCTTCAGTGATAAAAGTGTGCTATTTCACATAATTTATACATGTTACTTTTGTGATTACATTTTTCCTGCTTCAAACCCTAAAAGAAACATTATGCTTCATGACATTCCAATCTGAGCACAGAGGTATGACATCACAATGCATGTATAGTAAACTTTTACATTCCAAAATCACGCAACAAGACACGACGTCACTGAAATATCTAGGTCAGTTGCATTGGACTAAGCTTGCCTTTGATTGGTTTAAAATTCATTACCTCTAATGAGAGGGTACAAGACATCGACAGCATAAGATATGCCTTTTTTCCACATTTTCTGCAGTTTTTGTGGTAGAATACTCTTTAACGCCTTCGTCTTGGTATTTGTCGTGTCACTTGATACCGCAGAACCTTGTTTCGTATGTCGTCAAATCCCTCGAATGCTGCACATTCTCGGGGTTTGACTCGGTACGAATCAATGCTCAGCGGAATCGGGTTTACACAACAACCACCGCTACAGCGGTGTTAAACCCATAAACAAAACCTGTTCTGAATAAGTATCCTGTAGATAGTTTAACATGTAAGATTCACAGGTGGGCTTTCTGTCCCAATGGCTCTTGGTGTTGCCTCTGGTATTTGTAACATGTTTGGAGCCACGGACGTGAGGAGATAGAGAGATCATTGGTTTCGTCACTACTTTCAAGAGAAATAACTTTCAACAGAGCATTCTGGGCCTTAAAGCCAAACTGAAAATTGTGAGATATGTTTTCCAACAGTATAAGGGTTCCCAATTTTGCCTCCTGAGTTCTGAAATTGAAGTGTTTAAGTCACTGAAGTGTTTGTCTGTGAAGTTCACAACTGGATTGATTTGTGGAATTTGTCCTTGCCATTTAACTCCTGAAAACAGTAATCTTTCAGATTTCAATCGGCGTTTTCGAGAAAATGACAAAACACCTATTGCAACAGGTTAAATGGTGTATATTTTTATTACTCAACGTTAGAGATGACAGAATCTAGGATGAGATATATACACTGTTGTCAGAAGAGAAACACAATCCACAGATCAGTGTTCACACTTTCATGATACCACTCAAACCACTCCAAGCAATTCCACGCAATCCATTAACCTTTCACACTACAAACACTCATTATAATTCAAGATTCACGTTTCCCTTCTGTATTGCTGGGTAAAATGACATTAATCATCCATAAAAATATGTGTTTGTTTGTTTTTTCTCATTTACCAGATTTAATAACAAGCTTTTGTACACAGCGATCATCTTGAGATTCTGCTCTATTCTATTGTACACAACTCACTCACACTATAACCCAATCCATTTCATAAATGGCACAATCATAAACACACTAGCGTCACAATTTTGCATATATCAAATGTGACCACACAAGACTGGATATTTTTAGGCTGTGATCAGCTGTGTAAGCGTACTGTTTCCAGGCACTTCAGGTATACTTTAAAATAATCAACAGCACCGATTACATAACACAGTCTGTAGGCAACAGATCATCCTGGAAATCTCAGTCATCTTCACCTTTAGATTGATGAAGTCCTGGCACAAATCTAGCAGACTCTGGTCTCTGCGTGGTGAAGGAAGTGGGCTGTGAACTCGACTGTCCTGAATCTGCAAAGAACAATTCAAAAATTTGCATTATATTTAATGACAAAAACAAAATCCATTCTTGACTTTCCACATAACTGCATATGGATCCCTGTTTTGACATGCACACATTTTTCCAATAGGATATGCATATAAATGTTAGAGGAGATAATTTCAGTAAACCCTTGAAGTATGATATTTCACTACAAACATCCATGGTCCTTGACCCCATTTACAGAGAGAACATCACCAGATTTGCTATCAAGGTTGATTCCATTTAGCTGAATTTACATGCTGTAACATGCGTAAAATCAAGAGACAATAGTCATCAAACAACATTTACAAAATCTTTAATAGGAATTTTTTCATATGAGACCAACCATGATATTTGATAAGGCAGCTACAGAATAACACTGGGAGCTAATTTAGATGTCTAAAATCCTAGGGAAAAGGAAGGGCAAATAAATCTCTAGCCAAGTGAAAAGCTGTTGAATTCACCAATAATTACCTAATAAAATCATTAAAAATACTTGCAGATTACATTGAATCATCAGCTGTCTGCAAAGCTTCATGCATGTTATCAACTTCTGCATTTCAATTAAAACACTATGTCTGTGATTGCTGCTTACACATGGTTAGAATTTTATCCAAATACGATATCCTTTACAGTTTCATTTCAATCTTAAGACTTCACAATAAAGGAAATGCCACAAGGTCAGGGGAAGAAAACAAGGATACTGGTTACTGTTTAATTTTCTTTGAAAAAGAAAAGCCTTCTAGCCTTAAGTAAACAGAAAGCATTATCCACAGCGGAATCTTGGATAACAAACTGCACAACGCAGAAATAGGGATTGTAATACATTTTTGTTGGAAATCTCAGACTTCTTGGTGATAGAGTAACGAACATGCCAGTCTGTAAGGTCTTATTTAATAATTTACATGTACATACACTTAATCCTGTAGGTCTGAAGAGCACATAAATAGTACTACATCAAAGCCTATCTATGAATATTTGTCAGGTTTATTTTGTTTTTGTTTGTTCAAAATTAGTTTTACTTTAAAATTAAGTTCAAAATTATTTCAATGAAAGCGATTTCATCGTTTACCATATTCTCGAGAAACTAATTGACATAGGAAGCTTTTCCTGAAGGTAAGAATGTTTAGATAACCCAACCCTTGCTAAATGATGGCTCTGCTGGCTCGACTGGGCTTTCTGTCACAACATTTTTACCCAAATCTGCAGAAGCTAACAAACTTCATACGAATGAAACACCCTTAACCATGATGTAAAGCATCAATGAAAACAACAAATTAATTTATCCATACATTTACTTATTACACAACATCTTGTGGTAACATATTGGCTTGCAATAAATTCTGACTGGTAATCCCAAGGGAATAATTTGATTAATATTCCATGTCCATGATGTGATGTGCATTTCATTAAATTGCATGTCTTACCTAGAAAACATTTATATTATAATCAATACTGTTTGATAGGAATATAGTCTTTGTGATAAATCATGATGACTAATCCGTAATTCACTAGCTAACCCTCAATAACTATAAATCTCTCATCAGTTATCTGAGACTGAAACCTCCTATTCTTTGTCCCGGACATAAATAGGGTTGAAGAAGCCAGTCCAATAAGTCTTGACTTCTGTCAAACAGCAACTGAAAATATTAACTATTTATGAAGACATAGCAAAAGCACTCATCAGTCCTTCTACAGCAAGGAGTGTGGAACTGATTTGCCCAACTCCTGAAGTCCCTCTCCACAACAGATCAAAGTAAATCACACTAAATCCTCATTATTCACCTTCTTTGAGTGTTCCCTTTGAAACACTAGTCTGTTGTATCTTCTTGTTCAGTAATAGTATTAAACCACGACATGCTACAATCTAGGAATGGCGGAGAATGTGTGGATTATTGGCTGGCTGGACTCTATACCAGTGATCATACTAACAGCATGTTTGCCTTTTTGACTCCTTGTCTTTATGAGGTCATATTACATGCAGACCAAGTAACTTCAAATGTATTAAAAATTCATTACTAGGTCCTATCTTAACTTGGAAATTTCATGGTGTAAATGTGCACACGTTCAAAGGCGGCTAAAGCTGAGCTTTAACATTTATCCGCGAACACTGTTTAGGGCACGTTTATTTTCACAAGGTCTGACTTTTTTCAACTCTTCATAAAAAATACTAATTAAAGTTAGTTCCCTTGAGGTTTTGTGGCTATTACTGGTATTGCTAGTGCTGTGGCCCGGTGTTAATTACAGCTTCGGATTCAGAAAAAATTCCACAATACACAGTCCCAACACATGCCTTAGAGGGAAAGGCCCCGTAAAAATGAGGTTATGATGAGCAAAAACACCACTGAAAGCTGTATCTGATCATTTACTCGCCATTGTTGCGAACCACGTTTTTAAAGTATAGTATTATATTTTTTCATTTATTTTGGCGCTAATCGGGTCGGTGTCTGACCTAGTTTTTCCCTCTGTGTACATTACAGCCTGCATTGGAATAGTCGCGTGTTCTCGAGGCTTTTGTGGTTTTGAGCTTCGTGTCATTGTACATAAAGCGTACATCCTGTTACGATGTATCCATGCTTACATGTTTACGATCAAACCATCCAGAATTTTCTTTACATTAGTCTATAAATAGCAGTGACAAAGTTGTAAAGCTTACAGTTTTCAAGTCACGTTCACTTGCGAGCAGCCATACTCTCGTCCACTTCGAAGAATTTTGCTTGGATTGGAGATCGGCTTTCATGTCATTCGACAAGTTTCATTCTGTACTCCATTTTTCCGTACGTAGCACTTTGTGAGTTTGTGTTTCGCCAGTTGCTATTTTGTTGGAGACGTTATTTTGGAGCTTATATCGCCCGCCGTTTCTTTGTGTCTACATTTCATCCCAGTTTACCCTGGAAGTGACATTGTGTATATTTCCGATGAGTGAAACATGCATCACCAGCTCGGAATCACGGACGCTACTGTCAACCCATCTGCCCTGACAAGCTACACCTTCACAGAGGGTTGGATATAAACCATCGTGGGCGTGGCGTAGCCACTTCTGTTTGTAACTTACAGGACTGTCATCCTTCGATTCAAGAATCCCCAAGAACTGTAGATTCTATATTTATGTCGACTCCCCTTTGGAAGCTGGGATATTCCATCCGGATTTGGGATGTCATCAGTAAGAAACTATCTTTTGTAATTATCTGTATTGTTTTGCATATTATTGTCAATTGTACTATTTCTCTAGTCTGATCACATACGTGTATTGAACTTATTCAGGCATCTTCATGTTTCTTTCTTTGATCATAACTCAACTTAAAACACTTTTTGTAGTGCATAATGTTATATTCCCATAAGCATGTTTTTAACACATCATCTCAATTGCCTCGAGTGACCTCATAATTATTATAAACAGCGTGGTATGCTGGGTAATGGGAGGGGTTCAGAACACGTGTGGTACTAACTAATGATCTCACAGCGTGAATATATTATTAGATTATAGGCTATATTGCTTGAGTGCTGGAAGTGTCTTCAAACTCCTCTCACCATTAAATTCACATCTCTACTATCTCTGCTAAACTGCGGGGGTGGCTACGTGTATTTTCTTTGCATTACTTTCTCAACAGTCCCATGATTAGTTTTGTAGAGCAATTGTTTTGCCTGATTAGGCACAAATGTTGAACTACATTTTGAAATTGAGAAGTGACCGAACGTACAAACTAGATCAAACAATGGTGGATTGGAAATTCACAGAAGAAAAACGGGTTTGCTCTGTGCTGACAGTAGTCCAGGATTACATCATGCCAATGTTAGCCACAGTGGATTCAGTCACATCTGTCAAGACCTGTCGGTCAGGGTTGATCCCTTCCATTACCAAGCATGCCAGACTAATTATAATAGCTGTAGGCTCACTCGAAGCAACTGCAATGAGGTGTTTAACACGCTTATGTGAATATAACATTTTAAACCACAAAAAATGCTTTAACTTCAGTATCATGGCAAGTACGTGATCCATATCATTTTGTACAATTTTGGGTAGTACCTGTCACAGAAAAAAGGAAATACCAATAGTAACAACGGACAAATTTACAGAAGACCAAAAGTGTGCGGCTGAATAAAAAAAAAAGACTATAAGACATTCTCGTAACCATCACTTGAGCACTCTAAAGGTGTAAAGTCCATCCTTAGTGTACCCAGAACTTTGAACTACATCACCGGCTACCAGAGTCACATCAGTTGCCTCATCACATGCCCCAGAAAAAACGCCACAACACTGCCTTCACCTCAGAGGAAGTAACAATAATTTCATCAACACCTGAATCACGAGACATGCGAGAGAGAGAATCTGCATTTGAATTGTCTGTAGTTAACAAGCCTGGAAAAAAGTTGAAAATGACAAGCTGTGCTACCCATCTCTGCTCGGTGGCTCCCAGACTGGCAGTATACGGACACTTGAGAGAGTTGTGGTCGGTAACTACAACAAATCTGCTATGAATTAGATACCCTGTGAACTTCTCACTGACGGCACATTTCAAGGCCAGGAGCTGCAGTCTGAATGCACTGTAGTACACATCATTCATCTACTTGGGTCATAGTCCTTTACTTGCACAGGCAATTGGTCTTTCCCTTCAATAAATCCAATGGGGAAGCACAGCCCCAAGTCCTTGGAAACTAGCATCTGTTGTGACAATAAAAAAAAAGAGAAATCTGGGTACCCTAAGACTGGAGCAGTAGTTTCCAGTAGTCTCCTGGCCTTCTCTGGACCATCCAAATGGTAGTGGCTTTCCATCTGTACCCTTCCCTACCAGCCTGCGCAATGGGACTGCAATCTTCCAAAATTCTGGCACAAACTTCCTGTAATATCCCATGATCCCTAACACACACCTCAGTTCCTTGACAATCTTTGGAAGTGGCCCATCCCCCAAAACTTTGGTGTTCTCAAGGTCAGCCTGAATTCCCTCTTCGGACACAATATGTCCAAGGAACTTCACTTTGGACTGTAACAGGTAACACTTCTCTGGCTTCAGTTTCAAACCATGCTTTTCCAACCTTCTGAATAATTCCTCGACTCCTCGACATCAAGGTAGATGAGCAGAATTTCCCACTGCATGTCCCCTAAGCAACACTCCATCAACCTTACTGGAGCATTGCACAAGCCGAAGCTCCTCCAAGTTCACTTAAATAATCCCACAGAGGTGGTGACTGTTGCTTTTGCCTCACTGTCCTTGCCCATTGCAACTTGAAGGTAACCCAACGTCAAGTCAAGAGATTGAAAGATTTGTGAAGACCCAAGACTCATCCACACAGGGAATGGGGAAAGCATCATTTATTGTAGCCTTGTTCAGCTGCGTATAGTCACAGCAGAAGCGTACTGTATCACCCTTTTCCCCCCCATGATAACTGCAGGTGAGGCCCATGGACTGGTACTTTTCTGTAACATGCCTTGGTCAACCAGATCAGACACGTGCTGCTTGAAGTCCCTGAAAAGATGACACCGTACCCTTCTGTGTCTCTGTTTCACTTAGTGCTGATAGCCTTTATCTATCTTATGCGTGACAGTCTCAGTGAATCCAAAGTCATTCTTACTTTGAGAGAACACTTGTTCATACTGCTGCAACGAATGCCTCACTCTCTGCCCTTGCTCTTCTGTTAACTTATCATCCATGCTGACACCAAAAGATCCAGGTGTGTCAGGTTCAGAAGCAGTGTCATTCACCTCAACTCCCAAAGCTCCATCTGTAAGGCTGAATGTTGATCCATGCATTTTCAACAAAGTCACAGGTATGTAGTTCTGTAATGCGTGTGCGGGACTTCAGCTCAACTTGTTTATAGCCAGCATTCATAAGGCGGGCTGGTACACTTCTTTCAGAAACAGTAACACACAAACATGCAACTACCAAGTCACCTGGAAACTGATGCATGGGACATGATTCTCCTAACACTTTTACTTATTTCTTTATTTGATTGGTGTTTTACGCCGTACTCAAGATTGTTTCACTTACACGACGGCGACCAGCGTTGTGGAGGGAGGAAACCGGGCAGAGCCCAGTGGAAACCCACGACTATCCGCAGAATGCTGGTAGACCTACCCATGTACGGCCGGAGAGGAAGCCAGCATGAGCTGGTCTTGAACTCACAGCGACCGCATTGGTAGGAGGCTTCGAGTCATTTTGCTGCGATAGCACGCTAACAGACTAAGCCACAGGTCATTCACATGTGATGCTGGGGTGTGGGCGGAAGAGATTACGCAGCTTCTGCAACAGTGACCCCCTTCAAATAATCAGGGAATACAACTCCCACTATTACATACATGCAGTTGAGCCTACACCTATGACCTGAACAGTTCAGTATAACACATTCTGTTTTCTGATTTTATGACCATATTAAACTGCATGTTTTAAGCAGAAATCAATTTCTGTAGTAGTATTATGAGCTCAAAGGATGCACAAGTGAAAACCTGATGCTATTATAACCTTAGATTTGCACCGTGGATGAGAACATAATGATGTAGAAATGAGGGCACACATTTGTTCCAAAATCAGCTGAACTTCATATTAACTCAAGTCATCTGTTGATGTTGGAATTAACTTAGCTGTAAATTTTACTTTCCATGTGAAACTTGATCAACATGTACTGGATGTTACAGGAACATGTACTGTAAAATAATATACTGTATGTTACAGTGTCAGCCTATATTGCCTGGGTAGCTAGAATCAGGTGAAAATATTCATACAAGTTCCAAGCCACAAGACATATATTTAGTTCATAGGTCCTAAATGACTGGAGTCATGTTATATTTATCCATGTGTGATATATACTCTACACTTACCATAGGTAGTTTACAGCCTGCTAAACATGACACTGTGCAAAGTTTGGGGATTACGAAGGTCAGCGTTTCGAAAAACAACTGTCCATTTTACAGCCACTTTTACAACTTTTGGACACTCACATCATTCAAAGGAGTCTGGTCGTTACTCACAAAACATGGCTGCCAGGAAAAACTGCTGGAAGGCTTATTACAGAGACATTTCCCAGATGTGTCAATACACTGATTCCCACGTTATTGAAAAAACTTGCTGGTAACAGCGCTGGTGATTTCGCACAGCATGATTATGCACCTGGATACGATATTATTTCTGAAACATCAGTATCTTGTAACTCATCCAATGGTTTTGCTACACAAAAAGGCACAATTTATACAGAGCCACCTGCCTTATTTAGGAATCAATTGCAGGTGGTAGCTCTGGGGATAGCATTTTACTTCTTCATAAATGAACAGATACCATCTGAGACAGGTTTTCTGAACTTCCTGTATCAGATCATAATAAACAGTTTCCGATATGGAATAAACAAACTGTGTTTGACCTGCAACTTAGCCGGCAGTCATCTGGTCACACTGACTTCCTACATTTGTTGCTGTGTGGACAATCCCTATGTGATGTCCTGGCCCCAGGATCACAAAGTTGAACTTGGCCTTAACTTGTGGCATTTTTCCTGAACACAGATTTGATATTGAACACTAATTTTTATTTTATCGTAAAAGTGAAATGATATGTCTTAGCATTAAAATTGTGTGCAATAAACAGAATTGAAGTTAAGGTTTAAGTCGAAGACAGCTTCATAATCCTGGGGGCTGAAGTGGTCTAATTGTTGCATTACACTATCACTGTTACCTTGTGACGCCGTCCCTACTGTTGGGTCATCAGAAACATATAGCATCCGATGCAGGGTACAGAAATATACACATCCTGCATGTGACCATTACTGTCCAATGAAAATCAGACGATGTTGTCTAACGCAGAATAATGGATCATATCTGCCTCAGACACATATCCCTCATGGCTCTCTCTGAAGACACTGGCTTCCTCACAAATCTGTGATGATGCACATGTGTACTGGATAGGCATATCTCCTAGATCTCTTCTGACACTGACTCACCTAAACTGGAAAGAGACGAATCCCTCCTTGATCTCTCTAATGACATAGCCTCCAGCTTAGATGTATAGAAGCCATTGAAATCCAATCTGCACAACAGAAAAATCCAACATTAATAACACATGACGAAAGAAATAAGAATAAAAATTTGATTACATTTCTCTGGCAAGGTGCTTTTCTGCACTGTGTGTATAGCCCTTGTCACAATCATGTAAATGGTTCAACGACAGACAATGTACCGCAAAACATTGATGCTGACTTGCACTCAGGCCTTCTCATTAGGTGAAAGAACCAAAGAAGGTAGGATATTAAAATTCTGATTAACCAGCAAAATTCACAAGACAGATTTCAAAAAATTTGCTGACATACATAGCCACAAAATAAACTCTTTATCACAGCTAAAAATGTGCAGTAAAAACAACACCTCTACACACAATTTGGGCCAACTCTGAAACCAGTATAACCTCAGATGTGAACAACGAAAACAACCACTACTCACCTGCACAGAATGTTGAAGACCAATTACATGTATAACAACACCAACTCACCTAGACAGAATGTTGAAGATCAACTATAACACCCACTGCTCACCTGTACAGAATGTTGAAGATCAGCTATAACAAGATTAACAGCTCATCTGTACAGAATGTTGAAGACCAATTACATGTATAACAACACCAATTCACCTGGACAGAATGTTGAAGATCAACTACAACATCCACTGCTCACCTGTACAGAATGTTGAAGACCAACTATAACAAGATTAACAGCTCATCTGTACAGAATGTTGAAGACCAATTACATGTATAACAACACCAATTCACCTGGACAGAATGTTGAAGACCAACTATAACATCCACTGCTCACCTGTACAGAATGTTGAAGACCAACTATAACATCCACTGCTCACCTGTACAGAATGTTGAAGATCAGCTATAACAAGATTAACAGCTCATCTGTACAGAATGTTGAAGACCAATTACATGTATAACAACACCAATTCACCTGGACAGAATGTTGAAGACCAACTATAACATCCACTGCTCACCTGTAGAGAATGTTGAAGACCAACTATAACATCCACTGCTCACCTGTACAGAATGTTGAAGACCAACTGTAACACCAACTCACCTATACAGAATGTTGAAGAGCTTGTGTTCTCCACCAGAACTACTGAAGTCCATTATCTTGTCCAGGAGCTCCAGCAACAGACGAGAAAAGTTTGTGTCAAAGTTGATGATGGTCCGCTCGAAATTCTCACTTCCAGCCAACTGATCCACGTGTTCTGACACAACCTGAGGACACAGACAAGAACGAGTCAGTAGCTAAGTAGCTTAGCCTCAAATGTAAACCATCGTACCAAAACTAATCAATTACAGGGGACCTCAGTGGTTGGTTAGCACGCTAGCGCAGATTAATGACTGCGAAGTCTCTCATCTGTTTGATCACTGAGCGTTCAAGTCCAGCTCAGGCTGGCTTCCTTTCCGGCCATATGTGGAAAGGTCATGGGTTTCTCTCAGGCTTTGCTCGGTTTCCTCCCACCATAATGCTGGTAGCCGTCATATAAATGAAACATTCTTGAGTATGGCATACAACAACAATCAAATAAATAATCAAGTAAGCAATTGCCCATCTCATAAAATGTACATCAAAAACCCTAGAACAGAAGCTTCAGAAACTTAAATTATCCAGTAATGTGCAATATTTATTTATTTATTGGACTGGCCTTTAAAATCGTACTATTTCACTTAGTACATTTCAACTACACTCAAGTTGATCTTTTCTTCTCTCATTTTGCTTGATTCTGATCGACTCTGATTCTGCTTCATCTTAAATGGACTCTTAAGAACACTTCGTGAAATTTTATTAATTTCTTCTCAGAAAAACTGAAGCGGTGGCATCAAACGTATCATTTGTAGTCCAAACATAAGGTGAAATACGGGCATATGATGGTGGTCTAATGGCATCCAGAGTGAAAATCTGCACTTGCAAGATACCTGACAACCTTCTCAACTAAGAACCACAGCCCATGTAGCTAGATATCAATTCAAACATGCCCTTTCGATGGACAAAGGCCTGATTATCACAAAGTAGCTGTTGAGGCCCGTCTGGATATTTTTCAAGTTACTTTCACCAACCATGACTTTGTGCTCTAGGCTGCAGCTTCCTCTATCAGAGTGCACCGCCATGTTAATGGGTTACTGACGTACACAAAGGTGTAGTACCTTCCTGGTCATCTTTTTTTTGTCTGGGTCCTGCTTCCTCTCTCTGAGCGTGGGCTCGGCCAGACCCTGAAGGGTGGCCACTTTGGTCAGGTCCCCTCCTTCCGGCTCCACACTCGTGCTCTGGGTCAGCCGCTGTCAGGACAAAAATACAGCACAGGGTTACCTCAGAAATAAACTAGGCCAAACTAGGACATGTCTACTGATGAGAATACTCAGCACTCAATTTGCATGTGTGTAGCACATGCTACAATGAAGATCATCTTCTTGCTATCATAGCGGACAGGGTTTAGATGGGTACAGTAACTACACGTAGATGAAGGGTCCAAAAACTGCATGTCAGCTGCACCTAATGAATAATATTCTCGACTTAAATCTGTACAGAAACCAGTATCACACAGCCTCCTTGACAGGATGAAAACTGCAGAGTCAAATCCATTCAGTGAGAACTGCATTAGATTATTCTCTTTACTGCCACACCAAGATGCACATCAAAGGTACCCTGTAGGAAGTTCTCCGAGTCACAGAGAGTGGAAAATGTTCATCTAAATAAACAGGTTTACAAAAGGAAATGTTTACCAAATGAAGAGGTTTCCCAAAGGAAAATGATAACCAAATGAAGATGTTTACCAGAGGAAGATGTGTACCAACAGAACACGTCACCATAAATGCTTACCAAATGAAGATCTTTTAGCAAAGGAAAACCTTTACTAGAAGAAAGCGTTTACCACATGAACATATTTGGACTCTCACCTGAGCGCAGTTACAGAAGGTGACACAGACCATCATCAGTTTGTGGACAATCTTCAGCAGGTCAGGGTTGGTCAGCATGCAGTCCTTCAGGCAGTTGTTGAGGAAGTCCGTGTGACACTCCAGGACATCATCCACATTTGTCACCTGTAATAAACACAACAAAACTGCAGGCCTGTCTTCTTGCTTTTGAGCAAGTGAGATTATCAAAACCCTTGCAGAAGGCCAGGTATGTGATTTGCAAACCAAAGATTCACACTTCCAGGCTCTTCATTATTTCAGGCGAGTGTTATTAGCACACCTTCACTTTGTTTCAGGAGTGCGCTAGGTATGGGAGAAGGCCTAAAACAGTACTTTTCTGTTAAGAACAGTTTAGCCAACAACACTCTAACATCCAAACGTCAGCAATTTAATTTCATGCACCATATCTCAGAAAGTAACCACAGTTAAATTAATTACTGAATCCTCCACAGGTTCTATCAGCTTCTTTAATACTGTTGAACGCCAAATGAAGAACTCCAAATTCACAAAATACCATTTACAAAGTCGCCAATGTTGAACCTGAATATCTAAAACACTAAACTTTCTTATGAACTTACAACGTGGGGCTCTTAACACTGAAAGTTGGTAAAAACTGTATTTTAAATTGAAGTTGTGCTAAACACATGTTACTTCTGTGTACTTATTACACCTTGTGACTGTGATGACTACATGTTTGATATACTATAAAGTACATGTAATTACTTTTCTGTCCTATCCATTTTTATTACAAAGGCTTCCCATCTCACAAGTGAAGACATATTTAGACTTTAAGTGCACTTACTTCATCTAGGTTTGTCTGGAAGAGATGCCAGTTGGGTTCCACCACCTCAAACATCATGTAATACTCAAAGTTCTGGACAAAATTCAGCATCCTCTGACGCAGAGCAAAGGCTGACGAGTACCACCGTGAAGATCGTAAACTGTACATCTTGGCTGCCTTATTCCCCATCCACACACTGTACATACATAAACCATCAGATAAACATAACAGCCGGAAAAACCAAACAACAGTTGCCATTGATAATTTTCAGTACACACATGCAACAGCAGTATCAATCTGGAGTTCATATCTCAAGATATTTATTTTATATTTCATTGTTGTTTTAGTACTGTACTCAAGAATTTTCAAATTATACTCTTGCTGACAGTAACGTAGGAAACCACAGACATTTGGCAATTAACTGAAACACTTTTCCATGTGTGACATACAGATATAAACACCATACTGGTGAAAGATGAATGGTCTGGAATAATCTGGGCCAACAAATCCAGTCTTGGTGGGGTGGGGTGGCTTCTAGTGAATTGATGCACGAACTTTCATGTACTTCCAGAAATTCTCACATACATGTAACAGGTAAATGTTGTGTATAAGGTTATCTAACAATTAGGACTGCTGAATTGAGAAAATAGGTTGAAGGTCATTGTGCCAACCATACAACCCATTCTGGGGAGTCACTAGTGAATCTATGTGAGATGTTTCACTACATTTGGCTCTGCAGATTTGAAGATATGCTGACCAAAGTGTAAAGAGATGAAAAGAATCTCTCACAGCACCAACAGGTGGAGTAAATACCAATGTTCAAAGTTTTATGCTCCAAAAAATTAATATTTTAACTGTCCTCCACATTCATACTGATCGCTTGAAATGACTCTTTCTTCCTTTACCATTATTTTTATGTAAATAATCGAAAAACAATAAAAAAATTGAAAATCCCAGGTACATTTCCTACACACCACCCTAATCTGGGGCTTGAGTACTGTTAGGGAGAATCCGAGTTAGCAATAAAAAACCCTACTTATTTTTAGCATTGATTTCAATACTCATCTGCATCAGAGAAGACGGGAGATTAAAAAACCTCACAAGGCCAGAGACAATGAAACTTTTGTCAGTGGCTCATAACATGTCAGCGAAACAAAGCTTTGGAAACTAGTAATTAAGAGGATGTCTGAAAACATAGTATAGCTTTTGATAAGCGGAATTGTTCTCACAAAAGTGATTCTCATTACCAGAAAAACAGTCTACACGTTTCCAACAACACAGCTGTCCTATGGAGCATATGTCCCGTTACTCTCGCCCACACAACAAGTATCACACAAGTGCTGTTATTTCACTAGCTTACACATAGTTCATAATCGAACTGAATGAATATCACAACTAGGTGCCAGCTCACTTTGTCTAAAATACTTGATATCATGAAACCAGTGGTCTAAAATACTTGATATCGTGAAACCAGTGGTAGTGTGCTGTTCACTTCAGCTTCCTCCATCTGTAAGACTGACCACCCAGGTATAAGTGAAACATTCACGGGTATGGTCACTAGGGTGGAGAACATTAACTGATCAAAATCATTATAACGTAGTTCTCTAAACAAAATTCAATTTAATTCAACTCAATTTTAAAACACATTCACAGAGCGAGTATAAAATGTTTGAAACAACATCAGTCATGGGCTGATTCCGCAAAATCATGTAAAGTAAAGTTCACTGTAACAGTGGCAATAGATGCTGAAGATGTCGTCATGGCAATTACAATCAATAAAGTTTATCTTTGCTATTGCTGCCTATTTTTCATCAGTTAACTATTATCTGGGAAGACTGCACCAAAGATGGATGACTGATTGTTAACACCATGCTGAAGAAGTTTTCACTTGTACAGCAGTGGTCAGTCTAATGGTTGGAGGAAAACAAGTGCCCCAGTGAAATCAAATCAAGAAAAAACCTGACACATAACAGACAGCCTTTTGAACATGAGACGCACTAGATGGAAGAAACTTACATCTTTCCCACCCGACACATCCCTACAATTAACTTGCGAAAATCAACTGCCTCATCAAACTCTAATTTCAAGGAAAACAGAGGCTTAATACCTTGCATATTAACAACACTAAACCAGAAAAGGGAAGGGATGAGAGAGTCTAACCCTGGCTCTTCTTCAAACTGTTAGCTCCTGTTCCTTATGAGGTGGTCTACTTCTTATATAAAGACGAAGTGCAATAGTTAGACATGAAAGACGTTTACCTGAGAATAAATTGGCAAATTCCACAAGAACGTCATAACTCGTGGTATAGCCTCAAGATAAATTGCACAACAGACCATGCCTGACAGAGTTTGCAGATCAGACTCACCCACACAACTGTCTCTCCACATGTTTGCAGTAGAACAGGTGACGGAACAACATCTGGTAGCGTGTCAAAGCCTTCAAATAAAACAAATTACTGTATTTCACCTAAAATTTCAACTGTGAACAAGCATTTCTGAAAGACAGCTTTCCCAATTATGTCCCCGACTGGTTTGAGCTGTGACTCAGTTATAGTCAAAATAGCCATGTCAGAACAAGTAGTCAAAATTTTGTTAACACTGAATGAACAGCCTATAGTCAAACTTGATCTGTAACTTGCCTTAGTGAACCCATGTGCCATTTTTCACTTTAGATTAGCAAGTTGTTTTCATGAAAAAAATCCACAGACCTGAGTCCAAAACATCATAAAAACAGCTTAAATTTTGCCCAAAATAGATGAAATTGCCAGACACTCAAATGACCTTTAAGTCGTTCGGATGAAACTATGAATCGAGTCAAATTAAAAACAATAAGCCATCATTAAAAAATAAAGTCAGGAAAACTATACCACATGGCTGATCTACATGAACATGATTTTTCAAAAAAAAAGAAGTATTTACTGTGCAATACTGAATTTTTTGGTTTAGTCATCAAAACTCAAGTAACTTGCACCCCACTTCAATCCCCCCACCTTCCTTCTCCTCCAAAACATCAGATCGGCCAGACAATCTAACTGCTGGGAGGCATGATACCTGTAAACCGCTAACTGTGACATTTACCAGGTGACCCAGACGACTGCGGTACCAGTGCTCTAGTATCACCATAACTCCATAGCTCCAGTCAGCTCAGGCCCATCTAATCATACAAAAGTTCCACAGAGAGCTTTTGCATTTACCAATTTAGGACACTACATGTACCATTTTTTTTTTTTTTTTTTCAGTTACTGTATTTTACCTAAAAGTTCATTCATGACCAACTTACCATTTCTGGCCAATTCAGAGAATTCTATTCATCTTAGAAAGATGTTTCAAGAAATCAGCATCAAGAGTACTTTTTTAAGACTTACGTTTATTTCTAACAATTATTTCTTTCATTTCTTCTTCGGATTAATAATTATGACTAACACAGTACCTTTCTGTTCAGGACAAGAGAGACGGGCCATTTCACAACATAGTCAAAGGAAAAGGACTCCAATCCTGAGAGATGTAAATCTGTCGGATCAATTCTGTAATCTGAAATGTTAGAAGAGCAACAGGTTATATCCAGCAAACCATATCTGGCATAGGATTTTAACACAGAAGAATAAAATTGAAAATGTGTACATAAACAAAACATAAACGAAGTAATACGAAGCATTCATCGGTGAATAGAGAGCTAAATGCCTAGTTCTTCAAACTTTTTTTTGTGATGGCCTTGTCTGGGTTGAAATGTCATATAGAGAAGCAATTTTCCAGAAAAGTTATGAAAGACCGACTAAAATAATCTCATCAGAACGATTGAGGATAGAGTCTTTGATTTTGCCATCCAACATCTTCGTAATTTAAGAAGTCTAAATGATGCTTCACGATATTGTTATGCCTCATAAATGTTAAATTGAAATTCACTATATAGATATCAAAGCAACCTCCACTCTATTTTCCAGACTGATTTGTATTACAGACATTCATGGCCGAATTATTGTGCTTTAAAACATCAAGGAATTCTCTGCTGATTTATACAGCAGCCGAGAAATAGACCATTGTTCAATTCAACATTGTTCGTACCTTTTTCTAGTTTGGTTTCAATTGTAAGAATCTTGAACATCTGAGTTATTAGGTCATAAGGCAGCAGATCGACTCTGTAATGATATCATTTTTTCACTGCATACATCACATCATTATTTAAATGAATATTTAAAGAGACATTCTTACAGTAGAAGACCACATTTCTAATGAGGCTTAAAACTAATCACATCATTTATTTATCTGATTGGTGTTTTACGCCCTACTCAAGAATATTTCACTTATATGATGGCGGCAAGCATTATGGTGGGAGGAAAGCAGGCAGAGCCCGGGGGAAGCCCACAACCATCTGCAGGTTGCTGGCAGACCTTCCCACTTATGGCCGAAGAGGAAGCCAGCATGAGCTGGACTTGAACTCACAGCGACCGCATTGGTGGGAGGCTTTGGGTTGTGCTGCGATAGTGTGCTAACCAAATGAGCCACGGAGGCCCCTAATCATACCATTGCCACAATCCATTCAATCAACAGAGGGCCTCTATTGAATTATCTGCAGAATTTCATCACACTGCACCATTTCGCGGTTAACATAAACAGGACATCAACTCACAAATAGATTATCTTAAGTCAATGAGCTTAATGTTAATCTAATCAGTGCTGGCCAGCACTGAGGTACATGTAGCCGGTGCCTGGAAAACACTAGTACAAGGAAGCATCTTGGCTGAATTACTTGAGGTCATCCTTGAAGGGATCCACATTGGCTGTGCTGGTGCGCAGGGCCAGCTCTAGTAGGCTCTCCAGTCTGGTGGGCAGAATATCTAATCTTTGTCAAGGAAGAAATAAGCCAGTTTTAATACCATCGATGACCTCAAATTTAGCCCATCACAGCACATTTTGCCTGATTTTCAGAGTTCTATTTGAAAGGCATTTTGAGGTTTGTTTTGGAAGGTAGGGTAATGTCTATCTGAAAAAATGTAAGTCTCAGCACCAAAATGAATTGTTTTCTGACATTAATAGACTTATAAAATCACTTTGAACGGTGATACTTCATGCCATTTTCCCAAATTCGGTTGTTAGACTGTGAGAAATTGATCACAGCGTGTGAGCTATTCCTTTAACAGATAAAAACTCTCACCTGTCCCTGACGGAAATGGAATTGGTTACAAGAACGTCCCTTCCTGATTGCTCATATAATGTCTTGTTTTTATGGTTGGTTATACCCTTAGGGGAAGGAAATTGTTTCCACTGAAAGTACAATGCCCTTATAGCTTCGACAGCGGAACAATTATACACCATAACCAGACTAGATTGACTTGAAACAGCTTTCGAGCAGTCCCCAAATTGAATCCATGCATACATAGACGCTCTGCATTAAACACCATGGCTGGGGAATTCCACGCCAATTTCTTTCTGAGAGGATACGAACATTTAATGGAGAACACCAGGGAAGTATTGGGCAATTTGTGGTCAAAGTGTATGGTTTGAAGATTTAAAAGCAACCATCAAATTTTATTCACTCTCTCTGCATCAAGAATGTCATTCAACTTATTCTGGGATGACAAAAAGAATATCACAGGAAAAAAAAAAACAAGGTTTACTGAGAAGAAATGATCAAAGGTTAACTTGTATTCATTTTTAATGGAAGAGCTTTGTTCCCTTCCAAAAAATCACCTTTACTGTCAATTCCATCTAAGATTAAGCTCTGATTCACCAAATTTTTCATCACCACTATGCGATCCCTGGAGAATAAAACCAAATCACACTAGAAAAACACAGATTTATTCTTTCACAGGCACACTATCATGCTGTAATCCAGGACAGCCATGCAAATGTATTGCATCTGATCACATTTCCCATCTGACTGACTTTGCAATCGATACAATATTTTTTTCCATCTGCCTGAATGGCTGGCCACAGAATCCCGAGATTCTGAGCACTGATCTGCCAGCCAAGAATAGCCTTCGCTTCTCAGTGTACGGAGACAGAGCCTCTCTATCCTGCATATATTTTTTCTCATCCCCTCATATTTGCTCAAGACTACCATCTTACTGAGGGTTAGTCAGTGAGTAACACTTGGGATCCCCAGGCTTTCCCAAACTTTGAACCAGTATGAGCATTCTCATAGAGTAACAAGCAACCTGACCATTCAGTCTGATACTGTCTCACTAGCACAGGCCTTCTCATACAACTCTGGCCACTTGAACAGTCTGATGTTTTCTCACTGGCACTGGCTTTCTCACCATGTTACTTGACTATTCACAGCCTCTTCTTATCTAACGTCTGGCCATTCAAAGAGTCTGATGCTTTCTCACTGGTACAAGATTTCTCACTGAGTAAGTCCTGCCATTCACAGAACAAGTGGTCCAAAAACACCCACATTTGTTTGTTTCTTTCTTTGATTTGGGTTTAGTGTATTTATTTATTATTTTTGACTGGTGTTTTACCCCATACTCAAGAATTGAGAATTGCCAGCATTATGGTGGGAGGAAACCGGGCAGTGCCCCAGGGAAACCAACAACCAACCATAGACTGCTGGCAGACTGGTTTTAAATGTATTAATGGTGTCTCCTTGTGGCAGGCCAGACCAAACACTGACATATATATATAGTGCTGCCTCACTGGAAAGGCATGCAGAAGACACCAGACATGACATACCAGCCAGCGACATTATACTGAAACAGGGCTAATCAGCGCATAGCCTACTCCTCTCATGCTGAGGTGCTGCCAAGATTACCAATCTTAAAGTCATAGTATGACTCAGGCTGGGGTTGAACCCAAATCCACCGTTTACAAGACACATGCTCTATCCATTATATCACCACAGCCCTACGGTTTCAACCATATGCAAAGGATATCATCAATGTCTTGTTTCATCTCCTCCTCTGTCATGTCCATGAACTGAACAATGAAGTCTCCTTTGTCCAGCAGGAAGTAGTGTTTGATAGATCTGAAATGAACAAGATGAATACAACTGAACAATGCTGCAGCCAGTCATCTCTCATGTACATGTAAGACATACAGATGGCCTTGTTCTAGCAAGGAAATGAAGTATCTTTCACAATGGTGACTTGACTCTATGCTGAATTCACAAACAGTTTCTTACACACAAGTACTAAGTTCAAGCCAGGATCAACTCTGTTCACTAAATTTTTTGAAGTCACATCCCAAGTACTAGAACATCACCACTAACGCTGAAGTGTAGGAAAATAATCATTACAATTTTTTTTTTTGACCTTTAAAACACTTTTCAAGAACCTGGCTAATTTCCCTTTTCGAAGACTTTCAGGCCCTGCTTTATAAACCTGAATTAGCTGTCAATAGTAGGAGAGTGTTCCACTGTCTCTGGGACCACAAAGCTGCGTGGAAAAGCTTAGAAGAAGTTTAGAGATATTTTGAACATGAAATTAGAAGGTACAATTTTAAAGCTGAAAAAAAAAGCACAAAGCAAGAAGTTTGCCAAGGAACAAACTTTTTGGCATATTCTTATTAATTGCTTTTGGAGGGATACACAGCAACAGAACGCACATCACCAATCCCTGACATTCAGCCAGAAGACATTCCATAGACTTGAATTCTTCCTGCTACACTTGCCAAATTTGAAGCCCTTCCATCAGGAAGGATATGTTTACACCATACTCGTCATAGGCCCACACATTCCATACCCGTCATAGGCCCACACATTCCATATCCGTCACAGGCCCACACATTCCATACCCGTCACAGGCCCACACATTCCATACTCGTCACAGGCCCACACATTCCATACTCGTCACAGGCCCACACATTCCATACCCGTCATAGGCCCACACATTCCATACCCGTCACAGGCCCACACATTCCATACCCGTCACAGGCCGTCACAGGCCCACACATTCCATACTCGTCACAGGCCCACACATTCCATACCCGTCACAGGCCCACACATTCCATACCCGTCACAGGCCCACACATTACAGGCCCACACATTCCATACCCGTCACAGGCCCACACATTCCATACCCGTCACAGGCCCACACATTCCATACTCGTCACAGGCCCACACATTCCATACTCGTCACAGGCCCACACATTCCTTTCTTATTAACTGATTCCAGCTTTCACAGTGGATTACAAGCTGCTGTCATAAATATCATACCTAGGAACATGTATCAACTGTGTAGGGGTAATACAGGCATCCCTATATAACTTCAAAACTTTCACTGTGGTATTTGTTACATGTATTTCTGAAGCAGCTCTTCAATAAACCATAGTAAAAAAGACATGAATGCGAAGAGTAATTCTGTGCTTAAGCTCCAGTGAGCTTCACTCACCCTAGGATTACAAATAACCCACACATGGCGACACCGATGCATGCAGGCCTTTCCACTTAAATTGTGTGAAACAAAACACCACTGAGCCATTAGCTCAGTTCTGTTCCTTCCAACCCTGTCATCACCACAGGGGAAGAAACCAAATTGTGAAGACAAATGTGGCAAGGGTGACGTTTTCTGTCTGATATAGATAAATGGTCTCATCAACACATCTGGCAGCAACTCAGTACGTGTCTAGACTGTCTAGTACTCCAGTCCTAATCAGCACATATAAAATACCACATGTAATACCTACCCCTGAACACTCATACCTTTAATAGTACATGGTTATGTATATCCACAAAAACTTCAGGTCTAAGCAGCAAGATGTGGTATGGTTTGAAACTCCTACCTTTTCAAATACCTGAATGTAAACTTTCAACTGTATTAATCAATAGTTGTTTAACACCATACTAAAGAATTTTTCAGTTATAGAATGACCATTTGATTTATGTGCGAGGGAATCCAGAGTGTCTTGGGCAAAGCAGCCACATTTGGCAAGTTAAAGACCATTTTTTTTTCAGGTAAGCTTACCACTGCAGCACTACAAGTACCATCAACCACTAATTTTCACCATGTCTCCTATAAACAGAGAATGTGACGCAATCTACAGTCCCTATTGGAGGCCGGGATTGAGCCAGCACCCTTTGTGCCTCACGATCAGGAATCACTGAGCTCCACCTCACTCCCACCTCAATCTTAAGCTACTGATGAACATGTGTGATGCTGCAATGTCACAATTTTTAGCTGGACTAGAATGTCAATCTTGATTTCTACTTTCAGGACAAGAGTGTCCACCTTAAGCTGCATGCTTCAACGACACAAAGTTGATTACTATGCCATTTCCAAATTTCAAGGATGCATAGCTTGTCTCTAGGACACTCCTCATTTTGCTACAAACAAACAACTGCTGTGAATCGCTAAAATTTCAACCCCAAAAGTTGCATTTATAGAGGCAAATAAGTGTCATAAAATATCATTCTGGTGCTGAAAGTTAAATTTCTTCATTAAGACATCACCCTTCTTCCATACCAACCTCAAAGCAACTTTCTAAATTCAAAAGAAATCTCAGAATCATGAAAAATGAACAACTTTGTCAAGGATAAAATCTTCGGTCACTTATGGTAATATATTTCTGTCCTGTTCTCATATCTGTGAACACAGGTTTGATTTTCATACAGGTATCACACATGATGTCCTTCCACGTCAGGTATGATATAAGATGTACAAGATAATAAGCTATGTGAAATGTCAGAGACATAAATCAGCCAGTAATGACTGAGATAGTTCGCAGCAGGAAATCAACCATCATAGATTATCCACTGTCTATAGGAGAAGGCCAAAAAGGTGGCGGGTGGTCTTTGATGGGGAAATACAACCTTTGTATGTTCTGTAAGAAGGGTCTTAAATGAAACGACAATGGCTTTATATAATACAACTACAGGCTCCTCATCAATTATATCATCGCGCATACTGTTGCCTGTCGTGGAAACATTTAAGGACAGAAATGTTCTTTTATCACATAACACATTACCAGGGCTACAGATTCACAGGGACATGTATGAGGTGACTAAAATAATGGCACTGACAGCACATTAGCATGTCCTAAGCTGAATACATCAAATTACCACCCGTACTCCGTAATTCTTCCTCCTCGAGGGCATTTGGTTTCATCTTTCTACATGTAACTGTCACAAATGTCAATAAATGACAGAACAGTTGACAGTTGTTCTTTCTTGTTGTGGTGCTTAAAATGAAGCAAGGTATATCCAAATTTTCACTCTTCCTGCAAACATAAATGTATACTTATCTATTCATTTTTCGTTCAAAAGGATTCACTAAAATTTACTTATTAGACTGTCGCTTTCCAAGAGAGTATTTCACTTGTACAATGTTACAACCCCATCCTGAAAACAGCCCCGCCTGTATGCTGTGAACCCACAGATAAGATAATGACAGCTGTCATGGCTGCATTTCGGGTTGACACAACAAGGGCTTTTACCAAGGGCTCTCCCTCAATTAATATATGACAGTTGTAAACCAAAACAGTTTAAGTACACCTAGATTCACCAGCATATCCAAGGACATACTGTAGTGGATTTACTATTCTATTACTCGAATTTTCGTGAAACCAGGAGTCATCAAATGCTGCTGTAGAGCGTCTCTAGCGAAACTATACTGGATCTCTGTAGATGAGCAAATTACTAACAACTGTGTGTCAGACAAACTACAAAGGATGTCTGAATCCTGTCACGATCTTGACGATTAGTGTAATCTAAGCGGGATGATTGCCCTCATCTTGACGATTAGTGTAATCTAAGCCGGGTGTTTACACTCATCTTGACGATTAGTGTAATCTAAGCGGGATGATTGCCCTCATCTTGACGATTAGTGTAATCTAAGCGGGGTGTTTACGCTCATCTTGACGATTAGTGTAATCTAAGCGGGATGATTGCCCTCATCTTGACGATTAGTGTAATCTAAGCGGGGTGTTTACACTCATCTTGACGTTTAGTGTAATCTAAGCGGGGTGTTTACGCTCATCTTGACGATTAGTGTAATCTAAGCGGGATGATTGCCCTCATCTTGACGTTTAGTGTAATCTAAGCGGGGTGTTTACGCTCATCTTGACGTTTAGTTTAATCTAAGCGGGGTGTTTACACTTATCTTGACGATTAGTGTAATCTAAGCGGGGTGTTTACACTCATCTTGACGATTAGTGTAATCTAAGCCGGATGTTTACGCTCATCTTGACGATTAGTGTAATCTAAGCGGGGTGTTTACACTCATCTTGACGATTAGTGTAATCTAAGCCGGATGTTTACGCTCATCTTGACGATTAGTATAATCTAAGCGGGGTGTTTACGCTCATCTTGACGTTTAGTGTAATCTAAGCCGGATGTTTACGCTCATCTTGACGATTAGTGTAATCTAAGCGGGATGTTCACACTCATCTTGACGTTTAGTGTAATCTAAGCGAGGATGTTCACACTCATCTTGACGATTAGTGTAATCTAAGCGGAATGTTTACACTCATCTTGATGATGAGTGTAATCTAAGCAGGATGTTTACACTCATCTTGACTACTCAATATCCTTAGGTAGCTGGAGGCACTGCTACATGTGGTTTATAACCTTGGGGTACACAAAGAGTTAAAATGTAAGGTCCATGCTGAATTTCAACTCTTGAATGATAAAATTTATTCCAGCATCAAACATAACTCCAACACATACAAACATAAAAATAGATCCCTGGGTTTGACTAGTCCTCAGCAGTGTTTAAGTTCAGTGTTATTAAAGTGACTTTATAAAAGTTTCAGTTCTGTAATTCCTAATGGTTTCTTTTTAGTCTACAGCTTAATCATCTCTAGCAGTCTATTGCAGCAGCAATGATCACAGTCCAATCCAAACTAGTGATGGTCACCAAACTAGTTTTTATTGCGCTTAGTCTATGAACAATCCAAAGTCTTCATGTTCACAACCAGCTTCTGGTCCAGAATCCTAGCCACAATTCAGTTATGGATCCACAACGACATCATTCTCCAAAGCACAAATGACTTCCCTTCTTAAACATGAAACTCCTTACTAAATGATCATCAGAGCCTGGCTAGTGTCAGAATCCTGAGCCTACAGCCTCCTAAACCTGAGGTGCAACACAGTCTATGTACATGCCAGGCCAGGTTTGTGAACCAATCACTTCTTTGAGTGAATGCCAGTCTACATGTCAGGGCCTGTACTCCCTGTATGTCAGGCCAGGCTGGTGAATTAATTACTTCTAGAGATTATCAGGTAAGCCTCACGCCCTGTAGTCCCTGTGTGTCAACATGCCAGGCTGGTGTACCAATTCTTTCTTAAAGGTGAGTGCAAGTCTACACATCAAGCCCTGCAGACCTAGAGTCCATGTCTGCCAGGCCAGAATGGCCACCATTTCAGAGTGTGACATTGGCAACGCCTTTTATATCCGAGCAGCAGAGAGAGAAATTTGACTGGCTGACACTAGAAAATCTCGGCTCTGATCAGTCAATCCACAGAAACACTCAGTCGTTCGAATTTCCCTCTCAAAATGTACAGTAAAGAGGCTCGAATTTTACGACAACTAACAGTTTCAAATCATTGCAGCTCACGACATGCATGATAGAGACAAAATAAAATATCACTTCAGTTCTACAGAAATACTGCGTGAGTATTTACATACAAGGCAAAGTAAGCAGTCTGAATTCGACAATATTGTGAGTAAATCACAACGTCCGTCCATTATTCCTCAGCGAATTCCCAAAACTTTGATTGTTTACATGGCTGTTTCATGGGTCACAGAGTGTCCAGTTTTCATTTCGTCGTCTATCAATGCTTTCGTCATAATTAATTTAAGCTTGTCCGGGGATCCTAACATTCAACTTCTAAGTTATTTAATAACTATAAAGCACAAAGTACCTAACTTTAACAATTTAAAATTTGAAATATGATTCACATCTTGTAAAGTGCAAATAGCGAGAACCTTAAAACACGTTAACCCAAAGTGAATGACATTTAAATTCAAACACATTTCTCGTAACTGGAAGGTAATGACAATCAAACTTCACACCACAGTGACATGAAATATTATCATAATCACCAATATAAAAATTAATTTCAATGAAAAAGAATTTACAAATTTAACATTACCAGGCCTGTGGTCTTCATAAGTTAACAGGTGACAATAAATGCATGTCTATCATGAGACATCATATCATCAATATATGCTGAAAAATAAAGGTTCACTATAATTTCGTTACAATATCAAGATTCTCTGGGTTTGGCTCAGTATTTTTCAGATTATGTCAGGACACCAATATGAAATCTTAGCCGAGAAGTATGTCAAAGTTTAGTTAAGAATTCTTGGATGCAAAAGGTGATTTGCAACCCCCAATGGGTTTTTGGATTGCTGCTTTATTATAAGGGCGTGAGATACTTATTACGTGAGGATTAATCTACTGTTCTATGGTAAACTGAACATGCCATTATGGACCGAGCACAAACAGCTTAGCCTCCTCCTGCAGAGCTAGCCTGGTATTGCTTAATCATGGGCCAGTGCTGTGGTAGGCTGTGACAGTGGGTAAAACTCAAATTTTTGTGGTCTTCACCGCCAATGAAGCCACACTTACAGAAGTAAAATCGCAACAGCAACAGCAACATTGTCACTTGTGTATTTGAAATAGGATACGAAAGGAAGTGCAACGTCTGCCATTATTCAAAGAAAAAACTTTTATTTTTGCTTGTCTGACATAATAGCCAAGATCTTTAACCTTAAATATGAATTAACCGGTTTGCTAACACATGAAAAGTGAGTAATTACACCAGTGATGACACGTTATTTACATATCTTTGATGGTAAAAATCCTTGTTTGGTTGATGTCTTAGCTGTTGTCATTTCAAATTTAAGTCTTCTGACCACAAAGTGCGTCACATACTCTGTGGGGACATGATTCGGATCGCGTTATACAAGATTTCGCACTATAGCACGGCTACACTGTAATTTACACACAGCTGCCTTTCAACACCATTCCTACATTTCAAAAATTTCTAATTTCCAGGCCCTTTCCTGGCCACAAATTCCACTTTTTCCAAGCTACCTGGAATAAATATTCTACAGTTAAATGGGCTTAAATAAATGTAGAATGATACACACACATGAATAAATACACTGGGTTATATGATTTACATGTAAGCGATGCAGGAAAACAAATTTTTTCAAGAGAGATTCAGCATCAAAATACACTTCTGTTCATAACTGTAAATCAGACCACAGCATGTGTGTCAACCTGATTCTCAATTTCAAGACCTTTTTTCAAACCTTGTTTCAAGTTTTATGTAACATGACCGTGCCCTGGATTGAAACTAGCAGTATAAAAAGGAAAATGAACAAATCAATAATAGAAGAAAACACAGTGTCCATTTCGTTGCACAAGCTAATCTTTGTATCCAGATCTGATCTATCAAATACATGACTGTTTTATTCAAATTTAAAAATATTATTAGTACTATATAAAGCCTTCTGATGTGAAAAAAAAAAAGATGAGCACCATATAAACTGCTATGGTCACCCATCTCCACACAGACAGTAGGGTGAATTCTATTTGACAAGTAGTCTGCTGGACACACACTGTAACGTTGACACAAGGATTTTCTGGACACACACTCTTCCTGTAACGTTGACACAAGGATTTTCCCTGATTCCACCGAGCTGGTTATATAAGGCCCTTACAAAGGCCATGTCAAGGGAAGCCATTTGATGGCCTCCACCCCTGAAGAGGTTAGCCTAGGGACATAATAATCAATACTGCAGGGCCTCCTTAAACCACTTATCAGGTTGATTCCCCAGCTCTGGACATGTCATTTGTTGTGGCCGTCACTAATTAGTCCCCTTTTGGAAACAATTCCTCGTGATTAGGGGATGAGAAAAGACCGTCATGGAAATGGGTGCTTCCGGAATTGCCCTGGCTTAATTACCTCGACAGACAACGGCACACTTACAGAGGAACTAACACTGAGCTGGCCACTGACAGCTTCTCTCATCAACAATAATGGGAATTCTCAGGGTGCTAGACAAAGATTTGACCTGCACAGAGATGAAGCCAAAGATATATATCCAAGGCAACACCATTTCTTATATTTAGGCACCATGTAAAAGTAGCCAAATTATTAAGACTGAACTGTTTCATTTCTTCTTGTATGAGTAAAATGTTTGGAAGTATGGCATGAAATACAGCCAAAGGAAAACCAGTTTAAACAATATTATGTTGACACATCTAATCAATGTCTCAATGCTGAGCAATTTTAATGGTTCACTCAGCAGCATGTATACATATGTGACAAAAACAGGAATTTATTAGCTGTATATTGCTCGGTGCAGACTTGACTCTGTATCTGAAGGTGTCCGTACGATGTACTCACCAGATGTATAAATATTTAACACGTTTACACGTCAAATTGTGATTGCCACTTTATTTGAGAATGAAGAAAGCTTTCACTGGCAGTTTTCGAATAAGTAATAATGCCACAGAAAGTGTGTTTTGTCACGTTACTTATCCCTAGTTTAGTAAACCTGCTCGATATCCACATACACACAAATCACCTAACAGAGAATATGACAAATGTAAAAACTTGTGCAGAAGTACATACTTTATCCTGGCAATAAGTTGCTTTTCTTCCATTAACAGCTGAAGTAGTAGCTTGCTTGCATAGTTGAATGCCTTCTCTATCTGGTCAAAGTACTTCCTGTCTTTCAAAGTGTACTCAATCTCTACTGCACTTGGGAATTTCACATCTCGACCTAACAAACAAGAAAAACAAATACATAATAATGCAATTTAATTTTTTTGGAGATGTCATAGATTAAATAATCAGACACATTGTCACTTTACAACCGTAATATAGAGGTCATGCATAAGAAACAGAACTCATAAAAGCAGAAAAAGCCAAGGCAAAGGAAGGGAGACAACTTTGCAATCATACAGTCACTTCTAATATAAAAAAATCTGTACAATGCACTTAAAACCCGTCGGCCTTAAGCACATGTACAACATAACCAATAAATACAAATTCCACGGGATATTATTTATAATACCAGCCATTCATAAAATTATGTAGGAGTTGTATAAATTTGGTGAACTTGGAACAAACTGTTCAAGAGATAGAACATTTACAAGCCTTTTCTAAAAGTAAACTTAAATGACCCCAATGACCTTAAAAGAAAAAGTCAAGGTCACTGAAACTCAATAGGGTTCTTCCTCATGTCAAAGTGAAAGTATGGTTTAAATTTGGTGAACTTGTGTCACACCGTTCTAGCTGTATCATGTTTACAAGCCTTGTATAAAATTTAACTTAAACGTCCCCAATGACCTTGAAGAAAAAGGTCAAGGTCATTGAAAATCAATACGGTTCTTCTTAATGTGAATGTGTAAATGTGGTGTGAGTTCGGTGAACTTGGGCTAAACCGTTCTAGAGATAGAGCGTTTACAAGCCTGTTATAAAATTTAATTCAAATGATCCCAATGACCTTGAAGAAAAAGGTCAAGGTCGACAAAAATCCATAGGGTCCGTCCTCATACCTATGTGTAAGTGTGGTGTAAGCTTGGTGAACTTCTGCTAAACTGTTCTAGAGATAGAGCGTTTACAAGCCTTTTATAAAATTTACTTCAAATGACCCCAATGACCTTGAAGGAAAAGGTCAAGGTCGATGAAAATAAATAAGGTTCCTCTTCATGCCAAGGTGTAAGTGTGGTGTAAGTTTAGTGACATAAGGGTTACGAGCTGAGCTGAAGAGGATTGATCGCAATTATCCACCTGGTCAGCAGGTATATAATACACCAAGGGGCATTAGCCCCGAGGTTTATCCTATACATGCTGACCAGGTGAATAAACGCAATCAATCACCGAAAGCGAAGGCTGCAACCCACTTACATAATGGCTCTTTCCTTCAGCCGCGAGTCTTTATGTTGCGTATCGCCCAGTTTGGAGGGAACAGCCCCTGCTACTCATTGGTCTCAATTTGTTCTGGAGGATATATTTACTGTCAGACATGTGCTGAGAACTTCATGTAATGCGCTCCACAAAGCTTGTGAATACATCGTATTTGCTGACTTCGCACAGAAGGCACTGACAGCCTATCTGTAGGCCATTGTTAGTATCATATCCATCCACAACAGTGACTAACTGTTTCTGTTACACCTTAGAACAAAATTTACCGGCTATAGCGCAGTGCAGAGAAGCAGGATTTGGCATGAACTGGGACTAGGGGATATGTTTAGCCCAATAGCCAGTCAGTAGCCTTTTGTTATGATTTATTTGCCAAAACATAAAGCATCATCATACTGGAGTGTTGTGGATACTCATAACCCACCATATCATAAATGGGTAGGACAGAGTAAGTCGCCATACGGTTTAGGTCACACGATAGCATGTTGGTGCATGGAAGACATGATCTGTTCGTGATGTAAAGCTCTAAAAATTTCATCACGGTAGACAGAAGGCCAATATTTGGGACAAAGCCACTATCAGAATTTATATGTCTGAAATCATCATACAAAAACGTATTAACACAGGACGAACACGACAAAGGCATTCTTTAAACATCCTTAGCTCATTTTAAATTAGAGTCTTCACACAAATTAACCCGCAACATACGTATCTGCTCACCTCCATTGGCTTACCATTTACTTCAAGCTAATCTAAACAAAGATTCCATCTTATTCAACCTCTACATGACAGAAAAGCTTGAAAATTGAAATTCATGATCACGTTCTTACCGCAGAGTCGTATGACATTCAAGTACTTCCCAGTGTTGAGTATTTTATCAGCAACTTGTTCCAAGAAAACTGGAATTCTTTCCCTGCAGATTGTGTAATGCTGTTCCCAGTAAGTAGGGCTCATTAAGGAAGATATACTAGTATGAGAGTAAAAATAAAACGCTGATCACAACAAAGTTCACTGGTTTTAAGGGCTGGGAATTACAAGGTATATGTTGAATGGAAAAGGATATGCATCATTGTATTCCTCTTGAAGTTTTTCTTTCTGTATTGTTTCATTTTCTTCCACCAAAAACTGAAATAAAGCATACATGTGTAGTTACAAAACATCTTCATGTTTCTGGTTTCCAAAATCTTAGAAATTTATGTTTTCAATTTTGCTTTCCACAAGATACTAAATTTCCAGGAGAAAGTAACCCTGATATTTAGTACAAACACTGACAACTGAGAAGATAAAGTAGTTTATGTCTCATACCCACAAATGAATCCTAAAATCACACCCTGTAAAGAAAATGGAGTACTGTATATGTTTCCTGTACCCAACAACTTCTAACACCACAGTCATTCCCTACCTCAGAGTACGGATCTGAAACTATCCCTTTGTAGATCCACTTTTCCAGGATTTCAAAGTATGGAACACAAGCCTGGAATAACAGGATGAAAAATGTTTACTTTAAGATCACATATCTACATAACTGATACAAAGAGTATACAGGACAAAAGTACATCTGACTCATTAGATCAAACAGTTCTCTGTAATGAGGAATCCATACATATGTGAATACTTACAGCCTGGGTTAGGTACAGACACAGATCCTGGCCTTTCCCATCCCTGAAATCATAGTTTCAAACAACTATATTAACACCTTAAACAGCACAAATGTAATATCAACTCCAACATACATATAAGCCATTTTGTTTCCTTTCAGAGGTCATCCAGTCAGGTTACTTGATCATTTACAAGCACCCTGTGATTTAGAAATATGTAAGGATTGGGTATACTATCATTGTGAAACTGCTGGTCACTGCCAGGGTGATGCCATGGGACTAAATTCGTTTTCCTCCACTGATATCTCATTCAGGTTTGTTCCACATGCAGTTCTAATGGTACTTCAAACCCAGGATTGTGAAGTTTCCATTGCCAGCTTTTAAAAATGTTGCCCCATATTTGTGGTGAATATCAGTGCACCGATGGCTCAAAACTGCATGCCAGAGCTATCTTAGTCTCGTCTATAGGAGTTCTTAAGAGAATGCGATTGCTGGCAACAGCTTAACACTTTCACAGCCATACACCCAATTCATAAGCACAAACTCACCCAATCAAACTTGATGTTTTCTCATGGAGAAGGCTTAAAATTGCACCACCAATACACTCTCCCTATATGAAAAAAAAAAAGACAAAAGTCTAAATTCTTTATTTCCTTATTTAACAAGCAGTAGGGCCAGTCTACAGGTAGATTTGTTCAAGTAAACAGAAAATGAAAGAAAATCTAACCAAATAATGAAAAGTACACAAACGATTACCAGTCTGGCAAGTGAAAAGAGAGGTGATGAGAACTTACCCTGTTGACAGAGTTAGCCACTGAGGCCAGGAGACCTAGGGTGTGGAAGGTGGGCTGAAGGTAAAACCACAACTTCTGCAGGGATAAATTCTCCTGTCAATGACAACAACCATCATCTTCACACTTTGTTGGTACAGATGGCATTATACTTGCGCTCACTTTCAGGCTTTTCATGTAAAGAAGAATTTCATGTGCTCTCTTGCGAGTGCACGTCACTTGCTGAAGTGCATGGGTCCATGCAATTCTTTTGTTAGTGGAGACGCAACATGGCTCTGAGTGGAAGTAACGTAATGATTCTGGGCTATTTACTGAGTTAAGAAATCTACGGCTTATTTTTACAGGTATCAGGATATAAATTTCAATTAGACTGAACTGAATTCATATACCATGCTGCTCTAACCAAAACCCTTTGGCTCTGGGACGCTGACCACAAAGCACGGATGCATAATGATCAAGCAGTTCCATCAGGAGTTACCGACCAAATCTGAAGTTTGACCTAGGAAAGAAGGTCAAAGGTCAATTGTGCAGACCACACCCAAGACACAGATGTTCATAGATAGATTGTCTACAGATGCTGACCCCCCCAAAGAAACAATGCTTCAAGATTCAAATAATTTGGCTCAATAGTTCTGGAGATATAATGTTGGTAAGTTAGAGAAGTTATTACGTCAAATACAAACATTGATTTCTTAAAATACATGTACTTGTGTACTGTTTTTTCCTTTTAAGGTAGATGGTGTTGGGGTAAGATAGCTGACAATTCCATGTTTAACTCACACTAGCACCAACAAGCTCTGATCACAGAGGCCAACCTAGGAGAAACAACATCAGTCATGTCCATACTAACCTTCCTCAGCTGACACTCCAGTTGAGCCACCAGTATCGTGTAGTCCTACAAAATGTGAAAACAGTGTAAAACTGAATGAATTGTACTCAAGAAATGTAAAACACGGGTGTTTCAAGGATGGCAAATAAACACTTCAAAAACAACTGAAATAATTTGACTGAGGTAACAGGATACTCATGGATTTCTACACTTTTCTTAAGAGCGGAGGAATCTAGAATAGAGAGCCCCGAGTAGACCATCCATCCTTCATTTTCATTTTCATTGCAGAATTAAAGGTGCGGTGGAAAAAGCAATCCAGGGGTTCTTTTGTTCTTTGGGGTTCACTTAATTTAGATTACTTACTTACTACAAGACTTCAGATATATATGAACAGCATATTGCAGTTTTCTTGGGTAAATACAATGTCTCCACTGAGCTGATGGACTTACCCGAATAAGGGTCCTCATGGCTGCACTCAGAGCATGACTGACCAACCCATACTCAAAGGCTGACTTCTCTGAAACACACACATTGTCAAATTATTAAGAATTGGGCCTTCCTGAAACCCACAGGCACATGTAAGAAGCTAAAATTTTATCAGAATGATTCATCAATCGAATTATCTGTTTATCTTAATACCTGTAACAAGGCTACATGTTATTCAATGTTTTATTACTACAACATGGAATTAGGAGATATCTTATCAATGAGTGATGTCCCGTTGTGGTACACACCTTTAGGGTATAATTCCCTTCGTAAGTAAAATCATTGTGACACATAAAATGCTGGAAAGGTAATTTTAAGCTACTGAACAAGACGATAAGACATATCTATTAAATGGTTTTATATACTTACCTTCAATAAATCTGACCACTACAGAATAGTCTGAGCACAATGGTAAAAGTTTGTTCACAAACTCTTTCAATGATGGATCTACAACATGGTATTAAGTATTAATTACTGATCTAAACATCTGGATACTGTACCTTTATTTATTTATTTATTCAGTAATTTATTCCACCATGGTCATTTATTTCTCACTGTAACAACAGCTGGGGTGGAGGACACCAGAGTGGCCAGCATACTATAGATATTTGGCAAGTAATGACAAACTTTCCCACTTGATTGGTGCAAATCATATTAGTGGAATAAACTTCATGATAGACCACCCAAACCAACACACAACAGATTTAATCTAAATGCTGACTATTTTTTTTTACACCTGTTATAAACACTGCTTGGCTGAATACTTCCCTGACTTCATGATAGGTTTCTTTGGCTGCTCACCTATAAAGCTATACAAATACTGGTATCAAACCCTGACAATGAACAATGTGGTCTTTTTTCTCTCTGCAACACCAAGCATGACCAACAATTTCTCATGAGAGATATAACACAAAAGGGAAGATAATTACCTAAAGACTGGTCGATTACAAACTCCTTTGGGGAGTACTTGTCCTTAAGAGGTCTGGGAAGAATGTATTTCCCCTCAATGCCCTGTAAAACATAAAACGACAAGACATTATGAAAGTGTTGGAAGAAAACATGTACTGATTTTTCTTTTTCCTTCAACGATATGTGATCAACCTTAACCTGACTACTTTATAGAAAGCAAGTACACAATTATAGCTCTGCAAGCCTAGATCATCTTACCCCAATAACAACATCTAGTAAGAGGGCAATGCATCTGGACAATCTTCAGCTGTGAGGGAAGCCAGATGTGACACTGGCCACAAACAGTGTTTTCTTCTACATCACGCTTTGGAAGAAACCAAAGTCTTCCCTGAACCTTACTAGTCCCATACAGTGTTTTATCCTAAGAACTTTGGAATGAACCAAAGACTTCCCTGAACCCTAGTGGTCACAAACAGTGTTTTATCCTACAAGTTTTGGAATGAACCGCAGATTTCCCTGAACCCAACTGGTAAAAAACAGTGTTTTATCCTACAAGCTTTGGAATGAACCAAAGACTTCATTGAACCCAACTGGTCACAAACAGTGTTTTATCCTACAAGTTTTGGAATGAACCAAAGACTTCCCTGAATCCAACTGGTCACAAACAGTGTTTTATCCTACAAGCTTTAGAATGAACCAAAGACTTCCCTGAACCCAACTGGTCACAGTGTTTTATCCTACGAACAAGCTCTGGACTTCCCTGAACCCAACTGCCACTTACCTGCATACAACGGAGAAGGTCCTCCAATATGGCCTGTTCCTGCTGGGGAGCAGGCAGAGTGCCCAGAGCTACCACATTCTGCACAAGACAAAGATTTACATGTATTATCATAAGGATTTAACCATAAGAAAACAGCAATACAGATACATCACAGATAATCACAGCTGGATTATATAGTCTACAAAATATAATTGCAACCCACCATCATGACAACCGTGTAAAAAACACTCATCACACAAATAATGATACAATTATTATAGAGCGACTTGATTAAGACGAATGCTTATATTACACCTAAATCGACGATATATCTCAACACGTAAAATGCCACAGTTTTCACTCTGTTCAGCATTTTCAATTTGAGCACAGCCTCATTAATCTGAGACAATTAAAAATCTGATGCCATTAACATAAAAAAAAGACAATGAAATCATACCTTGTCCAATTACAAGTATGTGAAAAACATATCCCTGCTTGACATTATGCTTGTGACCTATGATGCCTTGAAAATGGGTGGGAATTACACAACAAAACCTGCTTCGGATGTTCTCTTTAATATGTATTTATGTTACAGTTTGGATAACACACACACTTACTTCATCAGTAATAGGGTCAGTGCTGACCATAAAGTCTAAGGTCAGGGCATGTCTGTCAAACAACCACTCAGGCTGGACAGGAATGTTCACTGCAAGACAAAACCAAGTTGCTAAGTGGGTAACCTGCTTAAACCACGTCCAGGTATGAATGAGTTGAACTATATATGAAAGAGTTACTTTCATCATGTGGAAGTGTCCTTCGCAAAAAAGCTCAAGAATATCCTGTGACCTTCAGGTACAACTTTCATCCTATTTTGTCTGTCTGTTTTTGCTTTAACTGAGAATAAGATTATTTGACAGCATCCATGCCAAGCATCACTGATACAAAAAACAAACGCTGTTTATGTGAATGTCTATGACAAATTCTGGCACACAAGGATATGTTATGAACACAGTGCTTCCTTTCACAAAGGTAAGAAGTGCATGTCCAAACTTCTGGATGGAGCCAAAAGTGATACAATACCATACCATTCCTTTTTAGCTGTTTTTCTCGTAATCCTTTCCGTAACAGCTCGGACGATGTGATGGCATCAGTAGACGTTGCTTCTCTTAACAGCATATCTTTGATCTGTAAGTTAATTAATTATAAATATATTTACCAATGGCATTTTATGGTGACTCCTCCCCCCCGAAAAAAATTTAAGGGTGATAGTAAATTGATTTGTGCTTTATTTTGTAAAGCAAACAGTAATCAAAATCCTTGAAACTTAACCTCAGAATCATTTTATACCTCTGTCAACTCTTGTTGAGTCATCTTTGTTCCAGGGGCAGGTAACTGCGACGTGATTTTACTGTGAGATGAGAGGGTAAGCCCAGCACTGTCGGCACGGTCCTTGGCATTTTTTCCCAAGAACTGCTTTGTCTGAAAATTTCACAAACTATAAATATGTAGACACAACTTAAATAATGATTTTATTATATAATGATGAATGCATTAAAAATCAACCTATTTCCTTCTCGTGCTTTCTTTGCAGAGAGGAAAGACTGTAACTGGATGATGTTCTTCACTTCATTTCAAAAACTTCAGAAACTAACCTGTTTTTCCTCGGCCAACTTTGACAGCAAAAACACCAAAGGGTCCAAGTCCCGAATACTGTCACAAAATACAAGGTCATACACACATAAATGCACACAACTGAATGTGACTGGGTGCTCTAATAACATATGAGAATTAGATAACATCTTCACATTAAGAAAGATTAAAATTGTTTATTGACTGTATGTTATGTTCTGCAGTAACAGAATTGGAAGGCTTTTACCAAAACCTACTTATAGCCTCTTCATACAGCAACATTGTAATTGTTTTCGTGTTTGTTTGCTTCAGATTTAACATCATCATTAGCATTACTGAATGTAGTCCATAAAACCAAACCTACAATCAAAACATTAGACTGCATTTAATTTGGTGAAAAAAAAATTTTTATAGTGCTTTTTTTTTTTTTTTAGCACATTTATAGTGCTGCCTCACAGTAACAGCACTAGACAAGACATAATAAACGTTTACTTGATTTGTGTTTTACACCATACTCAAGGATCTTAAACTTGTATGTGAGAGGGTGAGAGGAAACTGGGCAAAGTTTGGGGAAAACCCACGACCAGATTTTCCCAGACCATGCTGGCAGACCTTCCCAGGTACAACTGGAAGTGAGGAAGTTGAACACGCTGCGACTGCACCGGTGAGAGGGCCCTGAATCATTGTGCTTCGGTTACACGTTAACAACTGTGGCACAGAGGCCCCCAGGGTTGGACATTAGATTTTCAGGTTATCTGTCCTGTCACGCAGGTGGTCGTCACGAATGACTTGCCCAGTGTAGTTGCTTACTTGTCTCAACTGTCACAATCATTTTTTTTAAAATTCTACTTCAATTTATTCTTTAAGCACAAAATCACGATTGTTTCCAAGTTGAATTTACCCTCTACTATATATCTACAATTTGATATATGGAATAAAAGAGATTACATATTTGTCCTTCACGACCTTCACAGCTGGAGACGTTATGTGTGATTATGACTCTCTATGCGCCCTGACAGTGTTGATTCTGTATGACAGCCTGTCCAAAACTATGACTGTCAGCTTGTAAGCCTACTGCCACTTAATGATCCGTCTCTGTGTCCTTAAGTCCATTTAACTGCTCTCTCTCCAAGACTTCAGAATCAGGCAAGTACGATTTTACTTCATAACTATCTTTCGAAATGTTTCGCTCAGTTTTATTCTCAGCGGTTGCGTTATTATTTAAAATCAAACTTTGGAATTTGACAGCAAAGCTTGTTTGGCTGCCATGCTTAGCAACAAAACCAAGGAGCTTCGAACCATGATCTCTGAATGGGCGAAATGACTGAATTGCACTTTTAGAGACCTGCACAGGCCAATCAAACATGGTCTAACAGAAGGGCCTAGGGAGAAGATGCGGCACAGCATGAGAGACAGTGTCTTTATCGGCAGTAACTTGTTGACTTACCCGAAAGTTAAACTTCCTTCTTACGTTTATATCACTGCAATAATTTGATTTTCTATATGACTGAGACATGCAGAATCCATTTTTTCTGACCTATCCAGTCGGAAAAGTCAGATCTAAAATTCCCTGCCCAAATTTGATGTTGACCTGTCTCAGACAGTTGGGAAGCGGTCAATGTCGAACCCTGGCAACAACATGACACAATACACAGACATCATTGAGCCCCTGTACCTGACCTATACTCTCAACTGTGCACAAAGCACACAGGTATGAGCAGATAAAACTTAAATATGACATTACCCAGGACTGAACCTGGACCTCCTCCCAAAATACACACATCACAAAACCTCACTAATTTATGCATGAAATTTATTAAAGCAAAGTAGGGTGTCTCCATGGTTGAGTTTTTTAATGTGCCAGCACAGGAGAAATGACTCAAAAAGCCTTTCACCAACATGGCTGCCATGGAGTCAAGGCTCGCTTCCTATCCAGTCTAACGTGAGATTGTCAGCGAGCAACTTATGAAGTGGTTACAGGTTTTCCCTGAATTGTGTCCAGTTTCCTCGTGATATAAGAGAAATTTTCTGCAGAATGAAGAGAAACACCTACCAAAATATAAACAAAGTACACATCTTCCTTACTTTTTAGCTTTAAGCTCGTCATATTTGGCCAGGAACTCAATGGGCTTGTCACTGCATTGTGCTATCTTCCGCTTAGCATGGTGGGCTGATACCTTCAGAAACAAACATACAAACATTTTTATAACCTCTAACGTTGGCCAAAAAATCTGTACAGCCTTTATCTTTCATTCTTCACTACTATTTTGCTCAGGTTTACAAAATATAATCAACTGCACCATGGTAAATTCTGTTACACTTCACTCCCTCCTTAACACACTTCCTGAAGGAACCAAAAAGGCGATTTATGTTTTATGCCCAAACACTGTACAACCCAAGGCAAAAAGTGCAACAAACGTTGCGTTTATATGCCATCAGGCTAGAATTAAATTATAATAATCCAAAGCTAGACTGATTTAAGACATGTTTTATCTTAACCTGTGTTGTAATATATGGCGTGGTATTCTTCAGGAGCATCTCAGTGTAGACCTCAGCACCTACTTCATCTGTGGATGTCACTCTGCAATAATACATACATTACATTACTGAGCATGAAAGGGGAACTAAGACACCCAGATTATCCCTCCTGGTATAACAATTAATCTAGCCATCACTGACTTAATAATTGGCATAACTAGATCAATTCTCGAAGCAGGGTCTTCTCGTGAATTTTTAATGGGCATCTGACAAAATTTTCTCTCACAATTTCTTTCATATCCCTGCCTTTTTCATCAGCTAGGGCCATAAAATAAAATTCCTTACTGAACCCTATCCAATTTCTAAAGATCCTACGGGTGGCCTCATATTTTAGCTTAGCCCTCTTCCACTGTTAAGTTTAATTTTTTTTTCTAGGGGAGGGGGTGAATCTCATTTCTCAAACATCTCAAATCTCATGATTTTATACCAAACACTTTTAAAATATATTTACACAATCTTCAAACTGTTAAATTTCAATGATCTACCAATACACACCCTAGCAGATGCATCAGTTCACTAACGTGGTGGTGGATCTTAAACTCTCCCATTCTGGAACTTTAATCTGGAAAAGCAAACAAATAAAATAGAACAAAAAATGTGCAAATCATCAGCTTACATGTTAGAATTAATTCAACGACACAATGATGGTGGTTAATTTTAGTGGTGGAAGGAACACTGAAGCCCAGGGTCAACCTAGTTGAATTAAATTACAGGTTGAGGGCTAATCGAGACTGCAGACATCCGAGCATTAGCAGTTCTACTCATGCCAACACGCATTGATCGGGCAGACACGGTGGTGAAAACATAGTCAAAATAACATGTGAGTTGATGGGGAACTCTGCTTCATGGCCTCTTAAGTCCAAAACTAGGTTTTGTTAAAGCTTATAATATACATATGCTGTACAGATTGTTCTATAGTAAAACATACTGTAATTTCTGCTTATTATGAGTTGCAGTTCCCAAAATACCATCCAGTATTGTTTATTTTCCTATCCCTTTCCATGTTATCTTTCACTGCGTCGTCTGCTTGTTGCTGCCGCGAACAGGTGGAGTGTCCAAATGTCTGAGGCCTTGAATTTTCAACAATTTCTGATATTCACTTGAATCAACGTTTAATCCCTGAGCAGAAAATCTTATCAGTCCTTTCTGCAAGGCACTTGGCAGAATCAAGTCGGCTTTAAAATCCATTTCCAAGTCAAAATGTTGTGAAGTTCAAAAGTAATATTTCCTTCTCGCTTGTCCAAGTCAGTTTGTGCAAGTCATGGCGAATCGGGTGTACTAAAATCTCGGCATCACGCTCCAAAGAATATGGAAGTGAGACTTTACAGCTACGAGAGAAGGAACTATTTCACTAGATTTAATATTTCTTATAATATATATATAATAGATTTATACATGCATTTGCAACAGTGGTAATAAAGGTCCTATTCTTTTCAATCCAAGCAAGAAATTGACGTGTCCTGCCATTTTAAGGTGTATTTGAAGGCCAGGTTGGTTCTGCTAAGTGCCATGCACAAATGACTGACTGGATTTTTCAGTTCAGGGATTAAATGCTGAGGCAGGTAAACATCAGAAATATCATCGTAAAATAGACATCAACATTTAATTTACTTGAACTGTGGTTAACCAGTCTGATTTCCGTAGCGTTGAAGTCAAAATAAATTTGTGAATGATCCCACCTATATAACATTATGTAGGTGAGGTGCTATGAATTGAGTATTGTGGAATGGTGTAAAGAAATCAATCCACAATACAATCTGTTTTTCAAAATGAACACCTGAGTAGCAAATCAACAACAAGCACAGTTTTAATCACCCAATTCCTTAAAACTCCTTTATGTAGAAACATCCCCTTTATGGTGCATCGGAACAGTCAACCAGCCAGCTAGACTACTTGAGGTACCCACTGGTTGTCTGGAATATTCTGTTTCTAATGAGCAAATCTATCTAATGTTAATATATATGCACTATAAATATTACATGTAGTACAAAAACTAAAAAGAACACAGACATGTCAGTACTTAACATTGAACTTAAACAAATTGAAAGAATTAAAGAAATTGTGAAATTGTAAGATTTACTTAGTCTTGACTTCACTCATTAGCATATATCCAACAAACAAACACTTTGAAATCAAAATTATTTTTCAAGCTGTCATCTATTTATGCAGTAAGTCCACTGAGAAAATTCAAGAAAATTGATTAAATCCAATGCCGTTGATCATATTACATTTCCTTGTTTTACCCGTTAAAAATTTTACACAGTGGGGTAACAGAGCAGCTCCGTATAACCTCTGTTTAACTCTAGTCTTCACATGGACGACTGACTGAAGTTGATCATCAGTTGAAAGAGCCTGTCGAAAACTGCGCATCACATAACCGAACGCTCTAATACTCACATGGTGTAAGTGTGATGACAGTAATTCAGTCTGAAAATGGTTTCGTCATCTATATCATCATGTCACATACTTGACATTATTGTTAAGACATTTTATAGACATTTAAATGAGGTCGAACATGTAGTTTCTAACACACGGCACATGATTCTAATTTCAGTTTTCTTTTCCCGCGCGTTTCCGCCGATGGTTTCACTAGCGGTGAGTCACGTGATGGTCAGCGACAACCTATATTTTCGACATGTCGATGACCTTTTCCGTGGCACTCACTCATTAAGTAAAGTATCGTTTAGTCACTCCATTAATAATTAGGGGCGAGTATTCAAAGAAATCGATTTCATTTCAAGTAAAGAGAAATACAGGTTATATATAGTATCGCGAGATCTCGCGTGGTCCTGGACCTCTGACAACATGTAAACACTTGTCCTGTTGGAAAGCGTTCGACTGTCAATTTCTTGGTTGTACGTGTTTGATTGACCGATATGGGCTGACTAGATTTAACCGTAAGTATTTCACATGTCTTTTCCATTCAAAGAAAACCAAATCATGGCATTATCTGTGGTGTCTAAAGGTTTGTTCTCGCGAGCTAACATCGAGCACAGTGAGAGGACAACAACAACGACAGGATGAAGAATCTTAGCATCTTGTTACGGCTATCTTCATCAAAGAGATAGACAGTGCTGGAACTGAATGCTTTTCCGCTTACCCTGGGCAAGTGTAAATATATATAAGCAAGCTAAATGTTCCTGATGGTTGCCCTTTTAAACAACTGACAGCAAAATCACCTGGCAACTCCTATGATAGGTGCGACACATGATTTGAGAATGTTGTGAAATTGTGCCTAATGAGTAGAGAGTCAATTAAAGAAACAGTTTGTGACAAATACTGAGTATCTCATTTAGAAGAATATCTCTTCGTGTTGGTTGTAAGCCATTTGAAAGGACGTGCATTCCGCTGATGTCTGTCCTATCTACTTGTGCAACAACATGGCGTCCGGTGCACACTTTGACTTACCAGAGCTGGACACAGTACATGTAAGTCGAAATGCGTGGAAGGGATTGCCTCATTGGAGAAAGCGCAGGTGTTGTTGATCAGATTATCAAAAATAGCAAGAAGGTGAAAACAAACAACATTTAAGCCAGGCGAAATAGGCTTTGAATTAGATTTTGCCATAAAAAAATAAAAAATATAGCTGGTAAACAAGAAATTTTTCTGGAAATGTAATTGAAATTTGTCCTTCAAATAAGACAATTTCAGAGGCCTGCAATTCATTTAACTTTAGAAATCAGCAAAAATCAGAACTTCCCACATTCAGCCCAATGTTGTTTATCACATCCACTTCTTGCAAAGTACCTGGATGCTCGAAACTGCAAATAAAAGTAATAAGTCAAAGAGAGCACATTCCAAGCTATACAGAAATATATGTTAGGTGAAGAATTGATTTATTTTCAGGGCTGTTCCATGGACCGAACGGACAAAGATTATGAGCGAGATCACTGCTTAAGATCCATGTTGTTTGAGTCATGTGACCAAAATGAATCCATGCTAGTTTGGCCAAACAAGACATAACAAAAAATTCTCCACACAAAGGTGACACAATAAGAAGTATAAACTCATAAACGGAAAGTTCTTTTGTTGGCAGAGTAATAACTAATCAGGCAAGGCACCGCAAAACGTCATATATATAGTAGCAATATTTAATCGACTTGTATCGTAGTGATGAACCTATTGAGACTAAAAAAGGTTTTGGCTATATGGGTATAATGGCGAAACGCAGGCTCTAGTGAGGGTTAAATAATGTCACGCGTGACTTATCCTCACTTTAATTTGTCCTAAGAGAGGTCAATTTATCAGTAAAAATGGGAAAAGTATCACGTGCTTAAAACCAAAACCACGTCAAAATTAGGTCATGTTTACATGGCCTATTGTTTATCACTATCAACACAGCAGGTGACGTGCAGACTGAAACTATATACCTCGTTCCATGTAAAGCATCCTGCTTCTTTCAAACGGTAAACTTTGTAAATATCACCCTGGTATACCTCTCCAATGAAAAATACAACTCCGAGAATATTCCAAGGTACATGTACATATTTACGTGTCATAGGCTGCATGTTTGAACTGGCATTACATCTGAAAGCTACATGTAGTACTGGTAATAAGTCTCTTCTCGCCTTTCACTCTGCAGCCATACACTAGCGTATTTCTGAAACAACAATATGTTAAATGAACATTAATCATAACCTATAAATTATTTTGGTGACAGATCCATTCAGCAGTTTATCTTAACTTCAGACACATAAGCATATGTATTAACGACACCAGCCTAACAAAGTAACCACCAGTGACAACAGCAAGCCGTGTAAGTGTATTTCTGGTACCTAAAGCAACAAATACATTGTAATAAAAAAAAAATTATTTTATTTACTGATATGAATGAACAGATGACAATGAGGTTGGAATTTCATGCAGACTCTTAATGGGTTATTTGTTGCAAAAGTCATTACGCTGGCATATGGTCAGTATGGAATGTGACAGATGTCATAAGCTACAATACACCTAAATATTTATAAAACAACAGTATCCTCACCATTCATAAAAGTGTTTTCATATAAAGTAATAAACTGTTACAAATGCTGACATGGTTACTTTCATGTAAATTTGAGGAGTACATGTATTGAATCAAAAAGGTGTGTGCACATATATACATATATGTCACAAGTGGGCAAATTTGTTGGTAACTTGCCAAAGGTTCATGGTTAACCTTTGCCACTCTCCACCCATACAACTGATTGCCATCATGTAAGTGAAAAATTCTTGAGCCCTTTTTAGCCCTTTTTATGTTATAGGTTACTATTTATAAATTTAAGAGCATATAACTTAATTTTAAGACAAATTCATTAATATGAATACATAATTTATTTCATATGAAAGATACTGTTCAGATATATAAAATATCAGTGATTTACCCTGGGCATTGTGGTTTTCTAGACCCATAAAGCTCATCACCATGGTGGCAGTGAAAACATTCTTGAACTTGGCCTTAATCAACACTGAAATAAACATGTATACATATATATAATGTACAGGATATAGCCATATAATTACAATAACAGTTTACTATTTATATATATAAACTAAAGCAGTTCTAGACATTGGAAAGCCCTTTGCAGTGGTTGCAGAGGTGATTTTATGATAGACAACTAAAAAACCTGAATATTCCCAGTGCACCACAGTGCCTAGTACCCCTAAATAACCCCAAAACTCAATTTATTTTTTAACAAACTCAATTTCAAAATATGCCAAAAACTCAATTTGCCCTCGTTTCCCATCGGGGTTACACAAATAATTATTCTGCACTTGTGTATTGATGTTTGATACATTCTATTACTATCATTTAATACATGTGTATACAAATATATTATCAAATCAATGTATCAGGTTGATGTATAATAATTCTGACGTCTTATAATTAATGTGTACTCCTACTTGATTGTACTCATATAGTATTGAATATGTCGGTAAGCAATGCATATACATTTCAAAGCTATAGTATGTTTGCCTGACATCTACTACTGAGACCATAATCCTGTTCATCAAAGTTTCTTGAGCTTGTGTGATTCTTCAAACTCACCTTGCTCCAGTTCAGGTGTTTAGTGTTCCACTGTACCATTCACACCTCTGTTATAACGTTTTCTTATCGCTGGACTGATTTCTCATAACCAGCATCAGTCGGTGGAAGTCAGCATCAATGTTACACACACATTTGGTCTCGGGCTAAGGTAATCACAGCCATACATAGCTAAAGCTGGGATAAATAAAGCACAGAAACAACCAACATTGAGCAAACCATTGATAGAGAACTCTGACACAATCTGTGGCCTACAAAGCTCTTTTTTTATCTAAATCATGGTTGGAGAATTGCAATGGAGTAAATTAATATATGTTATACACAGTGTATTTCTGCCTCACAATGATTATGGTGTAACTTAGTGAGTTGTATCTTTGCAGTGATAGAATGTTATTCTGTAGTCCTGTTTACTGTCATTTCTGTGGTGCTGGTCATCTTTACACACGTTTGCATTTTGGTTTTGTAGGATATTTACAGTCTATGGTTGAAGTGCCTTGAATCAGTGGGAACAAGTTAGCGGAAAATGTTGCAAACAGGACACTCCAGTAACTGATTGGCCAGCAGGATGTTACTCAGTCGCTACATGCCAGTTTTGTACATGCAGTACTTCCTACTGCTTGTGGATTTGTTCATGAATTCATTTGTGGAGCTGTTGAGATTTGAAAATGTCATCCTTCTTGTTTTGTTTGTGTAAGTATTTTTCATTTTTAGGTCGTTGTTACAAAGTAAGGTGCACAGAGGTATTGTAAGTGTGGGGGTAAATGGCAAAGCTGTAGGTGTTGGGATAGGCTTTTTTCTTAAGGTCAACAGTGGAGCACATATTGGCTCCCTATCAGGTTCCTCTTAACCCTTGTTCTATGGCACATTTCAAACCATGGATATAAAGCCTGTCATACATTATATTGATTAACATAAACAGGGCAGCATGCTTTATAATAAGAATGATGCAAAGTGAGGTAGTCCAAGGGGTAACAATAGTTAAAATACCTGTATATTACAAGTTTTACCCTCTTAATCAAATGGAATTGTATAGAATGATTTTAAACAAAGGTAGGTGCCTCAGACTCTGACACCTAGGACCATACTTAAGAAACTGTTTGTTGGGCGTAATCTGACCCCATGAGAAAAAAAGGGTTAGTCGGTAGGGAATTCTTCTCTTTTATTTTGGCCTTTGAAAAAGATTGGGATTTTAAGGAAATTAACATGGAGAGAAAAATAAAAACAAACTTCTATCAAAAAACCTATAAAACCTTTTGAGTAGGGCCCTCTTTGGAATGAGGGTGGGGAGGCTAGTGGGGTTACGCCCAACAAACATATTTTTTAAGGATGGCATAATTACCATAGTTGTCTGTTTGCAAATTAAGTCAAAATGTTTTATCCTGCCTAATTGCAAGACAACGAATACCTCTGCTGTTAAATCTGAGATTTGACTCATGACTGCATGAACTTCCCCAAAAAAGATTTTCTTGACTATTCTAATGTTGAAGATAATCATGATATTTAGAGAAATAAAGTATTATTTATTCCAGACAATTTTATTGTCAGTATTCAGATTCCTCACAGACGTCTTTTCCAAGATTTACAAATGTTTAACGTAAAAGTTTCCTGTGTAATACATGTGCATAGTGTTCTAATGCCTTATCTCAAATTCCTCTTTCTCTTTCAGCATACAAGATGTTTGTATAATTTTTGCAGTCATAGTGGTTTTCCTTCTCTTCTTCAACACATATATATTCCAAGCTGGCCTTGTTGGCATTCTGATCAACAAGTTCAAGACCACAATTGGTGTGGTGTTTGTTTACTTTGCACTATGCCTGGCGCTTCACATCTGGGGTACAGTAAGTAACAATCTGCTTTTCTTTTTGAGTGTCAATAACATTAGCATGTTTTGACATATAATTTTGTCCAATAGAAAAAAAAAGGGTGAAGCAAGAAAACGGTTTTTACTGGTCAATTGCTGCAATTTGTACTGGCTTTGAAGTGAAAGACAGCGCATGTTCTAAGTTGAGTTTGTCAAAAAGGTTGGGCAATGTTATATTTATTTCAGTAAAGATTTTTTTATAACCACTACTACAACAGCGTTAATTCACATTTGACCCTGCTCCATCAGAATTTGAAACGCAGCCGTTCTCTCTTTTCACCTGGGACTGTAGTGAGCTGCTAGGGTTGTGGTTGAAACTTAAATATATATGTCAGTGTCTTACATGAAATCTTCAAGAAACCTACTCCCACCACAACACAATGATCTGGAAAAACTTTGCAGTGTTGTTCACACATATACTTGTTATAATTAAAATATGTAGCATTAAAACAGTGTGCTGCCCCTATGTTATTACATGTTACATTGACAAACAACTCAGAACATTTACATCACTGCTAATGAACAGCTGATATATCATATCCCTCTGATTCTTCAGACTCTCATAAGCCTAAAAGCATTGGCAACACAGAGCAATAATCCACACTTCAAACAAAGATAATTCAGCAACGAATTCATACAAACCGGTTTTTACAATCGAGAGAGAATTTCATAATCTTTGTAATGAGCAGTATCTCAGTCATGAGCTTTTTTTACCTTAAATAAGCTTTATTATTGTCCAAAGCTATATTGTCTCAAAAAATCTTGGCTGTATAATATACCCAATACTGAAAAGGAACAAACGTTTCACTGCTGAGAATTTTGTTGTTTTTACATCTTCCTTCTTGTGCACATTTAGAGTTTTAGTGAAATGTGTAAATTGAATTTTTTTAAATTGCAGACAAGAAGATGGGAAAACCCTAACATGTTTATGTGGGATGATCCAGGGTACAGAGCATTGTTCATCATACAAAGAACAGGTAATTGGACGTGACTAAAACACAGGGTTTTTTCTGGCCACTGTGTCATAGTCGTAACCACAACAAGAAATTTTGGAAAATTGAGTTTTAAACAAAGTTTATATTGAGTTTTTATGAAATAAATTGTGTTTTAGATACATTGGTGATGAAAAAATATTGAGTTTTCTGATTTGTTCTAATTGAGTTTCTAAAATAAGATTGGCTAGAAAAACCCCTGAAGGCCACCTGTTTTTTGTGTAAAAGTTACCTAGTCTTCATTGACAGTATTTTTTTTTAAGGAAATCCGAAGTAAAACAAAGGAAATTGAATACTATAATTTGGAAATATGGAAAAGAAAGCATTGAATAGTAATTCATACTTACTTTTCTGATTATCATTGTGAGGAAAAAGGATACTTTCTGCTGACAATATTGAGCTCTAGTGTACCACAACTACTTATCAGACATTGTTTACGGTATACTTCTTCTTTTCCTTCCAGCATCAGTTTTTTACTACTATTTTTACAAAAGAACAGCATTAAAATTAGGGGATCCCAGGTATTACCAAGACTCAGGCTGGATCAGAAGAGAGTTCGAGAAGAGAAGATAAACAGAATCAGTGGTCTGGCTGCATAGTCGACACTTGATCTGGACAGTCAGCAAATGTGAAAGGAAACTGCTAGGGTCTAGTTGGCTAGATACGTTAGAGAGAATTGAAAAACCCTGATTCTGTTCAGTGTTTAGGTTCTCAAACAGCTCCCTAATATTTATGTGTTTTAGAATCAAACAGAAGCAAAACCAAGTTATGAATTCATCATAACACGTGTTTAGCTACATGTATGTACATCCGGTATGCTTTAGATGAACCTTTCTTTTATGAAAAGAAATTTTCCGAAAAACCTGTAGGACACAAATGTAATCAGATAGTAATCAAATGAAATACATTTTTACTTTAAGATATTGATTGCTTTTCATCCTGAAAATGATTTCATTGCTAAGAAGCGTTACTTGGGTATAAATATCATGAATTTTGTTTATTTTATTACCCTGATATTATGTGCTTAGTAACATAAACGGTTTATTTATGCTTGTGTTTGAGGGGGAATCTTTAACCAAAATTGCATTGGTACAGCTTGAGAACACCATGAGACTATAACACTGCCATAGTCAGACAGGTTTCTGGGCTTGTTTAAGGTACATAACACTGTGCACTATGTAAACTTGCTGTAAATGTGATTGATTTATTTTTTTTTTTATTGTTGTTGTTCTTTTTTGATTTTGATGGCAGTAGGTTAAAGTTGTTTTTTTCACAGCAAACTAAGTTGGATTTGACTGTATTGTCCCATGTTCACGAGGACAATACATTTGTGGCTTATATGTTACTTCATAATGATATATAAATCTGTTAGATTTGGTACAGTTTTGTTTTCTCCTATCTTATGTTGAAGCATATTGTGTCTTAATATGTTTTTATGCAATCCATGTATCATATGATATGTCTTATCCGTCCAAATGTTACCCCCTTATATGCCAAGAAATATAGTATGTTATAAAATATATAATAGGCTGTCACATATCCGAAAAAGGAAAGTGTGTTTCTATTATGTTTCACGAAATTATTTTTGGGATCCAGTTTTTTATTAACAGTTTTAAAAACACACTTATAAAGGTCATACATAGCTACTAAGGTCACAATTGGTGCAAAATGTGTACAAAGCTTAAGCTGCAAGTTGATTGCCCATCAGCAAAATGTCATATGCCTTTAACTAATTTATTTTCGTTATAGCAATGGCTTTCATAAATTATTTTAGAAAATGAAAATAAAACCTAGATATCTGTTCCAAGCATTACCTGTGTTTTTTGTGTTATTTCATATCAAGTTTCGACCTGTGTTATGAACACATGTTTAGGAGTCCCCTTGCTGGCTCAGATAGTTAATGTCCTGGCATGCTGCAACTAGCAGGCCCTTGATCAGTGAAGTTGCTTGCTTGAAGCTCTTGCTGATTCAGGTGTGACTTTAAGTCCAGAGGTTTGTTAGGCTCCAAAGATTGATGGTTTACTCCAGGCACTTTGCTTTCCTCCATCAGTAAACCTGTCTGACATCATAGATGAGTGAAAAACTGTAGTGTTTGAAATTAAGCGTCGGTCAAATAAATGAATACAGGTGTGTAGAGAAACCATCCAAAAAGAAATTATCAGTATGTGATACCCAAACAAGAGTTTCTTCTATTGAACTGAACCACAATAATTAACATTAGGTTTAATAAACAGGATATTTGGATTCAACCCAGGGCTGGGTTATACTTTACACAGTCTAAGTACTGCTCTTACTTGGCACACATTATAAAGCAGTCAGACAAGCAATAGTCAACCTGCTCACAATATGCAATGACTGTGTTACTTTCACAAATCAAGACATTGATCATCATTTTGATCTTAGAGTTATACCGTGAAAAATTGGATTATATACAAAGGTTTGTGGTGCCTTTGGAATGGTGTTCAAGTGACTCAGAACTATAAATGTGTTGGCTGTGCTATAAGGATGCAATATTTGGACATGACAAATTGTGATGAGAGTTAAGTCTAAAGAGAAAAACAGTCAAATGTAATTCTGCCACAAAAGCTCACAGCATTCAAGATGAATACTCAGGAGGGTTTTAAGAACATAGCACCAATTGAAACAAGAACATAAAACCAAGTGAATTAAGCACAATCCACGAATGTGTTGTGAAAAGGAATTGCCCGAGAACTAAACTAATCGCATGCATCTTCGATGAAGAAATCTTTCAAAATAAGCTTTCATTACCATTATCTGGGCACGCTCAGGCGCAGCAAGGGAGACAACTTGGCGAGTTCCTTCCCTTCCCATGAAGCTCTCCAGTCAGATTGGCGTTCTTGAGCGAAGATTTTTATGTTGATGATGTTTCAGTTTTCGCAAGTTTGTATGTGTTGATGTGTTAGTAATTGACATAATATGATGCCTTGATTTTACAGTGTTGTAAAAGCATTTATGGATAAGCTGAAGGCCGGTTGATTAGAGGAGCAACAATATTATTGTACCTTCAGTAGTGTATGCAGACAACGAATATCCCTTAGACAGATGCCAATTTTCGCTATGAGAAAACTTTGAGAGAAAGCAATCATAAGCTAATCATATTAGTTAGTTGTTAAAGTTAAGACGCCAAGTGCTCTTCCTCTGTCAACTATGAGAGAGTGAAATGTATATGTTTATGAGGAAGATCGTATTATATTGTGGATTTACACCCAAACCATTTGCGAGTCGTCGGCTGTCAGGATGATAATACTTCTTCGTAACTTCCATAGCAACCAGCACTGAACGTATGACGGTAGTTACATGTGTAACAAAATGCAACAATGATACTGATTTCGTGCACATTTACAACTATCCGAGAATGATATGAGATTGATTATTGTATTTTGTTCAACAACACGTTGGTTATGTGAAAAGAAACAAGTAATTATTTACTTTGCATGAATGTGACAGTGATTAGCAAACAATAAGCTGAGTCACCATATCGGGGTCGCATGACTTCATGCAGGTTGAGCCAAGACAAAGGCGTTACTCTCTCAAACTAACATGACAGAACATTAGTTGACAGTTGCATAGTCAGCCTTCACTCGGAACACAGGGGTTTCCGTGGCCTCAAACTCTGACGGCCTAGAAGTTTTGAATGAGTCAGCCTTATCTCATAATGTAAAATCAGTTAGCCACGTCAGTTTTCAAGAACACCCCCATCATCTGGCCTCAACCTGTGTGAACTCGTGAGACTCCTGAAATGCCTACTTGCATAACATAACATGGAAAGGAAATAACAACAGTGATCTGAATGATATTTTTAAAAACATGATAACCAGAAATTAGAGTTTGCTAGACAGTGCAGCAATTTGTAAAGCATATGTGAATTGTCACTGTCAACAAAGAATTTTGCTAATACTATCTGAACAAGCAGATCTACAATGTACTTAATTTTTGTTGTCGTTACTCATATAAAATGCTTTTCACAACCACCCACTTTCATGATTCTTCTATGAGATAAAGACATATGTAGCCTAAATGGAGTTATAACCATCATCTCCATTAGCAACAGAAATCCATTATTTGAAGAGTACCACTGGTGAAAATAAGCCTCATTGGAGTTCCAGGGAAGTCATGTGAAAGCCTTGGGATTTGTGTGTTAGGGGTAACAGACTGCAGGAGGGCCTGTAACTTTACAATGTAATTCATCCATCCGTCTGTATCAGTCTACATAGTGCCAGATGAATATATGTGTTGGGATGCATTGGTACATAATAATCTAAATAAATAATAATCAGTATGTAGAATGCTTTCCCACAGCCTGATACTCCTAACTTTGGGAAGTCCTCTGGCTCTGGGAATATGTCTGTGGAACTCAAATAGGGCTTATTTAATTGTATTTTCCACAGAGGTGTATTTTTAGTGTGGATTGCAGATCTGGAGGTCATGCTCAGTAAGCTTACTTGCATTCTGTGTCAAGGAAAGGTAGTGGTATGCTGGGAATAAGGCCCCCCTGGTGTTACTGTCTGCTCAGTTGTTGTAAGAGTAATTTTGTTAAATGTATGTGTATGTAACGTTAGTCATTATTAAACACCGTTCATTATTTTAATAAACAGGTGACATCAGAATCAGGTTGAAAGCTGATAAAAACCATGGCTGATTCGCTTCCCACTATTAACATTGATCAGCTAACCAGCTCTGTGACCAGTGTCCTGGCCCCTGCTCCCCAGTCAGACTATGTGACTGCAACCACAGACACAGGCACTTGTGCCACACAAACGTCCTCAGTGGCAGTTACCTCCCACTCCCTAACCATGACACAAGCTCATTCACCGACGTCACTGACAAGTGAGTTGTACTTAGTTACTGTGTATCTTAATATTTCAACTGGCATGAATTATCAAACAATATTTGTAGGGAAAAACTCTTTAAGGACAGTCTTAAAGTGAAAGACAGCTTATGTTCTAAGTTCAGTTTGCCAAAAAGCCTGACAATATTATGTTTATTTTGGTAAAAGATATTTTTTAACAGCCACTACAACAGTGAAAATTGACATTTGACCATGCTCCAGCAACTAGCATGAAGCGCAACCGTTCCGTCTGGGCTGTGACGTAATTGTTCCAAGTGCGGAACCCTGTTGTAATCTGAGACTCTAGTATGCTGTTAGGGTTGCGGTTGAAACATAAAAGAAAAGACAACACTAGACCAAATATATATATGTATGAATAAAGAATCCTATTCATAATTCAAAAACGTCACTTTTTATTCTTGTGATGTATGATAATCGAGAAATCGCAGTTCAAAATAAGCAAAGACACCCATGTGGGGTAAATCGAACGGGCCGCCATGCTCTGAATTTTAGGCAATCAACGGAAGATATATCTACCACCATAGACGACATCTGCTTCCGCTTTGACGTCACCCGTACCTAGTTCACCACTTTGCCGTACAGAAGTAGTGTTAAATCAGCTGTTTTCCTTGTGATTACGAAACAATTCTCATATGCTTTACAGCCATTTTCAATGAGAAAGTGGTAATGGAACAAGTCTGGGGTAATTCCCCAAGATCTCAATTAGCAGGCCATAATGCGAGGCCTTTGACTGTAATAATAAAGGGGGCTGTTCTTTGTGCACAAAAAGTGTCTCGCCCCTAATACTGAAGAGTGGAGAGTATGGATGACGCGAAATCGTGTTTCTGGTTTCTCTAAAATGGCGTATCCTATGGCATCGTAGGAATTCCAGATTAAAAGGTGATTTATAGGGTATCAAGCACGTAATAAAACAAATTGCTATGCCTATTTAGATCTGTATGGACCCCTCTTCTGAAATAACTTTGGATGTATATTTTGTTGTCTTGTCTTTTTAGTATACAAGTATTTTTATAACATGAAATAATCAAGAACCTTTCTCTCCTCATAACGCAATGGTCTGGAAATAATTTGCAGTGTTGTTCACACAGGAAATAATTATAATTAAAACATTAGTGTCCTGTCCCTATATTATTGCATGTTATATTGACATTCAACTCAGAAGATTTACATCCCAGCTTATAAGCAGCTGATATACCCTAGCTCGCTGATTTGTCAGTCTCGCATAAGCTTAAAAGCATGAGCACCTTCACATCCCAGTCGGTAGCAAAATACTAAACACTTCAAAAAAAGGCAATTCAGAAAAGAATTAATGCAAATTCAAAAAGGTTGTTGTATTCAAAAGAGAATGTTGTAATCTTTTTAATAAACAGTGCCTCAGTCACTCAGAGCTGTCTTTTACTTTAAAAAACAATCAAACAAGTAAACTATAAAAAAAAGTCAAATCTAGCATTGTGTTAGGTAGTAAAAGTGATAAGTATTTGATTTCAATGAATAACATAATGCTTGGCAGTACATGTGTTTACTTTTAAATGATGGTTATAAAACATTTGAATTTCTGCTTACATCCATAATTGATGTAGTCCTGCATATAAATAACTAAGTGACCAAAAATATCTACAGTGTACCTGTATATATATTATTTTCTCTTCATTCACTCTGCCAGCTGTTCCCCTGTCAAGTGTCTCTGGCATGCCGTTATCAGGTCTACCCACTCCTCAGTCCTCTATGATGCCCTTCATGGTGCTGGCCTATGTGGGGGGAAGACCCACTCTCTTGTCACTCACAGATCAGCTGACAAGCAGCAAATTCCCCACAGGTAATGCACTCTCCATACGGCATAAAGTTGTACTCGTTATTTTTTGTCTCACCTTTCTCTCTGGTACTGAAGAACTTGTTGCATATTTTTGTACATCACTGACAGTTACAGTTGAAAAAATTGAAAGTTAGTGAGATTTGCTGAGAAACATTCACAGGGTATCCATTACCTGACATTTTGAAATTCAATGAGAAGTCTTAGCTCGATAAGTTATGCATTGTTGAACTTAATTGAGACAAAATCCATAGTTATATCGTATTGTCAGACAGTACTGTTCCCCTGTTTTGCAGCCACCTCCAGTGGTTCACAAGCGCAGCAGTCTGTGCACAGTGTAAATCAGACTGACAATAACAGTGTGATACCTGTGTCAGGTAAGCCCACTCCTGTATCATTTTACAAAGATTTACCTGTTTCTGTTCAGCTTTAATTTGCTGTTTCACCTGTATGTACAGAGCTGTCTGTTGTCTGTATGATATCCTGATAACTTCTTGACTTATTTCACAAAATATGCATGGCAGATTTCCCAGCTAAGACTGGATTATATTTCAAGCTTGTGCAATCTTCTCTCTGTTTGGATGGATATCTGTTTGTCAGTTGCAGTTGTTCAAGTGAGTCTGTTTGTCTGGCTATCTTTAAATATCTGAACCAGTTTTACTGAAACTTAATCTTGTTCAGATGTCACCTCAGTTTGATGGTTGTCTTGGGCAGTTTACCTGTTCATCTGCCATCCTAAAAGAGTGTCATAGGGACAAGATGGAAGTTGTTCTCTTTGTTTGGTATTATAATGTAAACACCTTCCAAATTTGTGTATATGTTTGATTCCAAATCAGAATGAGGAGGTGTCCACTTAATTTCCATTAACATTTTCAGTGTGTGTTATAGAATGCATAATAGCCTCAGCAGTATCAGAATTTTGTATTACTGTTTAATTTGTTCTTTGCCCTTGTTGCAGGTTCCATGAACCAGTCTTGCCAGCCCTCCGTTCTCCCACAGATTCAACCAATGCCTTCACAGGCTGAACCGGTACAAGTAACAAATGAACCTGTAAAGCCTCAACAGAGTATCCCAGGTCATATCCTCATCCAGCCCAAACCTCCAGTAGTGACTTCATCTGTTCCTATGTCCCAGCCCACCCAGCCTGTTCAATCTATCCCCACCTCCACTGGCCCCCCTCTCCCCAGAGCCCTTACCCCCATGACCAGTCACACCCACAGAATGACCCCTATTGACCTGCAGGCCCTTCTTAATCAGTGTGTCCAGAGCCCAGTTCTGACGCATCCGCCATGTACTAGTCAGACACCAAGCTCCAATTTATTACAGCTAGCAGCAGGGGGAATAACTGCTGAGCAGCCGGTTTCTCAGGGAGAAATAGCATGTATGGCTCCAGCCCAAGGATTAACCTCCCTTCCTGCTCCTGTCTCTCACCTTGCCCCTCCTCCACCCCTCTCTCAGCAGAGTGTACTTCATAACCAGGTACACATCAACACTTCAGCTTTGATGTCGTCAGGAGCCATGACTGATTCAGGGGCAGAGAACTCAGGCACACCTGTCATGTTGGAGAGCCAGCCCTTGTGTCCTCCACCAGGCACACTACCAGTCAGTGATCACGCTAACACAACAGAGCAGACAGGTCTGACCAATGTCCAGCAGCTGATGACCAGTCTAGATGGCCTCAGTCCTGTGGCCAGTGGAGTCTGTTCATTAAATGGAGAGTACCATAATGGTAAGAACATAATACTTGTCGAGGCCGAGTTCTTCAGACACACATGAAGTTACAGATCATAACTGTATGCAGTACATGTACTAAAATTTCATAAAGTTGTGTTTTCATACAAAACTGGCTTTTAAGATTTAAGTTTTGAGTTAAATTTCCACACAGTTCTGAACAGCAGGATCAACCCAATCCATATCACTGCATTAACAGTATGAGAACTCTCCTGGCCAAGAATTATTGGGCCCTTGCCTCTCCCGGTAGGTTGTCATGTGCTTGTCTGGATGAGGTGCTGAGTTTACCCTGTCAAACATAGACAACATTCCTCCATACTTCATCAATAGCTCACCACGACATGGTTGAAACATTGTCGATGTGGCATTAAGCCATAACCATTCATTCATGCATCAATATAGCCATCTTCCTGTCTATTCCCCTGAAGAATTAATGACTTGATATCAGTATAAAAATTGAAGTGACAACTTAAAAATGTCTTTATCTGACTAGAACATATATTGCACAGTGAGAAAGGTATTTATGTATAACAATAAGCATGAAGTAATATCTCTTTATAATGAGTGTTTATTCGTAGTTTCAGTTTTGGACCTGCTGATGAAGGTGCATGGCAGTGACCTAGAAAAGAGCAGTCAGGAAGGGATGGGCAAAAGCACACCATTCCAGTCAGGACCCACCCAAGGGGAATCTGCCACACCCAATGTCACGTCTGCCATGACACAGTTCTGTACGTACATGTATATTATTTTGGTTCACCAAATTCTTAAAATTTATGGGTCAGCCAGTAATCTACGGATGGTTGTGGGTTTCCCCTGGGCTCTGCCCGGTTTCCTCCCACCATAATTTTTGAGTGCGGCATAAAACATCAATCAAATAAATAAATAAAGAAAATTTATGGTTTATTGTACAGAAAATCAACCACTGAAACATGATATCTAGTTATAATGTTGGTGTCATTTTAATGACAAATATCTGTGCACTCAGTATTCTGTGTTTGCAGAAGCATTAACAACATTTCCAAATTTTATTTGAGACCACACCAGTGCATTGGAAACGTGATTTATTGTTTGTATCTTATTTTCAGACTGTGTGGAGTGCGGCAGCAGTAATGAGTCGCCATGTAAGGTGCATGAGTGTAAGTACACGCGGGTGTATGACAAGCCCATCAGCACCAAGGCCAGGATGACCCTGCCTGATGTCCTCTGCCTGTCACAGAGCTCTGTCAGCTCTAACCTGCCAGGTACCTGCATGCATAAACACTGCATGTCCAACAGCTCCAGTGTGCAGGATACAGTGGTTATTTTGTTTTTCCAATTTGCAAGATATAATGGTTATTTCTCACTTCCAGTACTCAAGGTTGTTCTGTTTTGCTCTGTTGGCCCAAATTATATGAAGTTGCACACATATATCAACGTTTTCTGATTATCCCCATCAGCTGCACTGATAAAGGCCTGTCACTACAGCAGGTGACAACCACAACTACATCTGTAACCACGCATCATTGTGTACCTGCCTCCACTGCCAACGACACGAAAGCAGTCAGAATAGAAATAGAAATAGAATCAATTCTATCTTTGCTTGACGACGTGGATGTCATTCTGATGTTGTCACAAAATGACGACAACAGTGGGAACAGTACTACAGAATAGAGGCTGTTCTAATGTTGAGATGTTGCAGCTGTGGTTGTCACCCTCAGTGGGGAAGGGCCTTAAGCTGTTATCACATTTGACATGGAGCAATAAGATAAATCCTTGTAACAGCATCTTCTGTAATTTCAGTCTAACTGTACACTCACCAGGTAGCAGTAGTGAACGACATTTTTTGAAGATTGACTGTAGCTGTCTCCTGTTTATCAAGAAGTGAGCTTACCTGGTGACTATATTGTGTTGATTATATCAGTTAAAATTTGAATTCAGTGTGGATATTGGATTGATGTTTATTTTGGGGTATTTGAAAATAATAGAAGAAAGGAATATAAAAGGTAGTGTAGAGTACCATTATTTGTAACTTGCTAAACTTGCAGCTTAATAAGGTGAAATACCACCAGTTGTAGAGTTCCCTGTATGAAAGGTCTGTGTGTGTGTTGTAGGAGTGTGGACAAAATCATTTATGTCAAGTCATACTGTGTTTGGACCAGTCATTGGGGAGCCAAAGTCAGCCCATGAATGTGACAAGGAGAAAAAACCTAACTTCTTCACATGGAAGGTACATGTATGCTTCATTTCCACATGAAACAAGCTTCTGGTTCAGCTCTGAGTTTACATGAGGAGGTTTGGCTTAGGAGGAGGTCGTTGGATTGCCTTAGGGTGGGGGTTTTCCAGGGCTGCCCAGTTCTGTTGTTTTGTTGTTTTTTTTTGCCATTAAACCTGACTTCTTTCATGGAAGGAATCAGTTCTTGAATGTATGCATTTAAAATGGTCAAATACATAAAATCAACACTGATTAGAGTAGTAATTTTATTAGTGTTTGAAAACCTATGTGTTTCGTATTTTAAGTGAGGAATGGGAAGGATTGTTATTTTCTGGAGTTCAGTAATGCAGAGCATGTTTTATCCTGGCCCAGGGTTCATGAAGTGTACTTAGCTATGTATTCCATTATCTGCTATGACAGCCTATGTCATAGAGATATGAAGTTCCCTTATCTAAGGGTTACTTAGTACTATGTATGCTTCATGAAACCAAGCCCTTTGCTTTATTTTCATGAAGCTTACGTAGTGTTAAGTATCCCTATTCATTTCATGCATAACAGGTCTTGTCGTTATCTTGCTAAATGGGCTTCATGGAACCGGGGTCTGAACTTACTTATCATGTGTTATGCCTTTTTTAACAACAGATATTTTACGATGGTAAAATAGAGGGTATTTGTGTGTCAGATGAAAATCTGTCAAACTGGATGAGGTTTGTGAAGCCTGCCCGGGCCCCAGAGGAGCAAAATGTTGTGGCGTATCAGCAGGGGAGAGAAATCTTCTTCATCACAAGTAGAGATCTTATGCCAAATGAGGAACTGCTTCTCTGGTATTCCAAAGATTATGCCAAAGCCCTGGGTAAATATTGTTGGAGAGAAATATTGGTCACAACATACGTATGATTTTGCATATGATTAAAGAAATTAAAATTAGGTGTATGAACTTTTAATGTTATGGAATTACATGTACTTGTTGATTGATCATAAAACCAGTGATAATTTACTTTTTTTGGACACATATTCCTGCATTCATTCATTATCAACACTCCGTGATATAAACTTGGAGATAAGAATTAAATCATAGTAATATGCATTTAGAACAACCACAGTTACCTAGCTGAAGCTGGAAAGTGATGAAAATTGTAACCAGAATTGCTTCCAGCCCAATCAGCATTATAGGTGTTTTGATATTGAGTCCATTTCTGCATGCAAGACCATTGTATCTACTTCATGTTCACCAGGTATGCCATCCATGCCTGGAACCATGGCTACATGTAATGTCTGCTCCAAGTCCTTCCCTAACTCCAAGTCTCTGGGTCAGCACGTGAAGTACTCGCACCCAGACATGTCCACGAGGAAGTGGAAGTGTGAGTACTGTGGACGTGGGTTCAACTCCTCGTCCAAGCTGAAGAGCCATGTGCTGAGTCACCTGGGGGTTAAGCCCTACATGTGTACACAGTGTGGGAAGAAGTTCACAGAGAAGCCTAACTTGACCAGGCACATGTACATTCACACAGGTATGACTCAGTCCTGGCAGCACAACTTCTGTTACCATCTGATAAAGGTTAATTTACATATGCTAGTAATGGTTGATATCTGGAGATTATTAATGTTATTGTAAAATGAATTTAAGAGGCTTTTCCACAATTTTATGTAAGTTGTCGTGACAAAATGTCCGAAATCTTGCAAATGTTCAGCATATCTGGCTGCCTTGTATATGTACTTTTTCAGTTAAAAGTCATCCGTTACATACCTGAAATACTGAAAATTGAGTGACATGGGGCTATATTCTGCATTTTCTTGTGTCATTGTGAGAAATTATGAATTGATATGGCTGTTTTCTAGCTTGGGAAATCTACTGAACTTGAATGTTAATAGTTCAGTCCAGACAGTGAATAACATGTATAGATACAGTGTAGAACACAGTTCATAAGTGCATTGTATTATATTGTTTATGTAGATGTATTAAAACTGGTAACACTTTCTGCTGTTTCTATTCCTTTTCCAGGAGAGCGTAACTTTGCCTGTGAGGTTTGTGGGCGGGGTTTCCGGCAGAAGGCCCACCTGCAGTCGCATATCTTGGTCCACACAGGGGAGAGAACTATCCGTTGTCGTTACTGTGAGAAGCTGTTTGCTCGAACCTCCGACCTCAAACAGCATGAGTATCAACACACCAAGGAGAAAGTCTTCACCTGTCCACATTGCAACAAAGTCTTCTACAAACTGCAGAACTTCAAAAAACACTCCAAAATCCACTCAGGACAGAAGGACTACCCGTGTCACCAGTGTGAGAAGTGTTTCTTCACACGGTATCATATGAAGCGCCACCTACAGACTTGTAAAGGAACGAAGGGCCAATACACCTTAGGTCCTGAAGATCCTGAAATTGTGGCCCTGAACATGGACAGTTGTACCACACCCTGTCAGGAGATACCCACAGACCCTCCCAGTCATAGCCAAAAACGAGGAAAACTTAAAGGAAAGGGGAAAAAATAGTAATATTATTTACTTTCTGTATGTAATAATTTTTCTTACATTTTAAGAATTTTGTCCTGCATAATTTGAAATGGTTTTAAAGATTCATATCTGTCAAACTCAGTATTTCTTCATGACTAGTCAATTATTATTTCTCAGTAATCTATTTAAATAATACCAATGCTAAAATGACAAAGTCAGGATTTGTTTCCTCATTTAAAAACTAGTTAGGTTTGACAGTATTAAATTAGTTAAGGTCAAGGACAACTAGGAAAGATCTTCAAAAAAATATACATCAGCTCATCCTTTACTTCGTTTTCACTGAGAGAATGTTTGAAGCACCTTTTGGTTTCATGTACAATCATGGAGTGAAAGTTTAATTTAAAATACAGAGTTTCAGATTGCCATCTGAAAATCTGGAATCTTGAGTACAGGGTAAAACACCAATCAAATAAGTAAGTAAAATCTGGAAAGGAAACTGATTATACTTCAGTTATCACCTACCTTTTGTATTTATTTATTTGATTTGTGTTTAACGTTGTTCTCAAGAAGTTTCCAGGCTAATCAGGTTTATGGGAGGAGGGAACCGGAGCAAACCACCTCCCTTTACCAGTTAACAGACTCTTACCTTTTATGAACGTCCAATAAAAGGGTTGGACTTTCAACACTTGCGTTTATCAACCAATGTTTGACAGATTGCTGGATTTTGACCTGTGCTTTACAGGTTAGGATGTTTCCTAAACCTGTTGTGATGTGGATTTCCATGACTTCATCAGCATGCTGAGGTTTCCCTTTTTAGTGTGATCACTTTCATCTAAGTCTTAATGTTACTTGAGTTTCATGAAGCGAGAGTGTTCCTAAGAAACTGCCATCCAAGTCAGTGCAATCAATTTTACTCTACAACATGTGCAATTTAAAGAGACTATACTGGAGAATTACCACAAATTTTCGCTTTTATTCAGTTCAAACCGAGCCTTGCGTGTTGCTCATGCATTTGCCGACTTACGCACTTTCAGAATATGTTACCCTCGGTGACTAGCGATTTTCTGTTAACAAGAATTAATTTTCCAAATCATTCCATTTCGATCGGAATTATAAAAAAAGTAATGAAGATTACCATATATGGATGTAGAAGGAAGCACGGCAAACTCCCTTCAAAACAGACACTTAAATCTCATTCCGTTCTCGGCGAAAGAAATGACGTCACAAAAAGACTGAACATATGTAACCGATGTTTGCGTCATCCTTTTGACGTGCTCCAATAACACTGACATTATTATACGTGTGTCTTGAGTGACAATTCATAAAACGGTAACCTTAACGTAGAATATTGTGCATATCGCAGCAAACTTCAGATAAACGCAATTTTCCAACCAACTTGGTCTTCATTTCTTTATATTTAAGCCTACACCGTGCAAATCTACTTTATTGACTCAACGCATATGCAAGACAGGATACAGAGATTCTCCAGTATGGTATCTTTAAAGTGAAAGACAGCTCATAACGGAGAAAATGTTCATTAAAAAGATTACAGAATTCTCTTTTGAATACAAAAACCTGTTTGAATTTGTATGAATTCGTTGCCGAATTGTCTTTTTTGAAGTGTGGAGTATTTTGCTGCCAGCTGGAGGTCCGAAGGTGTCCTTAAGCTTATGAGAGACTGACCAATCAAAGAGACACGAGATGTCAGCTGTTTATAAGCCGTGACGTAAATCTTCCGAGTTGAATGTCAGTGTAACATTTAATAACATAGAGACATAGCTCGCTCTAACGGGGTTAACCATGGATTATTATCTATTGAGGCTATAGATCATAATCTATGGGTAAGCCGGCTTGAGCTCTGACAGGACACTCTTGTAGCGCTATATGTTTTAATTATAACAAGTACAGGTGCGAACAACGTTGCAAATTATTTCCAGACCATTGCGTTATGGTGAATGTGAGTTGATGGTGGACTGTTTTGGATTGAGTTGATGATTGGTGCTTAGGTTTCAACCACAACCCTAATAGCAGACTACAGTCGAATGGCGGCTTTCATGCTAGCCGATGGAGCACGGCCAAATGTCAGTTTCCGTTGTGCTAGTAGCTGGTAGAAGAAAATAATTTACCGAAATAAACATAATACATATATATAACATCCTTTTTGGTAAACTCAACTTAGGACATGCACTTTCTTTCACTTTAATGTCAGTATATGCTTCATTGCTTCAAGTTCTGTCAACTCTACAAGAAACGAAATGAATGGCGCAGTTAAAACTAAACCAATGCAAATGGGTTGTTTGTAGAAATCATGTGTCTTTAATTATCTTGCAATTGAAATAGCATCATAAAAATCTCTGAAGTGGAGTTGTTAACTATAACTGGGGTTTGCTTACTAAGTTCACAATATTACGACAAGATGAGAGTAAAGAAATTTTAAATAAACTTTTAAATAGGCCAAGGGTTTTACCTTCCACTTGGGGTAAACATGGATCAGAGTGAAGTTTGGAATCTTGTTGCTCTTAAAATGTTATGGTCGATTACTGAGGTGTAAATTTGTTTTTAGCTGCCACAAAGCCTCGCTGTTGTAATTGACATAATTTTACAGCTAGTAACTTTTAACATGGGTCATTCACTCCCCGAGAAACTTGAGTGCAGATTGGCGCTTTTTTCAGAGGAGTTGGCGCGGAAGGATTGTGTAGTTCATGTCGCTATACGTTAATTATAGTCGGTCATCACTTTTAATTAAGCTATTTGTATGTTTTTAGCTTCTGTGCGTTCTCGGTGATTAGTATTCGTACGTTTGTCCTGGATTTACACATCGCTTGCTAATACGTTTGCGTTTTGGCCTGCTAGCATGTTTGCATACAGCCTGACGTGAGTATGTTTGCTCACCACACAGGATCTGACGCGTGAATGTTGACTGCCCCATTAGGGTAACGATGATGCCCAGGCTAAGGACATCCTATCCTACCTGTCGAGTTGCGAAATTATAGGAATGCACCAAGGACCTTGAATGGCGTATAGAAGTCTTGCTCCTGAATTTTTATGGCGGCATGATTGAGATAATTAAGCTGTGACTGACCAACTCCTCCAATCGGTTCTTCGGACTAGTCCTTGACCAGTGTGGTCGGCTGTTAGAACATGGCGCAGCCATAAGCTTGTGAGGTACCTGACAAAGTATGGTAGCTTCCTGGGCTCTGCCCACCTTTCTCCACTCAAGGAGAAAACACCGTTAACCAAAGCAAATAAACTGAAGATACACTGCACTAATATATCCAGTCATTAACAAAACAGAAATACACAGGCAAGACCCAGCTTGAATCCAAATCCCACTTAAGCTCAGTGGTAGGCTGGCGTGACTGCCATTCGACGTATTTAACATTAACTACTGATTTACAATGATTCATAGATTTTACTATATTTTAGCAACTTATTATGAATGAAGAATTTGAAGTATATCCAAAAGTGAATTTAACCAAACACAGAAACAAATTATATAAAATTGATAAATTGGCTGTTAATTTGTAGACCCTTTCTCCGAACTGCAAACTGTTTCTCCTTGCTGTAAACCTATTCTCCGAGTTGTAAACCCTTTCCTCGCGCTGCAAAAGTTTCCACAAGTCATTTCTCCGAACTGTAAACCTTTTCTCCGAGTTGCAAACCCTTCCTTCTGGGTATAAACCACTTCTCCGAGCTGTACCTTTTCTATGTGGTGTAAACCTTTCTCCGAGCTGCAAACCTCTCCTCCTTGGTGTAAACCTTTTCACGGAACTGTAATCTTTTTCTCATGGATGTAAACCATTTCTCCGAGGTGTAATCCCTTTCTCTTTGGTGTACACCTTTTCTCATGGATGTAAACCATTTCTCCGGCTGTGAACACTTTTCCCCGCGGTGCCATAGGCACTAAGTACCTGTTACGAGGCACATGTCGTGATTACATGTGTCCGGGTTTGGAACCGCGTAAGTTTAAGGCCCACACAAGGTGATTAAATTCACGGTCGGGTTTAAGCCCGTTTGGCCTGGCTGATCGTCCAGATGGGACAATGCTACATCATGGCCCAAGGTGAAATTCCCACAGATGTCTCAAAGATGGTTGTCGCCGTTGGCCCCCATTAATGTTGCCCAAAAGCGGACAGAGCGCACCTCCAGACGATACATGAAGTGAGATAACGCAAGCTTCAAAATTTACGACCGGTGATTTAGAAACGAAAGATTTACTTGTTCGCTGCTATATAAGCGAATCCCAAATTTCAGTGAAGAAGAAGTCTTTTGGCCACTCACACGCTACGTTACTGTGCTTCCTGATACCCCCGATCTAAGACTATAACTTCTCTCCTTTGGAGATACCCTCTGCTTTCGGTCTTCACCAAACTGAACTGTGATTGACTTGTTTTGGCTGGTGTTCGCTCTCTCTCCACTTTGAACCCGGAACAGCGGCACATAGTAAGTATAAATAGTATATAATATATAGTAAGTATATATTAAAGAACTCCTTTCTTGTTATTCAACCCCTTATCGTTGTAGTCACTTTGTCCACAGGTTTATCTATTAAACTATATAGTTTTATAAAGGTTACGGGTATAGTTAGTGGCAACCTCGGCGCATAGTTTCCACTCTGCACGTTGTGTTAGCTAGTTGTGTCTGACAAGACTATGTAGGCTCCATCGTGAGGGTTTCCCTAAAACGCTTCCACTCGAAACGCTTCCTCTACAAACTCTGCGCTCGAATCAAGTAGTCACACAAACCCTTACCCCGTATCATACCTCTATTCTATTGAGAACATGGCTAAAACAAACTTCCTAAAGACAGAAGGCACTAAGGTGCATGTAGTGGTAAAATCCATGCGGCTCGCTTACGCGTATTGGAAGAATGTAGCAGTGTTTGTTTATGAAGCAAATCTTAAGTTATTTACAACTTTTAAAAGGAATCCGCCATGCCCCGCTTATAGTACAGGTCTGGTGATGTATTTTAGTCTAAATAGCCCGTCCGAGTTTCCCATTAACGTACAAAAAACCATATTGAGATGTAAGGCCAATCTGCACCTGACCTTCTGTCCGATAAGTGGGCATCAGTCTCATCCTAAAGGTTCTTCACTTCTGCGACAAAGTGGAAAAACCCTCCGGCAAGGCTACATTCGGAGGCCAACAGAACGTCACAGGCCGATCCTAGGTGTGCAAGACAGATATACTGATATATAACACGTAATATATACCTTTCTCTTTACATTCTACCATCAAAACCAAATTTATGTATGAGTTATTCAACGTTTAACAATTTAAGGTTTTTTTGCACGATTTCTTTAAATGGCCTACTACTATCAAATGCCTCCAGCTTTCACATGCCGCTATTGTATTCAAACCGTGAATTTTAGAAAGATAATGCACTTCACATTGCCATCTTGAAACATAACAGTAGGACCAAAGAGCTGAAAGTACCAAACCAACAGGCATTTTGTCCTGGAAACTCCGATCGACGGGAATCGGTGCCTACAAAATATTTCACATGACACCAGTCCTGCCATCGATTTTTGAAAACATTGTAGTTTTAACTTACTCCCACCTACCTGTATTATTGTTTTACAAGATTTACACTTTCTGAGTACACGTAGTTTACAGATATTAGTGCTGAAAATTAGCTGTAACCTTAGAGTCTGACGCCTTATGGCCAGAATTTCGGCCGACATGCTTCTCACGAAAATAAGAGGTGGCTGACCACCAGACTGCCCAATCTTCAGCTCCAGAATCTCTGCTCTACCCAGAAAGTGATACCCCAAAGTGACTGTAATATGTTTAGTTCAACCACTTTCTAAAGGGCATCCACAAGTTTAATTCCCTAGCAAGACAGAATTCACGGCATTAGTTGTAACAATTATTTCTAGAGAAATTCACCAACGTATATGTGACGTAAAAGTGACACAAAGCTGCCATGTGTTATAATATTAGGTTGGGTAATGTCGCAAGTGAAATTAAATCATGCATTAATATTTATTGTAATAGCTTGCATCAGTCGTAACACAAAAGGACGCACGTGCATGGCACGACGCGCGATTTTGGTATAGAGATGGTCTTATAACCCAGGACATTAGGAAGGAAAAGGAAAAAGCAAACGGCTGTCAGAGGTAACAAAACAAAACATGGGCATGTCATATACTTGTAATTTTTTTCCCAGGTAAGACAGGTCGTATGGTGAAATCCAAGGCACGATTAGATAAGGCTGCTTGATATCAACGGAAATACCTTCCAAATCTACCTTTCTTGCCCCAAATAAATGTCACCACCTGGTTCCCTTCCACAGCATGAACAAACAGATGTCATACATGTGTACACGGATTTAAATATCCAGTCTCTTCTCACTTGTGTGTGTACGGTCAACTCCACGGTTAACATGTCGCGTTTGACACATGTCTTTCTCGCTCTTACACTTCTGGTGCTTGCCGTTAACGCAGCCCGAGGTAGGTACGGTATTCAATCCTTACGTATTGCAGCCAAAATAATAAGCTATAATATACTGAAGAATAATAAGGCTTTTAAAGTATCTACTAGTCTACAAATATATCATAACTGACCTGATGGCTTTTTGGTGATATGTATCAATCTGCTCCCATGTATAGCCTAAACATTAAGAAAAATTCCGTTAATGTAGTCTGTCTTTGTATATAACATTGGAAAGTGCTTCTACTCGTGAAATAAGATGACGCTGTTTAGGTATACGTCAGGACCCAGGGTCGCAAAGCTGTATTATCTATCAATCCGACTTTAGTCTTAATTTCTGATCTTATCCGTGAACTTACATTTGAACTCATACGGTTATGTACATTTTTGTCATGGAAGCCTAAGATAACTCCTGGCATTAAAATCAAAACCGCTTCAGATGAGTCACCATCTTGGCGCGGAAAACTGTTTTTGAAATTAGGACTAAGTCAAAACGGATGTATCAATCTGGGGTCAGATACAGGTATATCCTGCCTAAATTTCAGTGATTACCACACAAATTACCCATTCCACTTCTCCCTACAGATGGTTGTCCGGATTTCAACCTCATGGGCCCTTGGGGATGTGCTTACATGCCTAGGTGTTTCGGAGACTCGATGTGTCCGGCGGGACAGCAGTGTTGTTCTCATCCATGTGGGAACCAGTGTGCTGCTATCGGTATAGAGTCTATGTTTTATTATACCTAATATCTCAATTAGTGATGTACGAGTAAGGTATGCTCAAACAGGATGGCTGAGTATCGAGTAATGATAAACAACACAATAAATCACATTTATAAATCGCACTCGATGTTGTCTTGAAATACCTGTTGGATATTTATGTCTGTGCTTCAATCCTAATTTCACTAAAGACGGTTTTGTACAAAGCCAACAACCATTTGTTATCTGAAAATAACTGAAAGAGCGGGAAACGTCTTTCTACAAGTGCGAAGTATATCTCTCCGTATATATAGGACACATTGTTTCACTTATAACCCTAACACTACTGTATGGGTGAACTATATGCGTAAAATTCTATGCAGAAAATCATGCACAAATATATTCAGATTTAGGACTACTGTTGGCATATTGTAAAATAAGACCTGTGGCATATATGATCACCTCAGTGAAAAAGCCATTTTTTCTATTCCTTCATAGTGCACTGCAAATCTTTAAAATGTGGTGCTAAAGTTTGTCCACATGGATTCCAGAGGGGAGCAGATGGATGTCAGACGTGTGACTGTCTTGACCGTAAGTTATCATATCTCAATTGTATAGACTGTCGTGTTATATTAGAATTATATGCTCTTCTTTGAAAGCCACAAAGATGACTTTTTAACATTCTTAAAACTAATCTTTTCCATTGATCATGATACTATTTTTTCCGATTGATGCTAGGTCAGATTCAGGTGACTGCAACGTAATATTACGTTATGTACAACACAACACTCTCTTAGGTGTTCTCATCTGTATGGATAGCAGAGCAAGTCTGCTGTATATAGAATAATAGTTAGCAGCAATATCATGATTTACTTTATACCATCACTCTGAAAGCATAGCATTGTCAGTTTAACAAATTGTTGAATGAATCTAATTTCCATTTCTTCCACACTTGTATCCGCCTCCCCAGTTGACTAGTGTATAATTCGCCGGTCTGGGATTTTTTTCTTTGTGTAGGGTCGAAGTGCACTACGGTATGTATATATACCACTGGGTTTGGTAAAAACACCAAATTATTCCTTTCCCAGGCTATTGAATCCTGAACGGTTAAGACCATACACAGATTTGAGACTCCTACGCCAAGTCTGTAATACGACGCGATTGTTTTGAACGCCACCAGCGATTTCCGATGGAGGTCATCACCAATACGGTCATTGTGAGTTCAACCCCAGATCGCACTGGCTTCCCCTCCGACCGTATGTGGGAAGGTCTGTCAGCAACATGTGGGTGGTCGTTGGTTTCCGCTAGGTTCCGTCTGGTTTCCTCTCACCATAATATTGACCGTCGTCGTATTAATGATCAGTATTCTTGAGTGCGACACAATATGGCTGAAATACTGCAAAAGTGGCGTTAAGCCATAATCATCCATTCATTGATTCTTGAGTACGTCGTAAAACACCAATCCAATAAATGCATAAATCTAATTGCGTTAACTCTAAAGTTCAGTCCAATAACTTACCATTTGTCATATGTTCCACAGCTAGATACCCGAGAATATATGAACAATCTGTTTTTCCCTTGGTAAATGATGTGGAGTTTTTTGTGTAAATACTTTCTCATTTTATGTAAAATTACCAATTTCACATTTCCCCAACTCTATTTACACTACTGAAGAATATTGTACCGTTCTTTTTTAAATTTCTCCATTGATAAAACTGACCGCCATCGTAACAATTCGTTAGCATGGCGTTAAACAACAACTAACTGTCAAATAACTAAGAAAGTGCGTCAGCGATATACATGTATGTTATCATTGCTACAACTGAATTTCAGCTCCAGTGCCTACTACAGAATGCAAACCTTGTCGAAGGGAAATAGAGCAATTCGATACATCTGGATTTGAATTTGAATCTTGTTCAATAAAGAAAATAAATCTGACGCAAGACTTTAATCCTTTTATTCATGTTTTAGATATTACAAATTTAGATATTACACCAATAATAAGAATGTTTCACTCATGTGACAGTTGCTTGTTAAGTAGCCGATGCGAAGAATTTAACACTTATTTTAACAAAAAAACCCGTATTATGTGAAACAGCTACAGCGCCTTAAACTCAGTTGGATTGTATCATGTCCAAGATTTCAAATTGTCAAACCTAGTACTTCGTCATTAAGCACTCAGCACAAGGGAGTAGGCCAAGAACTTATCAGCGTGTCAGCAGCATACATTTGTGACAAGAGGGGATACGATACCCGTAACAAGGTGGTCCAGTGAGGCCGAACCATGAATATGCTGGTAATGGGACATGCTACAAGGAGATACCGTCAAGAATATGTGAACTAAGTAATTACTGAAAGTAACCCCCAAACCAAAACCAGTTCTTAGAGTCATGGTAGAGGCATTTCGTCAGAACGAGCAGAAGAACATGAAGTAAACAGCATTCGCAGACTCTGTCCCAGTCCTCGGGGAGCTTTACCCACATGGCTCAGACCCTTGGATTTCTTCGTCATTTCCACCGCGCCCTGACCATCTTTTTATTGTCTGATACGAAGCTCTCTTCTCCCAGGTCGGCTTTACGTGGATAACGGTATTGCTTCGAGTTTCATCTTTTGTTTCTGAGCATGTGCCTTCATTTCCTTACATTTGCCGATCTTGGATTTAGCCTTGTCCTTCATTTTTTAATGGAGGTGTCATCATTTTTAGCTTTAGACGCAGTATGGATTTTCTGAACTGGCACTAGATTCGGGTTTCTGTTTTCCATGTCCTGCAAGTTTATTGCCTTCTTTGACGGCCGCTTTACGATGACTTCTGGGAAGCGTGGAATTCATGGTTCTCTTTGGAGGTGTGGAAAACTCGACGACAAAGCTAAATATCCTTCTAGCGATAAAGCCTGATGTGAAACTTACTTGGGCTTGACAACCGCGTCGACATAACCTGCAAAGAATACAACGGTTTACTCAATTTTGGGCTGATAATATCTAACATGAAAATGCAGATTAAGCCCTACATATGATGATCTACTTTTCAGGTTAAGGCTATCCTCGCCTGGTGCAGTTAGCCAGGCATAGGCTTTTAGTCGTCTTTAGTCTGGAGACCTCGCTCTGTGTTCTGGGAAGTGGTATGCCTTACTTGGAGTGTCTTCAGGGTGACCCTATGTCTGGCAAAGCTCCTTTGCCATCTTCCCAGGTGGTGCACTTGTCCTCTGAAGAATGTAGTCACAGGTCGTGCACAGCTCTCTACCTCAGACAGGTCTGGTTCTGTAGAGTTGTAGCAGAGGCCGGGGAAAAGCCCTAGAACCTAATGGAGAACATGTTTTTCTGCTCGTGACGCCTGCTCCCATTTGAGGCCATCAATTCGAGGCCATATGGAAGAACCTTCCGGCTAGGTTACACTCAGAATACCTGCACGAGGACATCGCAAACAGACCCTGCAAGGTTATAAAATATACCTACATTGGTATACACAGTGCTCTTAGGGGTGTTCAGATTCCCAGGGTTTAGGGTAGGGGATCAAGTTGCTATGCAGTAAAACCAAGATGATGACAGTAACGTGTGTGTGTGTGTGTGTTGGTGGGTGGGTGTGTGTGTGTGGGGGGGGGGGGACACCGGGAACGTATTTGCTTTATTGGGGTATAACGCCGCACGGCAGATTTGTTCACTTATATATAATGGTGGTTTGGTTTATGAGTCGAAGAAACCTACTATTTGCAAATACTTGTCAGCAATGTACGAGTCAGTAACTTTTCTTGTCTCCATTTTCCACATGGATTTTTTTTCTTATGATTCAGCAGTTACATGTATCAACAACAACGAAAAGTTTCTTTTCCACACATTTAAATTGCAAACACCGTCAAATCGAATCGAAAGTTACTATCTAGCAGTCGAATTTAAGCAAGTGTTTTTAACCCTACGCCGTCAGTACCCCCGCCCTAGGCTGTGCTGTTCTCATCGTGTGAGTTGTGACATGGTCTCGGCTACTCAGTCAGTCGCAAAGCCTCTGAAAACGCGGCGTGTTTTGGCATCAATATCAACAAAAGTCGCCCGGAATGCTCTTCATAGTGATAAATTCGTTATCTTCACGACGAAATATCAGGCCGTATACCCACACAACACGCTGGTATAGCTTATAATATAGGCCTACACTTACACATGTATATTTGCTCCCCATATCTCAGCGCTATGATAGTCAATATCCATTTTTGAACCTGTTATGGTATCTGAAACAGTCAAGGAAGAGGTACATGTAGTTGTCACTTAAACTTGTGTCAGTGAACATGATGGATTGGAGTAAACACAACAACAACAAACATCAGTTAGCCAGCAATCAAAACATATATCAAGAACATTGTCTGTTGCTTGTTTTCCATTTTTACTGACAATTGTTTATGAAGACAATGTGTTTTGTCCCGTTTATAACACGTCTTTAACTAATTCATACCTTCAACTTTTGGTTCTCGGTCTACACAAGACTGCGTGTGTGACATCTGGTCCTGTTGGTGACGTCATATGGACGAGGAACCGCTAGAGACCGCACATTTGACCACTTATTACCAATTATCGTTGCACATGTATACGCTAAGGTCCCATCATCTTGCTTACAAAAGAGGTTGATCACCCGTTGTGTGCTTCGTTATCTCTTCGTGATTTTAAAAATCGGGAACTGGACTGAACGAATATGATGTCCCGTATATCTTTTACATTGAGTATGTTCAGTCATTCTGTGACGTCATGCATGGCGCCACCTCTGCTTTCACCAAGAATACAATGAGCATCCTTGTTTCCGGGTCTGGCTGGTACAAATGACGCTTTTGGTGTGATGTGAGACCCAGGAGCCAGGATGTGGAATGAGACGTGTTTCATTGGTCGGCAATATTAGACGGATCTCTCAAGAATGTAATTGATTTAAAGTTATAGTGTGAACAACATGCCCAACACGAAAAAGCTAAACTCGATATAACGTATTTTTTAAACACGTCATTTACAATTATGGGCTTTGGAAATGTTTGCGATTATCGTTGAACAGCCAACGCGCAACGAAAACGTGTTGCCTTAGCACAAGCGCTGATTCATACAATTTTGGTGGGCATTTCGACCTGGATCCGGGGATTGAGATTCCGGTGTCCTGTAGTGCCTGTAGCAGTATTGTAGTACACTGTGTGTTTGTTCACATTTATAAGTACTTTAGCTTCTTCTTTATAGATCAAATTTTCGCGCTGCCTAGAGAGGAGAGATTGTCACAGGACCTGTTGTTATTTTAGTGTAGCTGGCTTTAGCTGTTTCGTTAAAACTCATCGAGTTTACACAGCCAAAATTTCAACAACCAGCGAAGCGCTCAGCAAATTCCTCCTGTATGGAAAATCATCATTGGTTATTATTTTCCGTGATGCCTACGATACAGTAAGATGTATTCGGCAACACTGAATACCTATCACTCACTGCATGTTTTAAACATTTGAGCTGAAAATTTACCATATTTGTCAATCATAGTTAATTTCATTGCCCTAATATTCCCCTTTTTGCAATATACCTAAAGACATCACATATACAATTTCATTAAGGGTTTTGATCAGTCTTTCATACTAAAATGTTTTTGCACTGTCATATAATACAGGGAGGCAACCTGTCTGAATAATTTACTTTTAATTTATAAGACAGTTACGGCTATCCGGCTGAGTCAGTATTGAGACAGACCTTCTATATACAAAGCACCGTTGGTGTGGTACCGAAATAATGTTAACAGCAAAGTTATGCTCCAAACACGCAAATAATTCTGGATTTTAGTAGCAACTTACAATATCACAGCAATTATTTATGACATCCTGAGATGGCCAGGGTCCAGTACATGGTGGGCATGTGTCTTTTTTCGCCAAGCTTGTCGTAATACTCTTTTATCAAAGAAGTTTCTTGTAAGAAGTTAGATGAATGCAACATAAAAAGCAAGAAATATGGCCATATTTGCACAGCCGTTTTCGTATTTTCGCTTCGCGCGAAGTAGTTCATGCCACCGTCCTTCACCAGTGAAAAAATTACTATTCGGAACGGAATTTATTGAGAATTCATTGGAAAGACCTTCCTCTTACACACTGGACATTTTTTCTGGACTGGACAGCGAACCTTCTTAAAGCTCGCCTGCAGAAGTTTCTGAGTTGCTTCCCTGAAATCGGTATTTCGTAAAGTGTATATCCAAGGGTTGAGAGCATGGGGAAAACGTGGGAAAACTGATGCGATAATGTACACAAGCCTTTCGTCCCATCCTGTCACGACATCTGGAATTAGGAAAATAATCGCCAAAGGCAACCAACCGATCACCATTGTCATACAGATCACTAAAAACAGCCGTGCAGACCTGGAAAGTTGTGCGGTTTTCCGAGACTGAGGGAACGAGAGGTCCATTTCTCCATCGATTACGATACGGCGACTGAGTTCGTGTTGCCTGGCAATTCTGGAGATGTAGAAATACACGGAACTGACACCGATAGCAACGGGTAGAAGGATGCCCATCACAACAAAGCTGTAAAAAGACAAGGTGGTTTCGGCGCTCCCGCCGCAAAAGCTTATCACATCAGAGTATCCTTTACCTGTCGACAGTCCATACAAAGGAGAGAACCCTATTATCAAAGATACTATCCAGATGAAAGCAACAGCCAAAAGTACTTTGCTGTTTGTCAAAAACTGGGGATACCTCAATGGATATTTCACGGTGAACAGCCGGTCAAGGCTGGAAAACAACACTGACATCGTAGACGCTATTAAGAGTATGCTGGGATAACATATATACAAGTCACATCCAGGTATAGGTTTGCCTTGGTTCACAAACTCCATGGGTTTGAAAGCCGAATGAAAAAACCCACCCGCCTGGATGTCTGAGATAGCCATGTTTACAGAGAAAACGTTTTGGCGTTTCCTCAGAGACTTCCAAGCGGCAAAGTTGACAAGAACAAGCAGGTTGCCCAACACGGCCATAACTCGAACAACGACGAAAACTGTTACTGTCGTAACATTGTTTATGCCTGGTGAATTTGCATTGTCCGAATCGTTGACTGACATCATGCTCAAGAAATTGCCAACAAGAAACGCATAATGGTTGCAAGCCCTCTAGCAGTTATGGTCCTTGATGGTGTTTGCCTCATACATGTATACGTTCATCCAGCTTCGAGTATATGTTTAAGATCAAGTACGTCGTAAAAGCCAGTGGTTTGGCTGCGACGATCTCCTTCTGAACTGATCGTGGTGCAGATTTTTTGTGAGCCAGTTCTGGAAATCCTAGTTTTCCATTTCCACGGTTCTGTTCATCATACATTAACACTAGCCATAAAATGTAATGAGAGCAGTGTGAAATGAATAGGATCAGGACAGTCTCATCGTTCGACACGGTGATACATCTGAACCTCTGGTCACATGTAGGTGGTAATACACAAAATCTTCCGAGGAAGCAAGCCTTTGTTTACTAAGCTTTTCCGTTCGTGTATTGGCGATTTTGAGCTATACAGATTAATGGATCAGTGGGACTTACATATCCGAGCTGCTAAACATAGGCATTATAATATTTCTCCATAACGTCTCCCATATTGACAACCCTCTCCACAATCCAGTCTCTAAGTACTTAGAGATATCCCATTATTTTCAGAACTACACGGTTGTCACGCGCACGCCTGGAAAGTGAAACATAAGGGAAATTCATCATAACATAAAACAGCCACAGAGCACAGCCCTTGTCATCCGATGCCATCTATTAATGTAGGTGAACCATGCTCGAAGGATAGATAAACGATCGTAAATGTCCGGGCAAGTCCATTAGACAAAGTAGAAGTGGTTTTCAAATACATTCTACAGCTGCTCCCTAGCATCATATTCACGTTGAACTAACACGCACTCACTAGTATGTGCCCCAACCCGTAGTACACATAACGTTTCACTCGGTTCTTGGGAATATTTCACTCACACGAGGGCGGCAAACATTATGGGGCGAGGAAACCGGGATGAGCCGAAGGGAGACCATCTGTAGGTTGTTGCAAGATCTCCCAACGTATTATCGGAGCGGACCTGGTCCAGGGTAGCATTTTTCACAATAACTACATTGGCGAGAGGCTCATTAAGTGCAGAATAACCACTCGGCCACGAATATGACATGAACATTCCTGCAATTTTTTTCTTGTCACAAAGGGCCAGTGCCATTCAAAATATATGGAACTGATATGTGAATTAACCTGTGGCGAAATGAGGTCGCATGTTCGAAGTCTGCTCTCATTGCATTCGCCGTGCATTTAAATCACGAGTTTAGTCAGGTACCTTCCATCCTCCATTAATAACCCGGACTTAATTAAGGTGGACAAACTTCATGAGTAAGGCGTTACACACCAATCAATCAATAAATGCGCAATTTTCATATTAAGAAACAAAGCGTAGTTTTCAAAATAAATTTAAATACATGTTGAGAGACCTTGGGTTGGAGAACACGAGACAGTTTAGACATTCATTATTCACTACAGCTTGTTTAAAAAATGTCTCAAATTCTGTGGAATACGAAGTACTTTTGATCCAGTCAATCTCATTTAAACTCTCACTGGAAATACTCCACACTCTACAGATGCCTTACAAAATACAAAGTACTGAATCCGATTCACTGAGTGGATCTCTCTACTAAAGTTAATTCTAAAAATTTCTCCACACCTCAAACCATGGGATTTGATTTCGTAGGATACCAAGGAAGACCTTTTCACACAAAATATTACGCTATAAGCAATTAGTCTTGTAGCACTAAAGCAGGCAAAGCATTCACTATTTAGGAATGTATTGAAAAATGTATGTACGTTCATACTTTAAAATGTTTCTCAGCTCCACGATTTTCTTACACAGGCTCATACAGCATGTCCTTTGTAAACAATACACATAGGGCAGACCATCCAAATATGTATAATTGAACATTCAAGTGGCTAGCTATACCAGAATATCACAAGACACGTAGGCTGAAAGTGATTGGTAAGTAAAATGTCTGTCACTTATAATACAGAACTACCAAAATTTACTCAATACGCAGGACCGGAAACAGAGTGGTCTTGAACAACAGCAGTTTTTCTCTGAAGACAACCACGTATCTTTCCATAAATCTGATAAAAAAGTTTCCTGGAAGCGCCCCGGAACTCTCTGTTTCTTAAAGTGAAGACCCAAGGGTTAGTTGCGTGGGGTACTACACACAGTGTGTCTGTCACCCTGAAAACGGTAAGAATGTGTTGGGCTGCAATGGTGTTATGCATTACTAATATGTATGAAATTGCCAGAGGCATCCAACAGATCACCATGATGACACAGATGACAAAAAAACGCCGCACCGACTTGGAGAGCTTAGCAACTTTCTGATGCTCAGGTATGTCTGAGCTCGACACAGCAAAGGTACGGCGAGTTTTCTCGTGTTTTCGGGCAATCCTTGAAATGTAGAGAGAGGCAGAGCAAACTACCAAGACAACTGGTCCAACTAAACCGAGAACGATAACGCTAAAATACAGCATACTTGTTTCCGCGCCGCCTTGACAAAGAACTATTTCCATTTGATGAACCGAATTTGTCATAGGGAACACAGGAATAAAACCAATCAGCAGGGCGATAGTCCAGGTACACCCTATTGCAAAGAGACTCTTCCTCTTTGTGACAATCACTGGATATCTCAGAGGGTATTGCAAGGCCACGAGACGATCAAGAGTTGAAAACAGCACGGAAAATGCAGACGCCAGTGATATCACGGTAGGATAGCAAACGAGGAATTCACAACCTGGAAAGGCTTCCAGATATTGTTGGTTAAGTATGTTTTCTAGAACACTGATGGTAAACAAACCTGTTTGCATATCAGAAACCGCCATACTGATGGAGAACGCGTGTTGGGTTTTCCTTAAAGGCCGGAAGGAAGCGAAGGTCACCATAACCAGGAGATTACCAAGTGTTGCGAACAATCGAATTCCTAGAAAAATCACACGCATTGGAACTACACACTGGATGTGGTTGCATTAGATGTCTCCGAACTGTTAAACTCTGAATTGTTCAGATCCATAGTAGCTGTACAGTCTTCTCATGGTAACCTGTCCGTCCATCTCCCGTAGGCCTACCTGTATCTGAGTCGTTCCAATCTGTGTTTAAATGTTTACCCAGCTAAGCTCACCTGTTGCACTGACATTTATGAATCGTTTCGCGTGACAGGCTTTTGTTGACCGACATGCCCAATACTCTGTCAACCAAATGAATATAATTACTTTTGTCGTCATGCAACAATTTCATCGACTTAATACGGTCTCCTACACTATAAAGTAACGACCAACTCACTCCAGTTGTTATTCTCGTCGATCTTAAATTCTCAGCGCTGAAAATCGTATCTAATAGACTATATAAAATACATGTACCATCGATTTTATGTAACAAATGTGTAATAACACGCTGTTCGCTGAGTTTTTAGTTCCATGGGGCAATTTCGTAAAATTTCGTAACGATACATTCCCCCGTAAATGATACCATGTTATTGAGTTATTATTATTTTGTTTACTGGCAAAAATGTAATGACCTATAGCAGAAAACGTGCAAAATGTCTTGATCTTTTATTTCAAATTGTCAAAAAACTTTTAGGCCCCCCCACCTCAATATTTTGCACATTTCCCCTGCCCTTGCACCCTTCTCTTGATAATATAATTTTCTACCTTTATGTTTCTTTAAAATATAATTGTAAGCAGAATTGCATGATGAATCAATATCACAGAATGTAAATATAATACATCTTGTTTCACCTTTTTTTCTTCTGCTTCAAAAATATTTAACACGTACCATTGTACACAATGGCTGTTACCAAAGGTACAGACTGTTTTTCAAACAGGTAGCACAAACTTAGAGATCGCAATATATATAGTTTCAAACGCCAGCATATACATGTATTTGCATCGCAACAACTCCAGCCTCAGTATGCAGTGTGATAATGGCGGTCACACATTCCGCACTGCAAGGTCAGGTGCACCAAGCTATCTATCGACGAAATATGTAGTACATATAAGAACGATGGATATTTTCATCAGCTGTTTTAATTACGCAACATTATTACAAATTTGTGCCTTTATAACAGAAAGAAATTTTCATGAAAATGACAACTTAGATCGAACCCACAATCCCCTAGTCCAAACATTGATTCGCTAACCACTACACTAAAGAGAAAGAACAATTACATTTATTCGGTACACATCAAGGTTAAGGATTGTTTTAGCCACGAAAGAAGTGGTCCCCCAAAAAGATATTTTGCGCGAAGATCAAACTTATTGAAATACCAGTTCTGTGTAAGTTTTGTCCTCGGTGTTCACTGCCTTCATGCCTAAATCGGAGCTTGGCTAGATCCAAAACTGCACGAATTCGACCAAATTGAATAATAACAATAGAACCAATAAGGCAATTTCAGATCAAACTCTTTTATCGCTAAAGGTAAGAAAAACCTTAATGTACCATGTGACCTGTCAAAAACGTTAGGCAACTATTTTTCATTACATTTATTATAACATAAGAAAAAGTTTCAAAAAAGTTACATAGACTAGACGTACGATAGGGAAAACTGAGGAGCTGGATGTTTTTTAATTTAAGAACCTGCTGATTGAAGGACAGGTCGTTTGTACCTCCCTAACACGGCAAGACATGTGATCGCTAAATTAAAATTAACAAAATTGCCTCACATTTTTGACAAGTCACATGACACAGTTGAACTCTTTTTACCTTCTCGGGCAAAAGAGTTCGAACTCGGAACTCCCCTATTCTGTCCTTGCTCGGCGACATGGATGTCGTCCTGATGTCGTCGCGACATGACGTCGGCAGTGTGAACGGCACTACAGATGAAAGAACGTTATATTTTTCCAAAAGATGAAAGAACCGTGAATGAAGGCTCGAATCCAAGTAATAATGAATATGTCATACCACAATTTATCAAAACACAAACAACATTTGAAATATATATATATATATTGATTTATTTACTGATTAGCATGGATTTCATGGATTACTACAAGCGTTGCGACCTTCTGTAATGAATACTGTAGGCTGAAAGTATCCATTCTGTTGGTTGTAGGTTAAACAGAATATATGTACACATAAATTCAAAGTTAAAGTTTTTTCTCGTGCATTAACAATTCAGAATAGCGGCGTGGAACAGCTGATTTAGTGGTTACGGACCGGGAACGATGACAAATAATTTCGTTTTCTCAGGGAGATTTCGAAGATAAAGATTTATTGATTATATACCAAACTATGGGAGGAGATATGTGCGGCTGAAAAAGCCCATACATGAGAACATTGTGTTACCTATCATGTGTGGATCTAGTAAAAATTCAAATCGGCACCCCTGGTACGGCTGATTAACTTACGCTAGAAATAAGAAAGAAAATGAAAATATCTTTTTCACGCATTCAAAAATTAAACTGTAGACAATAATTATATAATGATAATCATGAATTTAACTTCCAAAGGAGAATGGCACAAAGCAATCGGGCAATTTTCTGTATCGGCATCACTTGAATGCAGTGAATGAGGAACATCTTTTCATCTAGCTAACCTCAGATTCTCAGCGCCGTCTGCAAGAGAAACCCTGTGATGATTTTGAAATGCAGCCCCTACTGACCTTGATATGTGCAAAAAATATGATTTTAATGATTTTTCAATGAAACAAAGTATACAGAGCCATCATTCAGATGGTTATACGAGAGCCTAGTGCATTCAAAACACCAGGTGGTGGACGGTTGGATAGCAATGCCATTACTCATCTCAAGCTGTCTCGCGCTACGAGCTTGGCTCATACGGCAGTCAAACCCCTATGTTAAATAAATTATGGATGAGCATCGTGTGCCATACACTGTCATGATAATATATATATCGGTTAATCATGAAAGTATGAGGCCTTTCTGATTATGAAAAATATATATATATGCCTACCTTTTGTCTGACATAGCGTTCTTTTTTTGCGCTATTTCACTTTCCTTCAGATCTTAAACTTCCTGATCTCGCTTAGATCTTGCCATGTGTGAAATAGCGGCATCGTTGCAAGAAATAAAACTAAATATAGCATGTAGTTTTATTTTCATCAAAGGATAAGAACTAATTTTCTTCATTTAAAGACACTAGGTCTATGCCGGAAAATTTGGGCTTCTGGCATAAAAATATAGTTTCGTGAAATTAATTTCCATCACCCAAGCTATTATTTATTATGTAAGCTAAGTCTACAACACTTTTGCCAAAGATTTATTTACTTACTTATTTGATTGGTGTTTTACGCCGTACTCAAGAATATTTCACTTTTCACCAGCATTGTGGTGGGAGGAAATCAGGCAGAGCCCGGGGAAAATCCACCACCATGTTGATAGCAGACCTTCCCACGTACAGCCGGAGAGGAAGTCAGCAAAACCTGGACTTGAACTCATAGGGCCGCATTGCTTGGAGGCTTCTGGGTCACTACGCTGCTCTAGCGCGCTGGCCAACTAAACCATGGAGGCCTCCATTTTGTCACCAAAACGTGAATAGGCCTACGTAATAGGAATGACTTCTTTTCTCATATTTTTCCCACCCTACACATACTCTGTACAACGCATGAGCATGTGTACGGTGGGATACAATTTTCACGACTCATCGCCTGTGAGAAGTTTGAATTCAAGACGTGGCGGACGTTGGCTCCAAAAGCCCAGTTCAAAAGTTTAACCTGGCTGGATTACACCTAAAAGTAGCCTAATGAAATAGACGTCGTATATGCTGCGGATACAATATCTAACAGAGGTCCATTTACAAAGCGAGGGGTATTTACCTATCCACATTTAGGCGCTGTCTACCCCTTAAAATCTGTATATACATCAATCAGCAATGATCAGCCGATGGGATCGCATGTCGCAGGGATTTTAAAACGCTTGCGTTAGGTCCATGTCGGCTGTTTAAGACCATGTCTTTGGTCAAACATTCCCGCAGCCCGCCATGTTTAGTCAGATGTCGAGAGAATCCGGTGATCTCCGTCATGAGGAGTTTTTCGATGCAGGGTTCACACTGTTACATAGGGTAGCTTTAACGCCGAAAACTCCCACAATGCGCAGAAATTTAATCAAAAATGCCTAGCGATCGGAGAGTAATTAATAATGGGGTGGCTGACTAAAACAATCGATGTGAGCTTAACAGAAGGCTTTTAAAACTCCTGCATTGTGCGATCCCCTCGGCTAATCATTGCTGACTGGGAAACATACAGATATTAAAGGTTAGGCAGCGTCTAGATGCGGATAGGAAAATACCCTTCATTTTGTACATGGACCTCTGTTAGACGTTGTATCGGTAGCATACAACGTCTAATTAATTAGGCTTTGTTGAAAGATAGTTTACCTGCGCCGGCTTTGCTATTTTTACAAACCGGTTGACTCAAGGAATCGCCTCATACCAAATGTAAGGTAGGGTTCGAGCTGTTGATTGTAGTGAAATTTTCACGCTGGACTCCGTCGACTTCTATAGGACCAGTGCTGTGCGCTACGGTAACGTACCTTGGCGACCAGCTAGCAGTGCTAAACAAAAAGCACAGTTTGTCAATGCTGCGAGGTCGTGGCATGACATGTAACAAATTTACCACGGTAGGCCTATATGAATGGTGTAGCAGTTCAGGTAGCTAAGTGTATGTAGTAAACGTGTGTAGGCCAATGTATGCATGTAGGCTTGAGTTTTAGGTCGTACTCGATCAACATTTCTTCAGTTATATGATGACGAGGAATCCTAAGAATGTGTATATACTGTGTCTTCTTGTGGCAGGGCGCGTTCATGCGTGTCACCAAAGTGCTGCCGTCACTGAAACATCATGCGAACGACAACAGACATGACAATCATGTTTCCTTGCTCTCAACTCTAAGTGCTGAGTCTCATGCGGGGTAGCAACAAGCGCTATTTTCTCTTCAGTAAGTTTTCAGTATGACCCGATTCGGATTAGTCCCGGATCTCTCGACCTCGAGGCAGACAATGTTCACCTAAGCTGTCAGTAAAAGTGTTTGGGCTTTAAAGTTAAACTGGATACAAAAGTCAACGTCGACTTGAAACTCCACGTCAAGTTTAGGACGCGTCGAGTTTTGAGGAGTTGATATATAGACCAGCGACTGCATTTTAACAGCACAAATAAAAGGCTGCATTCTAGTCACGCGCTATTGGTATATGTAGGGCCTACACACAGTGGTATTTTCGCTTATATCTGTATACACCAGATGTATACGGTAAATAGGACTACGAAAGAGAAAGTAGTTAGTGGAGGATTCGTCTTTCATTTCGCTTAAAAAAGAAACACTGACAAGAATGCTAAAATAAAAAGAGAAGACAAATGAGTGGTTATAGGTCTGTCACTTCAATTTTACTGACCCTTGGAAATCTCGGTACGATATAAAAAACCTACACATATACGTTGTAACACGGTTTTAAATGAGAAAATACACATCGAGATCAGATCTCAGTTAGGCGTGAGTTTGTTCAATCAAATTAAATGTCGACTGTGGCAATTTTTGATGGTCTGGTGTCATCTATCAGATAGTGAGATATCGCCGCAACGGACGTGTATACTTGTTGTTTAACTGAACCACAAAGTAATTCGAATTTACAGGTTCGAATGATTAATGGCCTAGTGCAAGCAAGCTATTTATTTACAAAAGTTTTTGTTCGCTGCTAGCACGTACACGCGTATATATTCAAAATGAGACAAACATACATGTATGCGCATAAAGATGTGCATTGTAGCTATATATATATATATGTATTTATTTATTATTTATTGCCACATGGTATATAGTCAGAAGGGTGTGCATATTGCAACTGGTTGATTCACAATAAAATGGAAGCTACGCATAATTTTAGAAGAGTCATATGCATTGTGCAAAATGGCAATGACAAGTTATTGGCTTTCAAAAGAAAGAACAACACAAGACCAAATTTAGATAAAGAATCCTATTCATAGTTCAAAAAACTTCACTCTTTATTTTTGTGATTTATTTATCATGACCAAGATATCACAGTTCAAAGTAAATAAAAACGCCCACTTTCGGAAAATCAAACGGGCTGCCAAGCTCTCATTTTAACCAGTCACGAGCAAGACATTTCTTCCACCCTGGAAGACATCTATTCCCGCTGTGACGTCACCCATACCTAGTTCACCACTTTGTCATATAGAAGTAATGTTAAATCAGCTGTTTTAATTGTGATTGGGAGACAATTGTGATGTAATTTAAAGTCATTTTCAGTGTGACAGTGGTGGTGGAATACGCCTGGCTTTCGACTGCAATAATAAAAGCGGTCGCACTTCGCACACAAAGGATCGAGTGCCTTGCCCCTATTACCGAAGAGCTTAGGGAATAATGACCCGAAATCGTGTTTCCGGTTTCTCTAAAATGTCGTATCCTATGGCATCGTAAGAATTCCAAATTAAACAGTGATTTATGGAGTTAGCAAGCACGTCATAAAAAATATGGTAGGTAAGTATGGTCCCCTGCTTAAAAATAACAGGTACTGTTGACGGTTCTGTTAAGGGGATTCCCCCTTCGTTTACGTCTATGAGGATCCCGTGGAGAGGGGGTTGCAAGATGCGGCAAACCATAATTTGATTTCCAAATAAACTTCTCGATGTGCGAAATGACTTAGGTGTAATATCGTTGCGTCACTTGTGCATTGTAATGACTTACTCTGCAAAATTTGCCAAATGACAAATATCCGGGGGTTACGTGACAAATATCCGGGGGTTACGTGACAAATCACACACCCTCAAAATAGAAGTGAACTCACCGTTTTGTGACACGGGCTTCGCGGGCCTGCGTATCGAATTGGGAAGGTTTTGATCGCGGCTTCACAGCTTGTCATCTAATTCCGGTGTGCTATGGAAGTAGAGTATTGGTGATTGAGTGCATTTGGGGGCATAACGTTAAATATACATGTTTTAGGCTTCTAAATGGCAGAGGTGCGTATCGTGACCTTTAAATTGTTGTTGTTGTATCTCGCCTTGAGTATTGACGCTTGTAATGCATTACACAGCCGTTAGTAGAATTTTACTGATACACAGGCTTGTTTATAAATGCTGTCGTTACATTTTCATTTATTAAGTAATGTTTAAATACATAAGTATATGTGACTATGTAGGCCTATAGGTAGGCTGTACGTACAGTACTGTTTCTGCTATGGCCGGCGCATCAATAAGCCGAGTCTGCGTTGGAGCCGTCTTGCGAGATTATCGCTGTTTGGGCGAGACATGAAAGGGTGCTCTCGCAAAATAACGCTAAAAGACGTGATTTCCCACAGTCGCTACGCCTTAGAATGGTGTTATTGCAGCGACTACCAGAAATCACGTCTTTTTAGCATTAGTTTGCGAGAGCCCTCACTCATGCCACGCCCAAACAGCGTTAACCTTCCCAAACTGATCTCATGCCGATTCAGCTTACTGGCCAATTAAGCAGCCTGCATGTACATGTAAGGAGGGAAGACATCCAGCCAACTGAATTCCTCAGTTTGCTTGCCTGTGCATTCGTAGTTTTGAACATACCTGTGCTTCACAAGGAACCAGGATGATAAATATCATTGGGCTAAATGAGCAAAATGTTGATTTTTTCTGATTTCTTAAGTTTAATGCTCTGCAGGTCACTGAAACTGTCATGTTTGAAGGCTAGACCAGTTCCGCTTATATTTCCAGAAAAAATTTTTGTTTGAAGGCTTACGATTGATATCTTTTTCGTTTTTTAGGGCAAAATCTTATTCAAGGCCAATAGGCTTATCACCTGGGTAAACCTTGATTTGTTTTCCCCTCCAGTAGTCTAGCCACGTGACCAAAGACAGTGTTGTTGAATGGTTCAGAGCTGCTGTGACATGTAAATTACAAATGAAAGAGGTTACAGTCAGTGACAGTACGTCAGTTAAGCACTAGGAATGCACTGGTCAGTCATGGCTGACTGAATATTAAGCAGACTTCAGTCACTCGCCTAGACAGTTGAGGTCTCACCAAAAAAACAGTAACCAGCCAAATTGTGTAGAAATTATGTAGGTTTGTCAAAATATTGTAGTTTTATAAATTTGCAGTTACACCTTAATAATAATATTAGGATAATGACACAAGATCCCTTAATTATTTCATTCCCGAATAATTTTGACAAGTTTTAGGGCAAAACACTGTACTGAAGAAATGGTGTAGATGGAGAATAACTAGGTACTCCGAGCCAAATGACTACACTGTTTTGAACTATTAGACTGTGACATCACATGTATTTGAAGAATAAATTGAAACCTACACCCTGTTACATCACAAACGATGGTATATATCTGAAGTCAAACAATTTCAGTTCAATGCCAGGGATCTGAATAAAGAGCCTAGTTGTCTTTAAGGTGTGAAATTATTTTTCAGTTCTTCATATCATCTACTTTATAAACCTACTACAGTTTCTCTTAGCAAAATAAAGGCAGTATGCACATATATACCGGTGTCATTACATCACATGTCTTTGTAAGTATAACTGTGCACTTTTTGTGGGATAATCATGTAACATTTTCTTGATTTCAAGCATTTTGCCGTTTAATTGAGCTGTTACGAGTAAATGACGATTGCTGTTGTTTTCATTTCAGAAGTGAAAGATGAAGGTTGTTGCAGAAGATGGGATACCCAAGATTTCCTCGGTGCTGGAAGGTTGCAAAGTCGTGTTTGAGCTAGACACCAACGTGCGATATAAACAGAAGACTGCCCTCAAAGAACTGGTTATTAAAAATGGAGGTGTGGTGTCTTACATTCTTACCAAACAGGTGAGGAGTGCTTATAATACCTAGAGTAACTTATTCAGTTCCAGAGTACTCTACAGTACATTCATTGTTTTTCATTAATGTGTATATTACAGTTTATGTTGCTTCTGATTACCTAAGTGGATGATGCTGGATAATGTTTACATTGAATTCTACCACAGATGTAAATGTTCAAGATAATGTGTTGAAAATTAATTAATGGATGGGCAGATTTAAATGTTGTGCAGTAATTTAACGAAATACGTAGGATTGTAATATGTTCAAATAAAATGGTCAAGAGAGGTTATTGATAATGCTTATTTGATTTGTGTTTTTCACCGTTCTCATACATGCATCACTTCAACCTGGGCAGTTTAGCATCCAAGCATAGTGCAATTTCACCAATGCGTCGCTCGCTGTGAGGACACGCTGGCTTTCCTCTCTTGGCCATATGTGGGAAGGTCTACATGTGCTAGCAACCTGCAGATGGTGGGGGGTGAGAAGGGGTGGGTGGGGAAGGGGGGTGGTAAGGGGTGGTTGGGGGTTGGGGGGTGGTTGGTAGGAGGTTGGTGGGGGGTGGTTGGTGGTAGTTGGGGGTGGGATGGTGGTTCCCTCGGGCCCAGCCTGGTATCCTCCTACCATGATGCTGACCGCCATCGTATAAGTGATATATTCTTGAGTACGACCTAAAACTCCAATCAAATAAATCATTTCAAACACGTGACTCAATTTGTCAAGGGTCTGATAGTCGCAAGTCAGCGCTTTAACCATGTGAACCAGTGAGGCCATGGTGATGCTTGCAAAATATTCTGAAATATGCGACAGTAAACGGTAAGCAAAATTTTTTAAAGGAGCAAGTTTGAAAAATGACATTGGGTTTGATGTTGTTGTTGACAGTGCACATACCTGGTGGTCAGCAGTAAGGAGAAGGCCCAGTCCTACCGGTGTCAGACAGCCAGCAAATATGGCGTCCCTGTGGTCCTTGCAGACTTCCTGCAGGACTCTGTCAAAGCTGGAAAACTTCAAGATTTTCGGAAATATCTCATCATTAAAGAGGACTGCAAAGTTCAAGACAGTAAAATTAAAGGTTTGAATTTAAACTTCATGTAATTTAGTTTTTTTTTATGTACAGTGTTCTGAAATGATTGCAATCTCATTTCTGTTATAGCTCACTAATCATGCATGTCAAAGCAACACCTTTCTCAAAATAAGTTCATGTATCCAGGTCTTCCTTTATCAGGATCAGTTGATGTACATGTATGTACCTTTATTACATAGTGTATATAAATTATCACCTCCTTTATCAACATAAGCTGGTGTATCCAGCACCTCTTTCATTAGCAGGAGTCGCTGTATAAAGCACATACTTTTTCAGAGTCACAGAAAAGCCTGAAGATTGTTCACCATGTGGAAGAAGATGTGTGTCTTATCAGTTCCAAAGTGTGGGATCAGAATGACAAGAATAAACCACAGTTTGACGAGGAATCATTTGAATTGGCAAAGTGTGCACTGTTTCAGGAAAGGTCTGACAGTATCTCTGTACGTACCTGAACTATGCTGTTTTCTATTGCTAGCAAAAAGTGTTTGTGCTTGAAAGTTTAGCAATTTGCGCTACATTAAGTTGATATGTTACACATCTGCCTTACACAGTTGGCTGTGACGTATAATTTAAAATTTGATGATGACATTTTCATATGTACCTTTATAAATTTTGTGTTGCATTTATTTTGTCTTTAGGCCAAGGAGAATACCATATATGTGTTTGAAATTCATGTGTCCAAACGACAAGATGTGACCAGAGGACTGGAGGAGACCAAGGGGGATAATCCAAAGTTCAGGCTATTCGCCCAGCAGTACAAATATTCCAAGGTACTTGTGCCTAAAATTCATGTATACCTGAGAGTGCTTTATATCATATGTGAATGAACAAGAGGTAAATACAGTGAAATCTTACCTTTAATAAAAATACTCCAACAATCACAACAATGTATCAATAACCGTCAACATGTTTGACAAGTAGAAATTTAGATGCTATTTGAAATCATCATTTGCAAGATTTTGATAACAACATATATGAACTGCTCAGAAATTATGTCTATGAAATAACCAGTACATGTTGGATAACATGTCTCTAATGTGCTAAAACATTCACTATGGTTTAGGGTATGTATGGAACAGATCATGTAACTTTGACATGCCAGCGAAACAAATTGTGCACACAGCATGCAAGTGTTTGACGCTCAACTATTACCCTTGTAACCCCGGTTCTGGTCTGCAACACTGATAGTTTGGATTACATGACCACGGACAACCATACAGAACACGGGACATGGGCATGTGGTTAAAATCTCTTCCTAAAGAGAGAAACAGTTGTGTTTTATTAGCAACACATTAACACAGCTTTTCACATAACAAGAAATTCCAGCTGAATATGATCTGTGAATGCATACATGTTTTACAATATGACTATTACAACCTGACTAGATATGTCCAGATTTCTCTCTCTCTATATATATGCTCATCTGAGAAACACACCATGTCTTGTTGGATTGTATACTACTTTTGTTAGTGTGAACCTGTAATCACATTCTACACAGAATCTCTTAGAGTGTACAAACTTAGCAAATGTGAACAAATTATAACATTTGAAACACAAGATTTCTTAGGATGTACATGTCAACAAATGCTAGCCAATTATACTGAACATTTAGAACACTACATTTCTTACAGTGTACCATCTTATCAGAAGTCAACCAGCAACACAGCATTTCATAGAGTATACATGTGAAAAAAAAGCGGGTAGACAATTAATATCTATTCACATACTGTAAACTCTCAAAGCAGTGTAACTTAGTGTCCATACAATGTTATTGGTTTTACATTTTGCATAGATTGTGTCATTACAGATACCATGCTGCAGAGCATTCATATTTCTGATTACTGTGGGGAGTTTGACGATCATCGTGAGCTAACTGCACACAAACTGTATAAATTAAACAATTAAAACACATCAGAAACTAAGTAACATTATTTACAGTCTTTGCTTGTGCCCACTACGGCCTAATTTCACAACCGTTCTTACAGAAAAAGTGTCTAGATTGATCAAAACCATCTTCTAGTAAACAAACTGTTGCCCAACCAGGATTACAAAACATGCTGAGAGAGTCGCGGATATTCGTGTGTATGTTTATGATTAAGCGCACAACAAAAATGAATGACTTGTGCTGGGAGATTTACTATAATTGTCAAAAGTATGATTATTTGACCTGTTCGATGAAATTCTCACCTAAAGAGCCACCAGACGCTATCGGCGCATGAACTCAATCAGGCAGTACGTCTCTCGTCTGTTACCATATGTAACTCCACACAACAGAGAGCGGAACACAGATCAAAAAGTGCACCTGGGTCAAGAGGTTAGTTTTTATTTAAAAAAGGGAGACGTGAATCATGACAGATTTGACCTTCAGTTGCAGGGAAAGACACAGAATATTAATTATGTATACAGTAATTCCGCTGATAAAATTGTGGAGGTGTACTGTAAGAGGTGTGAAGAAGTGCAGAAGAGATATAATGCTGAGAGAGTGGAGAACATTCAGCAGGTTCCGCTGGAAGTGTTGGGAACTCCACAGTTCAGGAAGGTATGATTCCTTTGACACCTTCAGTACACATTTAACTTCATTAATCCTTACATGATTGATGGGTTGATTGAATTATTTGATAGGTACATTCCATTAATGATGAGTTGCATTGTGGTATAGTGTCATGCATTGATCATGCGTATTGTAAAGCCCATGTCCATTTTAACCTGTAAGTAATGCACATTTTGATACAGACTTTGAGTGGCAATAGTTAGTCTTTTACCCTGTTGAAATTTACCTTGTTCCTCTCATATGAAGATATGGGTGCAGCGTTTTGGTTGATTGGAGAAATGCAGTGTACATGCATACAGGGGACATAACTCCTTAAATTGTTGCAGCTGTATCGAGAGAAAACAGTCACTGAAACACCAGATGCAAGAGTGCTGACCCTTGTTAAACACGTGTGGGAGGAGGCTGTTGGACATCTGGGTCAAATCCTCTCTATAGCTGTGGACAAGATAAAACTGGAACAGGTATGTGCCTGAAATAATCTGAAACACTGTTTTAATACACCAGTAATACAGGTTTTATTAATGCATGGTACTGTCTGCCTACTTTGTCTGCCCATGCTGAATTGAACAATGTCAGTTTAACCATTTGAGATAAAATTTTCATTTTTAGGTATTTAGAAGGATTACATTGAGGTGAACTATTACTGAGATTATATGTAGATGTCTTGATCAAATTTGTGGTTTCTACAGCCATAGATTGGAATAGTATGGAATAGCAACAGGTTTGCAGCAAATATCAACCCACTTCACAATATCATTTATATTTAATATTTTGGTTCATATAATTTAAACTGAGGCTTGTGTGAGCAGACTTCTAGATTGTGTAGCAGTGGAGTTGTGAAAGCAAGTTCCATTGATCTAATCACAATACACATGTTTCAAGATAGGATGTTACCACAACAAAGTGACATCCCTTGACAACATGACATCATCACTTTACAACATGGTAGGATTATAGTTTTAACTTGGGTTGTCATAGAGAATGTAGAAAGCTAATAAAACAGGATTAGATTAATTTTTTGAATTAATGTTCTTGAGTGAGTAAGCTCTGGCACTGCCATTTTAAAAGATAGGGAAGTTGGTTTTTCCTGCTGTGACGTGGCATTGTCATTTGACTAGATCATCATCCATGCCCAAAAATAGGTGCAGTTTTGAAAACACCCGTTTGGAGAAAGTGGTAAGGTCCATGCTGTTGGTTTTTTTTCAAATTTCAGACCAAGGCTACTTTACCCAAGTAACCTTTATGTTATGTAACATAGAAAATGTCAATCAGTACCGCTTTCTTTAAAGGGATATTTTCTAAAATATCAGGCACCTGTTTCAAGGCTTGAAACTGGGACTGTTTTGATTAAATTTTTGCTTTCCATGGACAGCTGAAGTTTTTGATGGATGGTTTTACAGAAATGAAAGTGTTCACTTAAAAATATGTGTTTGTTATCAATGGACATGATCATCTGCGGACAGGTGGAGAAGGCAGAGGGAGTGTTGGTGCAGATTAAAGAGGCACTTGAAGAACAATCCAGTGTTAAGGATGTGGAGAACCTCTCCTCTCAGTTTTATGAAGCTTTGCCACATGTGAATCCAGTCACCATTTCAAACAAGCTTATGCTGTGCAAGAAGAAAGACCTTTGTCAGGTATGTGGGTTTCCCTCCTTTACCAAGATGTGTGCATCTTCCCTTTAAGTAAGGAATACGTACGTATAGGTGTTCATGTAACTTAGTAATTGTTTCAGATATGTTTAGTTGTTCATGTATCTTATTGTTTCAGATGAGTTCAGGTTTTTATGTATTTGTATATTTTGTGAGAAATACAGTATATTTGTATATGTGGGAATTTATGTACTCACCCAACATTACATTGAAATCACTTAAAATCCATACAGTTGAGTAAGTGAGTTTATGAGTATAAGTATGTTTTTGACCCTCAGTTGTCTTGATAGCCAGTTACATGAGATGCTCTGCATGATTTACAGTTAATCAGGGATATGACGGCAGTAGGGGAGACAACTCTCTGGCAGAGACAACCTCCAGAAGTAGCCACTTACCAGGCTCTACGTTGTTCTCTAGAATACATGAAGACAACAGATATAGACTTTCAGACTGTCACCAGTTTAGTTGAAGACAGTCTCACAAGGTAAGTTGGTTTTAATGGCTGTGGGTGTGAAACCAGTCTGTACTTGTCTTTGCTTATTACATGATCTGAAGTTAGGAAATATCTGGTATTTGTGTTTTCTGGACGGATGTGTGATATGATTGAATGTAGCAGATGACATGATTGAAAATAGTGTGTACCGTATCATGTTTCCTTGCCACAGGCAATGCAGTTCCAGGAACATCCCTGTGTTTTCTTTGTTTTTCTCTAATTGCATTTTGTGTTTCACTCCAGACTGAAAATTTATTGATTTACACATCGTTGTGACTAGTATGTAGGGAAAGGGTCATGGCCAGTTGCTTAAGTACTTGTCTTTCAATGGCTAAGACACGAGGTGTGGGCTCAACTTAAGTCTGGACAGGGATTTTCCAGCTTCCTCTGATCTCATTGTTTGTCTCTAACCTTGCAGTCGTCATGTTGGTGAGTTCAAGTCTAACTCGTGTTGGCTTCCTCTCCAGTTGTACATAAGCAGGCCTGGGAACATGTTGTCGTGGTTCCGAGCCTGCAAATAGGTGCCTGACATTTTTGAAAACACCCCCATTTTCAGAAAGTGTTCCAAGAGACCTTTGTTCATCAATAATTAACATGGACTTGGTCATACAACCTTGTCCAAAGGGGTGTTTTCAAAAATGTTATAAACATATTTGCAGGCTTGGGTTTTTTTGCCGGCTGTGCCTGTTTTCCACCCACCATAATGCTGACTGCCATGGTATGAGTTCAGTATTGTTGAGTATGATGTAAAACATCAATCCAATAATAACAAAATAATGATTTATATCTGCGGCATATTAGACTCCTCCACCCATAAAACTGATTGACCTTCATCTCATAAGTGAAAAATACTTGAGTGTCGACTTAAACAGTAAAATCAAGTATAAAACAAATACCATAATTCAATGAAAGAAACGTATCAGGAAAAACCGTGTCCTTCAATCAGTTCAGTTCTTGTGCCAGTGTGAGTGTGCGTCTTCTTGTTACCCACAACCTCATGGTGTTGATGTGTTCCCTCTTCTTCAGGAACGATGGTATGGAAATCGTTAACATTTTCACAGTACAGAGACCAATGGAAGAGGACGTGTTCAGACATGACTTGTCCCCAAAGAAATTACTTTTTCATGCCTCCAGCTTCTCACGTTATCTCGGAATTCTCTCAAGGTGAAAAAAAAATAGACTGCTTTATTTTTTATTAATACAATAGTACTGCATATATCATTCATGGGGAAAATCCTGGGCAACTGTAATAAAGGAAGAGCAAAAATGTTACATCCCTTGAAAGTCTCAACCGTTCCAGGTTTTCTCAACTAGGCATTTTATTATGACATATTGTGAGTGAAGAGCAGTCTGTCTGTACACTTCAGTATCTTATTTATTCTTCTAAAGGACATCAGTTTTGTTTGCATATTACTGGGTTATGGTTAATTTTGTATTGCATAAATGACTTTTCACAGTGTTTCATTCAATTCTTGCTTGTCTTATGCTTATACGCTTGAAAGAACATAGTTGGTTATAGGTAAATTCTTCCCTTTGTACAAGTTTCAGCTTGGAGTGTGCACAGTTGAAGGGTCTTTGTTATTGGTGTTGATTATCTTAATGTTGGTAGAGTATCTCTGTATGTAAATATACCTGTATGTCACATGGACACCCATTGCTGTGTGCATAGTTGAAGGGTCTTTGTTATTGGTGTTGATTATCTTAATGTCGGTAGAGTATCTCTGTATGTAAATATACCTGTATGTCACATGGACACCCATTGCTGTGTGCATAGTTGAAGGGTCTTTGTTATTGGTGTTGATTATCTTAATGTCGGTAGAGTATCTCTGTATGTAAATATACCTGTATGTCACCTGGACACCCATTGCTGTTAGTGCGGAAGTATGTGATCTCGTTTCAGAGGCCTTCTCCTGCCTAAGCTGGTGGTGAATGAGTATGGAGGAAGTAGGACAGACCCTGGTAACCTGGGCTATGGCATATACTTTGCTGAATCAGCCAGGCAAGTTCAGTGAAAGTGTCAGAAACCAATGCAAACCTTTCACAATTATGAAGCAAACAATTCCAGAGGCACTTAATGCCTTGATTCCAAATTTCACATCCGTATGTGTTTTTCCATTACTTTTTTTTAAATTTCTTTGTTGTGGTTTTTTTCTGGAATTTGTTTAATTGCAAATGTTTTCTTTAACCACAGAATATAATCCAGAGAGTTTTTGCTCATCACATTACGCCTGATAAATATTGGTGACATAGCATTAGCCAAAACCATTAATTCATTCTTTACACTCTAAACGTATTTTTTTTTTGTTACTATATTCTGTTTCTCAACTTTGTTTGCATATTCCCAGACATTACCTGGATGTGAAAAAGCTTTATCAAGATTCTAGGAAGCTCTAGGTCTCTGATTGGTCTCTCTGCCTTGAATAGGGTACTGTATTTGCAAAAGAGACATGCAGTACAGTCTCATGCCTTTGATATTTTTTCTCTATGCTTACGTAGTCAAGGATTCTCACCCAGGCTATTAAATTATTAATCTTCTTGATGAAATATCGGGCCACATACCCACGGGCCACATACCCACGGGCCACATACCCACAGGCCAGGCTAGTATAACATATAGTATTCATTAAAAATATACGGAAACCTCTATGTTATGGGTAAATTCTCTAGTAATTGGGCTTCCCACAGATTTACTGAGGAACATTTTACCTGTACACATAGAAGGTTTCCATGAACTCTGAGACTTTCATTAACGTGTGTGCATCCATTTCAGTGTGAGCTGTGCCTACTCTGGGGTGAGTCAGTCCAGGGGGACTCGCTTCATGCTGATAGCAGAGGTGGCCCTGGGAGAGAGCTTTAAATTCTACACTGGACAGCTTGACCTTACTGCCCCACCCACGGGCTATGACAGCGTGCATGGGGTAGCTGACTCACCACACCAACCTTCTTCCTTCAAGGTATGGACAGAAAGTTATAAACATGTATGTCATTCTTGTAATGATTGTGTTGAAATGTGTTTTTATTTATTTCAGATTGAAATTGAGTAATTTAAAGTTTTCTTGTACTGTTATGAACATAGTGCTATTCTTAATTAATGCGAAGACTTTATCAGACTCACTAACTCATATTGGAATCTGAATTGTGTGTAATTGGAATGTATTAAAACAGGCCACTGGCCAATAAGACCATGTGTCAAGTCCAATCAAGATACTGCTGGTGTGGCTATTCCTAATGAAATGTCAATATGGAATATTATTGTATACAACATGTGTCCAAATATGGTGTCAGATGTTCAACCAGTATATAAAACTTTGTGTCTTAAATGCTTCGGTCATGTTTTCGTGTTGTACAGCAATAAACCAGAAAAGATGTGTGTCACTCTCCCTGCTGTTTTTCAGGATGATGAGTTTGCCATTTATCAGAGCAACCAGCAGAGGCTGAAATACCTGGTAGAATTCACTTTACCGGGGGACACACCACTGCCTGTGCCACCAAAGCCCATCATTAGTGTGAAGTCATTAGACTTAGATCATCTCGACTTTTCAGACATCATGACTGGTAACTTGTTATGTTCCATTAGCCTAGTAACATTCATCATGTGTGCAGTCCAGAATTAAGAATTCTTTTCTGTATGGCCTTGGCCTTTTGGGGTCACATGGCATTACTACATCTCTCCGTGATGCTGGATGAGGATTTGAATGCCTTAATTTTGAAACATTTTGTTAGTTATTTAAAGCATGAAATAAAATAAAAAAAATATGTGAAAAAGGAGGAAAAATGAAAAGGAAAATGGAGAAAGTACTTCGTAGTCTGTGAAGCTTGTATCAGCATGAAAGTGTTGATGAAGAAAATACTGTATGGGTCATTTTCAGATGTGACCAATGTCCAGAGTAAGGAGGATCCCTTGAGTAAAGTGACCAGTGGACTGGTCAGCTCTGGAGATGCCTTGGTCCCCCTCAAATCTGTCCATATCAGGGCACGGCTCCTTGACCTGGCCGCTCAGGTACTGTATTTCTTCTAAACTAAAAATTACACTTCTGTGCCAGGTTTTTTTTTTCTTTTTCAGAAAAGTAAATACATAGATGCATTGTTCATCAGATGCATTATTATGCCATGTTGGAAAAGAGAAAGTGTGTATCCCTGGGACAATCATATGAATATTGGCTAAAGAGAGATCAGATGTCCTAAAATTAGAATTACCCGGAGAATTAGGATAACAGCACTCTGGCTACTCATAGGATAGTTGCAGTTAGGTAGCTCTGTTCAGTTTGTACTGACCATTTAGAACAAGACCATGTTTGGGATATAGCTCATGTGATGTGAAATCCCGCTTCTCAGTGTGAATTCACTTCAAAATGATAGGACTGACATGTGAACACAGGTGTATCTGATAGCCCGTAAATCTTGTTCACGCCACATGTTTTGTTTCTGTTCTGTTATGGACTCAAACTGATCACCGCTGATCCCGACAGCTCAAACTGGTCGGGGACATTAATTGTAAAAGAAATACTTCAAAAATGAGTGTTGTCCTGTGGTATAGCATTGTCCTTCTTTAAGTAACATTGCTGATATGTGCACATTCACCTGTTCTATGGCATGACTGTCTAAAGACTGTAGATATAAATTACAGGTGGTAGTTTTACAAGAGTACAGCAATGACCTGAACACAGCCATTGAGGCCAAGTATGTGTTCCCACTGACGACCTGGCTGCTGTGTGTGGGTTTGAGGCCTTCATCAATGGCAAGCACATTGTGGGGGAGGTGAAGGAGAAGGCTACGGCCCACAAGGAGTACAGGGAGGCTGTTAGTGCCGGTCATGGGGCCTACTTAATGGACCAGGATGAAGAGACACCAGTAAGATGAAGTCCTACTTAAGCTCTTCCCTGTTAAAAAAGCAACTTT